>JADLZK010000985.1:600000-1137562 GCA_015847255.1 Hyparrhenia diplandra
TTGTCGAAATTGTGTCACTATTATTAAGCCACATTTCGAAGGGGAGAATGGAATGTCTCATCGGGAAAAGAGATACTGTTCAAATAAAGATCATGGGGTTACTCTATTCAAATAAGAATATAAAGCATGGGACTTGATATAAATAAATAAATAAAATCATACTTTATTTGTCCCTTAGCCCAACATTAGTGTCTAATTAAAGTATGTTTTCACTATTTTTGGCCAAAGCTGATTAGTGTTTGGACGTCCATCAAGTTCTTGTTCTAGTTTATTCTCGCCAACGCTGATGATTAGACTAGTTCATAGAGCTTGTTGTTGGACACTTATATGCCTTATGTTTGTCATTCTGGCCAGCGTTGATTGATGAATGTTTGAGCGTAAAAGTTTTTAGTGGGCAAGACCTTTGCAAGACATAAGTACAGTCAAGCTAAGGATAAGGATTTCTAAGTAGTTTGAGTTGTCCCCACTTGGCACTCGAGACACTTTCCTAGAGAACACAGAAATCAGTGGGAGCCATGTCCAAGGGACTGTGTTTTCTACTTGTCATAGCTATTTCACTAATTAAGATAAGATGAATGTGTTCCTAGAAAAATGCAAAAATCAGTGGGAGCTAGTGGGAGCTCACAAAGGAGGATTAAATTTTTGGAGAGGTACAAGTAAGATTTCTGTACCAATGACTCAAGAAGACATAAGTATCTCGGTTTGTGCCATAAGTCATTAGTATGCCTCCATTACTACAATTTCTGTTGTGGATTTTCAAGATTCAATTAGTACATGCCACAACAGTTATATGTACCAACATTAGTTGATAATTAGGCATATAAGTAAACTATGAGGAGATATGTTATTCTAAACTAAGCAATTCTATGAGTTTAGTGAGTCCATAAGTATAAAGTGTGGGTGTTATTGAGTTTCCTAATGAAGTCATACCCAGTAGGCTATGAGGGTCTACAAGTTTTAAGCGTGGCTTCAAAGGGAGTTTGCAAGATTTAAACTAAAGCTTAAATCCTACTATGTTTATAAGAAAAAGGTGGAAAATTTTATCGTCCTAATATTCTCGTGGGTGAAGTTGATTTAATACGTGGCAAATTGTCACATAAGAAGTACACCCAAAATTTTATTATGTTTTGGTGAAGCCTCTAAGTTTTGGCTGTTAAGATACACCAATACTGAGGACCAAATGAGTATTAGGATTATCACAAAAGGCATATCGAATGAATGCATAAGTGATAGAATTTGAATAAGTATTGCCACTTTGTCTATTAGCATAGTGTGTTTGCACAATGCAAAAAGTTCAATCATCCCAATTTTTAAGAATAAGTTAGTAACGGTTGAAGCGGAAGGCGTTCCATATGCTTCGGTTGTCATTAACCTTATGAATGCTCAAGTCAATACTAGTTTAGACTTGGCAATGGGATACTTGGCATAATGTAAGTTTAACCTGAATAGGTCCTTTGGAAGGTGCTAAAGAATTTTAAGTTATATATGAGGCACCATAGGAATCATCATGTCACTTATAAGAATTAAGAATTATTTTATTGCCAATTCTCTTGAGTTTGTATAAGAATGTGCACACTTAGGTTATACCTACTCTTGTAGAAAGAGGCAACTTAATTGTGAGCTCCAAATATAATTAGTATTAAGTTGAAGTTGAGCTCAAATTAGTGGCATGATTTGAGATTGAATATGACAGGCCATGTGGCTTAAGATATATTATCCCAAATTAAGCATTGACATACTGCTATAGGCCTACGGATCAATTGCGGTATTATTTCGAGTAACAACAGATCAAATTATTGATGCCAAGCACATTGATTAAATGTTGTGAAAGAAAGAACCCAAGATCAAATCATTAAGTTTTAGAAAGTAAGAACTAAGTTTATGTTAGCACACACATCTGCTTGTTTGAGACTTTCCACTTATCCCAATTATGAGCGCGTAAATCATTTTGGGTTTTTAGTGTAGTCTCTAATTTGATTCCTGGTAATAAGGGCCATGTACTCCCAAATAAGTAAGCGTTCTATCAAGTTATTACAGTGAACTATGGGTAATGCTGTCCCGGTGGTTATTATTCTTTCGCTGACGACACATTGGTCTAGTCTTCTTTGTAGTGCTGAGTCTGAACATAAGAATAAGACAAACATTAGTTGCTTAAGCGTATTAGCCATTCGATCAAGTGGGACAATGTTGGATATGCTCTCGGCTAATACCGAGATGATGACAAAAATAGATTAGTGGTTGAGGAATTATTCTACGTGATGAGATTAAATTAGTGGTTAAAGAATTGGTCCACCTTGTCATCTATTCAACACTTAAGACTTGCCTCGATCGGCGGCAATCCTAAAATAGTTACTAGGGTTCGGCCCCGCCCCTGGCAAGCATATTATATAAGTGGAGTCACCCTTTGGTGGCTTATCCATCCATTCCTTCTCCACGTGAGAAACACCAAACCAATCACTAAAGGCGCTGGAGGGTTCGGGAAGGCTATCGCCCACGTTCATCGTGTGCAGGTAATCCGCGGCGTCAAGAAGGTCGCCGCCACTTCATCATCAACTCACGTGTTCATCATCGAGGGCATCAAGTCCTCAGGTGATGAACTGAGATCATCTACTTCATCTACATCAACATCCAGCGAATCAGATGGCATCTACAGACTCTGGTTAGTGTCTAAGATCAGATTCCGCATTTAGTAAGTCAGTGATCATGTTTAGGCTAAGATAAGATCCAGTTAGTCTAAGATTTATTTCAACATGTACATGTAAACAAAAAGTCAGCAAGCGCACGTGTATGTCATACAGTATGTACATCCGCTACACATCTTTACACATCTTTATCAAGCAAGCTAATTAGCTAATCCTTGATTATTCTTTTATTCATCTATGTCCAAAACTTTGCTAAAGAGACTCTAAGCTCCTCTAGTATCTAATCATGGTCTTTTCATCAATCCAAACCAGAATTTAATTATTTTATTTCGAAAATCAAGTTTCAGTTATTTACGGTTTTGCTATCCAATTTCAAATGCTCATAACTTCTCCGTTTTAAATCCGATTTGAGCCGTTCAACTTGTTAGATTCATAATTTCGTAATCTACATGTTAGTATCACTGTTTTTTTCAGGTTTCCAACTTTTTAATTTCGAAGTTGAACTTAGTTTATTATTTTATTTCTAATAAACTTGTAAAATTCATATCTCGCCGTTCTAGCTCCGATTTTGGTGATCTTTACGTGCGTGTGATTGTAGTGACGTATAGAATAGTTTTATGTACTTTTCAAACACTACTAACGAAGCGATTTTGCGAGACACCGAAAAATCTTTTCCGTGGCGGCGTTTTTTTGCCGCCACGGAAAATGTCCCGCCACAATTCAGTTTCATTTTGCGTGTGACGTTTATTCCCGCCCGCGGAAAATTGATTTTACGTGGCGGGCACCTGCCGCGCGCCCGCCCACGGAAAATAACGTATTTTCCGTGGCGGCGTTAAGATGCCCGCCGCGTAAAATCAATTTTACGTGGCGGGCATCCTAAAGGGCCCGTCACGGAAAAGAACGCGGCCCAAGCGCCCAGGTCGGGGCCGATAAGCGTTTTGTGATATATAAACAACACTTCAAAACCCTAAGTTTCCCTCATCCCCTCCCACCCCGGGAACCACGGCCGCCCGGGATAAAAAAAAAAAAAAAACAGCCGCACGCTCTTCTTCCTCAGGGCGGGTGGCGGACGGACTCCGCTCCCACTCCGCTGCGCGACTAAACTCCTCTCCCGGCGGCGCGGACACCTCTCCCTCATTCCCGGCGCGGACACCTCTCCCTCACTCCCGGCGGCGGCGGCGCCTCTCCCTCGCTCCGGCCGCGCGCCTCCCTCATCCTCTCTTCCCCTCACGCGCTGCCTGGCGGTGACGACCTTGCCCGGCCGGCAGCGGGGAGCCCAGCGAGCCGCAACGAGCTCCCTCCCCTTCCTCCCGGATCCGGGGCGCGGCGGAGCCCACGGGGAGATCCACGCGGCCACAGCCTTGGTGAATCCCCCTGCACGCCCCCTCTCTCGGATCCAGGCGTCGACTTTTTCCCATCCCTAAACCCCAATCCGCAGATCCCACGCGGTGGAGGTGGCGGGAGGCGGCGCGCGCGGGACCCATGGGGCGGAGGTGGCGAGGCGGCGGCGCCAGCGGTCCATCCCACGGCGTACGGTCGGCGGTGGATCGCGCGCACGGCGCGACACGGTGGAAGGCGCCGGGCGGTCGAGGACGAGGCGGCTTTGGATCGGCCTCGGCGGCGCTCCAACCTTTCGATGGGCTCGGCGGGCCGTGGGCCGGCTCGGCGGGCCGTCGCGGCTTTCGGGGCGGGCCTGTTCGGTTTTTTTTATTTTTTATTTTTTTTTGACCGTGGCGGGCATTGTAATACGCCCGCCACGGTTAACCCCATTAACCGTGGCGGGCAGGTCTACCCGCCACTTGAAATCTAGCGATTTACCGTTGCCTTTCATTGGTGGCGGGCCCTTATGCCCGCCACGCAAAAGCGAAAATTGACCGCCACGCCAAAAGCATTTATGTACCGGTGAAACTGTTTTTCCCACTTGTTGGTGTCTTGTTCTAATTGTAGCCTTGTTTGTTATGCATGATTGGCCCTATATGTTTGTGTGTTGCTGATTGGAATCGAGTAGATCGGTGAGCTTTACGTTGATGATCTCGAAGAAATTGATGATCAAGAAGGATTTCGTTTGAAGCTTGGTCTTGAAGACATGATATCTATTTAAGGCAAGTATAGCTTGGGATCATCCTTGATGTCCTATTCACCTTAATTAATCATTCATGATGCATGTGTCCTCCTTGATTGCCATTAAGGATTATCCTAGTCTTGAATACTTGTTCCTTGACACCTATGAGCTTATGCATTGGGCAGTAATTTGCTAGCGCTCAACCCACACACTTTATTAATTCTTTTATGTATTAAATCATGATATGAGTAGTTGCTGATGCCATGGTACATAGGGCGAAAGAGCTTGGGGTTGTTTATTTATGAAGCTCTTAGCTCTCCATAAGGACTTATTCATTCGTGATCATCCGGGATATACAGTACAACTATGGGGGCTACATGGCTCTGGCTTTAGTCGTTCAAGGGCTTTGGTTATCTTTGTTGGCGGTTTGCCAGAATTGGGAGAAACGGGGTTGTAGCTCTGTTGGCCACTAATATTGTTAGGTAAACCCTTGAAAGGCTTTATGTGAGTTTTCAATGTTGTGGGGGTTGAGAACCCATGCTATGGAAAATCATGACCTATAGTGAAAGTGTACACCTCTGCGCAGAGTTAATTAAACTGACATATTAGCCGTGTTCGCGGTCATGAACGGCCTTGGAGACATTAATGAATAGAATCACATGATTATTATGTTGTTGATATTAAATTGATGTTTATATCTGTTCACACATGTGATTAATGGGATGATGGGATTCCTTTATGCTTAAGCTTAAAACTTGACTCACACTAAAAGCTACCGCAGTTAAGACAGTGTTAGCCTCTGAGCCTCATAAACCCCTGGCTATGCTTGCGGAGTTCGACATGGACTCACCCTTGCTATTTCCCCCACCTCGGGAGGATGTTAGGCTTGTGATCAACCGGTCGGTTGGTCCACGTGGAGCCTACACTAGAAGATTGAAGAGTCTTTCCATTGTCTACTAGGCGAGGTTATTTGCTTTTTATATTATATTCGTTATTTTTTAAGCATTGTGTGAATTGATACTTCCATTAATTTGTAAACTATATGTGAGATTTGACTTCGGGGCTCACATATAGCATCATCTGGTTTTGCTTTTAAAACCGGTGTTACAACTACGCAATGGAACTTAATTGCATGGTGTTTGAAAATCATTTTACGTGGCGGTTTTTGAGAAATTGCCACGGAAAATAGATAACTGGCAGCCCCCTTTCGGGGAAAAAAACCGCCACGATTAATAGATTAATCGTGGCGGTTTTAAAAAGCCCGCCACTTAAAATCGGCCTATTAACCAAGGCGGACTACTTATAAGGCCCGCCATGGTAAATATCCCGAGGGCCCGGGAGCCCGGTAGAAGTCCAAAACAATTCTCCTCTATCGGGCTTATATAAATACCAGCACTTAGGTTTTTCACTCCTTCTCTCTGTCAGGCACTCTCTCCCTCACCCTCACCCCGTCCCCTCTCTCTCCCTCTCCAACACCCGGCCGGCCAGATCTCGCTCCTCTCTCCCTCACCCCTCCTCTCCCCATGGCCCATCTCGCTCCGGCGCCGGGCGGGGGCGGCGCTTCGGCTGCGGCGGCGAGAGCGAGGGCGCTCCATCGGGCAGGCGAGGCAGCGGATCTTCTTCACGGCGGGCGCGGCGCCACCGGAGGGACGAGAGGAGGTTCTCCACCTCGAGCCCGTCGGCGGCGGACCTCCTCCACCTCAAGCCCGTCGGACGGACCTCCTCCACCTCGAGCCCATCGGCGGTGGCGGCGGACCTCATCGGATCCCGTCGGCGGGCGGCATACGAAACCCTAATGGGCCGGCGGCGGGCCGGATCTGAGCTGCTTGGGGCTTTGTTAGGGTTCGATTTGGATTTTTTTTTTTTTTTATTAACCGTGGCGGTTTTTGGGGTCCCAAAAACCACCACGGTTAATCTAATTTTCCGTGACCCTCATTTCGTGGCGGAAAATCCAAAATGACCGCCATAGAAAATCAATTGAGTAGTAGCGGTCCGATGTCTTGTGACATTTCTATTGTTGAGATAGCTAGGTTGTTGGAGTCTAGAGTGTACGTGTGTGTTGCTGTTGTAATAACAAATAGCTATATGCATTGTTTGATGCAAAGGCTGAGATATCAATATATTCAATTTTCTAACAAAAAGCTCTACTCGGTGGTCAAAAAAGATATAATTAGCAACGGACTATCGGTCGCCAAATCATAGCAAGAAACGGATCCAGTCTCATCAACTGCTCATTATAGTTATCAGTCAAAACTCAGGTTCATTTTTTGGATATGGACTAAGCTGGTGCACTCAACCGGCCTATTGGAGTAAGATATATAGGATTCATGTTAGGGATCATCCATTAGGCAGAGATTGAACGTATAACTAGCATGCAAACGTAGCATATATGCATCGAGCTTCGGAATTGCAAAATGAAAATTTGAATTCCACAATTGTGACAAGGAAATTAAAGGCTACTCAGCTACGGAAGATCCTATTGCCTCCTATATTACCTGAAAATATTTAAGATCAAGACATTTCGGAATCAAATGTTGTATTACCCATGACACCGAATAAGTTTAGGGAACAGTGAAGTTAGCCTTGCATTGCACACTGTTGGCTCTGCAAGAGATCGTTAGTAGCTGGCACTTATTATATATATTGACATCCATTCTGAAGCGGCCGGAGAATTCAATACACGTTGCTGGGTGACATCCAAGTCATTATTCTTCGTCATAAAGTATTGAACCACTGGACACGTTTTTACTTGCACTGATGTTGTCCGTTTTGAGTGGTTATAACAGTATATATGGCTTGGTTTTCTCGACTGGCTGATCCCGGCAAGCGTGCCTATAAATTATAAGATGACTGATGCCTGATCACAAACTCAAAAATTAGTAGTACGTATATGTAGTTCTGGACGCATCGCATGAGAACTAAGAGCACATGAACGAGATACTGATCTAGTAGGATACGTGGTAGCTAACTAGAATCGATAAACATGGTAACATGGGTTTAAATTATTTAGGCTTGGGAAGCATCAGCAATCTACGGTGTCCAGTCCATTTTAGGTCTACTTCAGTTGCTCTGCCAGGAAGATGCATACTAGCTTTGAAATCCACGACAGGAAGAACAGCAACCTGTAGTAGTGTGCAAGGCAAACTCTGCACACTGGCAACCAGCGCAGCATGTTTCATCAATCATATTCTCACTGTTTCCGGCCAACAGGACTGTCTGTATATATTCATAAAAAAATGGACTTCCACGAGAATGGACACTCAACACCAGGCTACTGCATTTTTTCTTCTGTGCCTTTTTTTATCTCGTGGTCATCAAAACTGTCTCAAGATAAAGCACCGAAGCAGAGTATGATGATGTTGTGATGAACACAGCCCAGGAATGCATTTGAGTTCATATATACATATGAACTCAAGAACAAGCTAGTAGCATGATTCCAGATCTGTAGGCTGTCACCATGTGAGAACTGAGAGCAAAAAAAAGACAGGTACCGATCCACTAGGAGATTCCCTATAAGGGCTAGGAATTGATCAAGCCTGTGGTATCATCCACTTAAATTATTATTTAGGCTTGGGAGGCATCTCAGAAATCTAGGATGTGCAGTCCGTTTTTGGACTATCGTTTCGGGACTAGCTTCCATACACACGAACAATGTTGCTCACGCAGAAGCAGATCTGGCACTGTCGACGATAGTGCTGTTGTATGCGCGAAGTCTTGCGTGTAAGCAGGATTGTACCTAACAGTAGACTAGGAGAAGGCATGTATAGAAACAGTTGAAGATCGTCGTAGCAGACAGCTGTGGTTTAAAGGCAGAGTGGTGTCTATGGTGGGGTGGCATTCAGCAGACGGAGCTAGACTGACCAATCACACCATGAACCTAGACACCCTGCCTTTGTCTTTACCTGAAGTGTTGATGACTCTAGAGCATTGTTCCGGGATTATTACACGTATGTGTACGGCACATGCTGATCTGATGATATGTCGCAAGTGAGCACATAGCTACATCATTTGGGTGTTTTATAGTCTTTCTTTACCAATTATATTTGGAAGTGTACCTCTGTATTTTTCTATTGTTTCATAGTATTGCTTTACCAGTTGTAGTTGGAAGCTCTCCTGCAGGTATGTTAAAAACTAGCGCTAGTTTTTCATAGGCAGTCCACTAGGATCTCTCTTGTGCTATTGTTTAATTACTTTCTGAAAGTCAAAAGATGAGATTTATTACTTTGTACAAGACAAAAGATCACGCTCTACCTTAACTATAGCTATTTTGCTCTATTTTCGAGACTGGCTTTCCTCTTTTCAATTTCAACCTTATAACACCTTTCTCACCTTCGCACAGAAACAAGTGTTTTTTTCCTTCTTCTCAATTTCACACAGATGAAATTGACTCGTGATCAATATGCTACAGATGATCCATACTTGAAACTTGATCAGTATAGTACCATCGTGCAGGAATGTTCACACACACTATAGCACAACCCCAAAATCAGTGGGTGATGTTGGTTGGAAAAACTGAATTAGCAAGGGACTATCAGTCAGCACGTCATAACCCACAAATGAATCTGCTTTCATCAACTATTCTATAGTTGGTATCATTCATGAACTGGTTCATTTCTTGGAGGAACTAAGATTGGGCATTAAACCGGCTTATTGAAGTAAAGCTATGATTCAGGTTGGGCCAATTTTCTATATTCTGAACATATAATAATTAGCATGCACATATAGGATACATTGAGCTTCCAAATTGCAAAACCAGAGCTCAAACTGTACAGTTTTGAGACAGAGAAAGACAACTCAGCTATGGAATTGCTTATTGTTCCTATATATTAGCTCAACTGCTAGGCTACCAGAAATCATTTTGAGTAGTTACTATGGACATCCACTATGGAACAAAAGTGAATCGTCCTTTTCATAAAGTAGTAAATGTTATGAGCTCTGATGTTGTACATTTTGAGTGGTAACTGTTGGGACATGGATCCCAGCAGGCTGGCGGAGGTGTCGAGCGGCGATTGCATTTAAATAACCTCCGCTAACAGTTTAAGAGTTTCTGTTTCCATTCTGCCTCTCTGACTTTCAGGTAAGAGGCCCGGCGTGGGGACCTCCGCCACCTGGTCTAGCGAAGGTTCCGCCCACCGCGATGGGAGGCGGCGGAGGTCGCCACCTTCACGTAGGACTCGAGCCGGCTCCTGGAATGGCGGAGGTGGCCTACTCCTCGCCCGCCTCCTACGACCCCCCGGAGGACGATGGGCGGAGGTCCAGGTGCAGGGGCTCAGGCCAGCCTAGCGAGGGCCTTTCAGGGGAAGACGGCACAAGGAGTACAAGTACACGAAGGCCCCACGCTGCGTCTAATGAGGGAGGAATATGCTAGAAATATTAGAGGGCAAACTTGTAATCCTGTATTCCCAGGCAATTGTGAAACTATAAATAGGGGAGCAACCTCCCCATATGGGGGGTCGGCGAATACCATTTATGGGCAGTTATTTCGAAGTCGTCATTTTCCCCGTCACCACATCACACTCTTCTCCTAGAGCATCGCCTAGGCGGAGGTCATACCCGTGTTGAGAATACCAGATTCAACAAAGTAACATTATAAATGACATGTTTTATATATTGTCCAGCTGCTCGAGAGACAGGAGTGTGCCTATAGATTGTAAAATCACTCATATATAAATACAGAACTCAAGAAGTTCTAGAAAGCAAGGCTGTCACCAAGGTCCAAGACATTACACATATCACTAGTGTTTACACGTCAGTTCTCAATCCCCAGAGGTTATTTTGTCTTTGAGGATGAGCACGACATAAGCTTGAGAGGCATCTGGAATCCACAATATGTGTTTTAGCCATGAGCTTCTTTCATGCTTCAGTCCAACACAAGTCCGTCAGCTTCGAGATGTGCACACTTGTTAAGAATATCCTTGCTTCTTGTATTTACGCATGAGATTATGGGACGTGGTTCATCCCATCCACGAGGAGCAGGATGTCACCTTGGTTGAAGGCATTACATATCGTGTGTGAGAACTGAGAGCATATGTGAAGGAGCTACTAATCGGTTTAGCAGTTCCATAAAAGCTAGGAATTGATCAAGCTTGTGTGTCGTCGTCGGTTTAAATCATTTAGCCTTGGGAGGCATCAGTAGTATTGGATGTGCCGCCTGTTTTTGGACTGCATTCATATCAGGACTAGCTTTAGTCCACACGTACAACATTTCTGAGGCATAGGATTATTTCTGCTGTGCACTACAAGGATTGCAGACTGTCAATGGGTGTTCTATGGGCAAAGTCAGAAATAACCTTGGAGAAAAAGGAAGTCTACAAACGGTGCAATATGTCAGTGGAGGTTTGAAGACTGAGAGGTGTCTATGGTGGGGTGGATAGTTAGCATGGCGCTACGCTGGCCCACACGCCATGAACCAGGTGACCCTGCCTTGTCCAATCTCTACAGTGTGACAGACTCCAGAGCACAATACCGGGATTGCACACACGGCGTACACCGATTGGATGATACGATGATACAGGCTACAAGCTATCATGCTAGAACATCTCTAAAATGCAGCTCACTTGTGTGCCTAGTTGATCATCCTTTATTTCCACAACTGTCGGTGCAAATAAAGGATGACCACTTGTATCTCCACAACAATACCTCAAAAATACTGTCCTAAATCTAAAATGCTATTTAAAATTGCCAGAAACAACTGTGGATGGCAGAAAAAAATCGCGTAATTCACTTGTGTGCCTAGTTGATCATCCTTTATTTCCGTATTTGCAGGGAAACACATTGCAAGCGAAGTTCAAGAAAACAAGGCATCCGCAAAGAAATCTCCATCCAGTCATAAGATGTAACGAATGCAGCTCACCAAAGCAGGGCAAAAACAAGTTCATTTTACCAGAATGGAAGGCAACTGTAGCCGGCGGCTAGCATGTGCCAGGGTGGTGGTTTTGGTGTTCTATTTTACTGGACAAAAGGCCAAAACTTGTTTTTTTTTGTTTCTTTTTGGACACTATTATAGATGCTATCTTATAGCTACGTTTTGAGACTTTGTAAATGTTTTTGACGCAATTCTGCAAATATTGATCAAAGGTATCAAAATGAATAATTTAAAATTATTGATGTATGTAGTTTACAATGTTTTGTCAATCTAACTTTTATGGCTGTATTTAGTAATATAATTTTCACAAGAGAATACAGAGTTTATTTTGGTTAAACTTTAAAGGATGATGTTCATATTGACTACTAGTAATTAACATATAATTTAACAGTAAAAAGATGCATAATGACTACTCTAATTATTAGTAGTCATTATGGCCAACCACTGCATGCGAAACTAAACTATATAAACATTTGTTGCAGAGACCAAATAGCTCTAGCGCATATGACATTTTAGTGAATCGTCCTTCACCGAGTACGAAATCACTGGAAAAAAGTTACTCATGTGTTGTACATTTTCAGTGGGTACCACTATAAATGATATGTTTTCTTTGGCAAACCAACCAAGATGGGTGTGCCATTAAATTATAAAATGGCTCATATATATACATATGAGAACTGAAAGCACAAGAACAAGCTACTGATCCACACTAGGTGCTTCCATATAAAATCTAGGAATCGATCAGGCCTATGGTACATCTGATTGAATTATTATTTAGGCTTTGGAAGCAACAGTAATCTTGGATGTGGAGCCAATTTTTTGGACTACTTTTGTTTCAGGACTAGCTTCCATACACAAAAAAAAAAATTCTTTAAGCATATGAGTGTTGTTGCGCACTTTACCTAAAAAAAAAAAAATGAGTGTTGTTGCGCAGAAGTAGCATCGCACACTATCAACATGGGTGCTGTTGAATCGACTGAGTCTTACGTGAGAGCTGGATTGAATCCACAAACTGTTGAATTAACAAGCTAGCAGACGGTGGAGGATTGAAAATCGAGTGGTGTCCATGGCGGGGTGGCATTCAGCAGATGGAGCTAGATTGACCCACCATGCCGTGACCCTGCCTTTGTCCATCTCTCAAGAGTTGATGACTCTAGAGCACCGTGCGGGGGATTGTCACACGTATGTGTATGTCATACACAGATCTGATGATACGTCGATGCTTGCTAGCTCATAACTGCATAACATCCAGAGCGTGTTGATAGTCGCTCTTGTGCTGAAACTAATACTTGTACTTTCTACAGTCTTGAACGTATATTTGAGTTTATGGAATTTTGCAACTATGGGTTTCAAAATAACTAATTTAAGCATGAGTCGGGCTCTGAGACAGATTGCAATTCTTATTTGCTAATCTAGTGGACTGAGGTGCAGTAGATTCTTTCATGTCCTCTCCAAGAACTCCGTTATGTTAGTGATGGAAATGTGTTTAATACTAGATAATCATGTCATATGCATGTTACTAATGTTCCATACTCAGTCCTGAGTGAGGAAGAGTGAAAAATGCTTAAAAAAGTACCACACTACAGCACAACACCAATAAGATGATTAGTGACACTACTACAGAATTGAACTTGCATGGTGTTTAGTTTTTTATTTTCCGTGGCGGGCATTTAGAAACCGTCACGGAAAATAGTTGGCCTGGCAGCCCCCGGCCGTGGGAATGCCCGCCACGGTTAATCGATTAACCGTGGCGGGCATTATTAAATAACCGCCACGGTTAATCCCTATTAACCGTGGCGGGCATAGTTAAAAGTCCGCCACGGTTGTCGTGGCGGGCATTGTTAAAAGTCCGCCACGCAAAATCGATTAACGTGGCGGACTTTTAACTATGCCCCACCACGGAAAATCATGGCGTAAATATATATACTAACACTTCACTTCTCTCCCTCACTTCTCCACCGCCCTTCCCTCTCCCTCAGCTCTCCACCCTCACTCCCGTCCCTCCCCTTCAACCCGGCCGGGCGGCCTTTCGACGGGGTGGCGGCTTGATGGGCGCGGCGGCCGGAGGGAGCGTGGTCGGCGGAGGGAGCGCGTCGGCGGAGGAGCGCGGCGGCTCGGTGCAGAATCCCATGGCGGCGAGCGGATCCTAGGCCTGCTCGGGGGCGGCGCTGGGCGGATCCAGCCCGACTTCGGGCGGCGCGGTGGATCGAGGCGGCGGCGGTGGATCGGGGTGGTGACGGCGGCAGCGTCTTTGTCCGCCTGATGGATCAGCGGCGGCGCTGCCTCTCCTCCACCGGGCGGCACGGGCGGCCAAGGGCGGGCAAAGGCCGAAGCGAAGGCGGATCCGGCCTCCTCCGTGCGGTCGGGCGTGCTGGCGGCGAAAACCCTAACGGGCGCAGATTCGGGCCCGGCGGCCCAAATCCGGGCCGTTAGGGTTTCAAACTGGATTTTATTTTTTTATTTTTTTATTTATTAACCGTGGCGGGCATTGTAAGAAGTCCGCCACGGTTAATCCCTATTTTCCATGGCGGGCATTGTAAGAAGTCCGCCACGGTTAATCGATTTTCCATGGCGGGCATGGAGTCCGCCCGCGGTTAATCGCTCGACAACCGTGACCCTAGCTCCGTGGCGGACCTAATGCCCCCACGGAAAATCAAAAAATGCCTGCCACGGAAGTTCATTTCTGTAGTAGTGTGAATGCTTGGACGGTGATTCTCTTGGGGGCTAGGCCAAGAAAGTGAAAAAAGAAATAGACAATCAATGTTGGAAACTATTTTCTTCACTATGAATGAGACGTTCTATACCAGATCTGTAGTGCTATAAAAAATTTATAATAACTTTATAATTGAGACTTTTTTCCCTTGAGACACTTTGGTGACCAAAATATGTAAATCAGATTACAAAGTGTTGATATATAAATATAGCTTTTATATATACTCAGTGCAGCATGTAAAATATGTTTTGATATAAAAATATAGAATTTTATGACCTAAAAGGCGAAGTCGGGAAGCCTCATATATAAGTTATTGCTGGAAGCCTCAGAAAAATGTCGGTGCTAGGCACACAAGGATCCCTCTCCACTCAAATATTTATACACATCTCCATCAAGTGTATGATCTGCACTATCAAACAGCTTCGCCGGAAACCAGGGCGTGATGTTTTCAATGTGCATGCAGCCTATGGGCTTGTGAGGCAACAGGAGTGTTTGTGTCACAAACTCACCACTCAAGCTAGGTATTAAGACGGAGTCTCGTAAATTAGCGAAGCACTCGGCTCAAGTTGTGCAGTTTAGGATTAGCACCATGTGAGGAAGTGCAGGCCAGCAAGCTCTCCGTAGTATCTGGAGCTGAGCTTAAGATTATGATTTTTTTTTTCATCGAACGCTTTGTTGAACAATCAGACATTGAGTTTCATCAGGAACTAATTAAGATGGTTTGTTGACTCCAGAGTAGTTGTGGCAACACCATAACTGTGTTTTGTTTGTGTTTTATAATTTTGCATTACCAATTAATTGTAGCATGAAGGCTCTGTTGCCGGCAAGTTGAAGGTAGCAACTATGCGAACATCATAGTCAGTCATACACATCACCAGAATGTCTCTCGTGCTGAAGGTATACTTTCTACATGTCAAAAGATGTGTGGTTTATTACTATCTTAAAAAAATGATTGGTAGCAACACCAATAAGATGATTAGTGAATGCTTGGACGGTGATTCTCTTGGGGCTTTGACCAAGAAACCAATAAAGTAGGCACTCAAGCTATTTAGGTATAATGACTAGGGGCCTCTTATTTTTTGGGGGCCAGTGTCGTCATTCCACTAGCTGTCTAGCTCTATACAGTGCATGGCCATGATTGTGGCAGAGGTAAAACGTTAACTGATCCTTTAACACGGGGTTTCAATCTTTCTTCTCCCGCCTTGTAAGGGAGTTGTGAATCTATCTTCTCTATCAATGAAACAGAGATGATCTAGTGCCCATTTGTTCCATGTAGAGACATGTAAGGTATTGGGGATGCAAGATTCACTGAAAGGGTCATTCAGATTTGCACTGCAGAATAGAATTGAATATTATTATTGTAACAAATGATAATTGATATGATATTTCTGCATTTCGAGCTAATTCTTGGAACAACCAAGATTATATGTCTGTCTCCAGAAAAGGGAAAAATAGATATCCATGTGGCTTCAGTAATAGTCTGTCCTATAGCCAGAAGTCTAGAGATGGCAATGCTACAGCATGAACGTTTTTGGGTCAACAGGTCATCCTTTCTCTATGATGAACATTTTCATTTAATGGACATGGTAATCTTCATGTTACAATAAAAAAGGAAAAGAAAAAAATTCCACTGAAATTTGCATTTGTCGAGCTTCTTTGGTCCGAGTTTGGATATGACACTTTGTCGAGCAGATGGTGGAGGAATGAAGACCGAGTGGTGTCCATGGTGGGGTGGCATTCAGACGATGGAGCTAGATTGACCGACCATGCCGTGACCCTGCCTTTGTCCATCTCTCAAGAGTTGATGACTCTAGAGCACCGTGCGGGAGCATTGTTACACGTATGTGTATGTCACACACGGATCTGATGATATGTCGATACATGCTAGCTCATAACTGCATAACATCCAGGGCGTGTTGATGGCCGGTCTTGTGTTGAAACTAATACTTGTACTTTCGACGGTCCTGAACATATATTTGAGTTTATGGTATTTGGCAAGTATGGGTTTGAAAATGACTTATTTAAACATGAGTTAGGCCCTGAGACAGATCGCCAGTTTCTTATTTCGTAATCTGGCAGTGGACTGAGGTGCAGTAGCTTCTCTTTTTTCGAAACCATGCCGTTGGCACGCACTGCATTAAGAGAAGTGGTAAATTACAAATGATTCGCAAGTAATCCACAGATTACTCACGAAACACACAGGCACAAACAAGCAACAAAAATGAAAGGGTAGGGGTGGAGCGAACCCTCCACCTAATAGCCCCGACAACTGATCCTATCACAATCAGAACTCAAGACCTAGGTAGCTAGCATCGATCGGAGCCATCGATGACCACAGCGGCAAAGCAGTAGCTTCTCTCGTGTCCTCTCCAAAAACTCTGTATGTATCATGCTGATGATGGAAATGTGTTTAATACTAGATAATCACGTTTAATAAGATTGGAAAGGTAATACCTTTCTAGTAAAAAGGTCCTGTTATGTTTATGTAAAAGGGTAAATATAGTGACAAAGCATTTATAAACAAATAATCTTGATTAAAATGTGTTTCATGATTTTTGTTGGTAGTTAACCAACTATAAACACCTTTAGCTCAGGCAATTTATGTGTGCAGGCACTAGGCGCTTGATTTCGATGGCCTGGCAGATCCACTTTGCCTGGCATAGGCAGCTTGCTATGACTTGAACCAAACATGGCACAGGCAGCGGACAGGCCAAGGAAAATTGCTCCAGGCTCCTAATAACCAAACAAGCTCAAGTGCCTTTGTGAATCAAGTCAAACGATCAGATCCAGAATGTTGATACACCTGTACTACATTGATTCACACTTTTCATATTTTCAGATGCAAAACAAGATTGCCAGAAGCATTGGCTCTCATTACACAATGTAGCTAGAAAATAAAGTATTGTTATTATGATAACTGAATTGAATGTTTTAACATGCTACTTCTGTGTAGTGTCCATGTGGGCATTGTTATTGCATTTCAGTGTACATGACTGCACCAATAAAAAATATTTAGTTTTATTTTATCCATGACATAATAAAAGGCAAAGCTATATAAGTGTTGCCGGAGGCCTCTGGAGGAGGCTAAACAAGCAACCAGAAGTCGGAAGGTGATGTTTTCAGTATGCATGCATGCTATCTAGCTTTGGGCTTGTGAGGCATCAGGAGTGTTTCTGTCACAACACTTCAGATGACATGCATGTCATTAAGAAAAAGGTGGAGACATAGAGATCGAAGAGGTTCGCAGATTGATCAAGATGGAGTGAGTGTTCTAACCATCTTGATTGAAGTTAAAGGATGGCGTCAGATTGTGATGTTGGGAAATGTTGCCTTTAGAGGGGATGTATAGGCCACAGGAGATGCGGTGCCACTATGTGTATGGGTGGGGGCAGGTGCCTCGGGGTTTTTGCACTGTCTTACCCTCCGCGGGTCGAGTTTTTTCTTAAAAAAATATTCATACATATATATACATAAGGTCAAGAGACAGTATTATAGTTCTGGATCACTAGCTAGGCTATCACCAAGGCATATGTTCGTGTGAGATCTGATCCAGAACAGGCAGGAAACAACGAACTAGTGATCTGCTAGCTAGGAGGTTCCATGGTAGCTAACGATTGCCCCCATGATGATGGAAGTATGTTGCAGCAGTGTCTGAGCAGTTGGCAAGCAGGCCACCATCCTTTTCCACAACTTCAGGTTTTCCACCGACAGACCTGAGATGATGCTGCCCGTTGGATGCTTGGAGTATACTGGTTTGGCCTCCACCTGAGATGCAGCTGCAGCTATGCATTTGCATGCCTAGGACAACTGGACAGGTATGCAGAAATCGAAGAATTGGTGGGTGCCTTTGTGCAAGAGAGTTACTGTCAAGCCGATCAATCAGATAGAGCCTTTGTCCAAGGTGCGCCTCGCCCAAATGCAATGAGTCGTTTTGAGAGCAGGTGTGGGAAGTGTACGTCAAGACCAACCTACAAGACGATTCTCTTCATAAGTTGCGTGCAACTGACACCACAATCTGTAGCTTCAAAGGTCTTGAATGACTCAGAGTCTATGGATGTGGGCAGTTCTTAATGTCCTTTGTTAACCTGCACAAATCTTTGTAATGGATACATTCTCATAGTGTCTGTTATGTACTAATAAAATGTATATATATGCATCTGTCACTTGAGTTTAGAGCCATCTTTGAATTTAGTTACTATAAATATTTTTTTTGTTGCTAGTATGCATTTCCTTGAGGGCCAGCAGTCAAGGAAATCACAATTACGTTGGCGGTCAATGGCAGACTGCCAGTCAAGGAAAATTACAATTTCCTTGGAGGTCAAGGGTAGACAAGGAAACAACTATTACCTTAGCGGTCTAGATAATTTTCTTGGAGGTCGCTGGCCCTCAGGTAAACACATTTCCTTGACGGTTCTACCATTTCCTTGACCACTCAATAAATTAAGTCAGGTCATGATTTCCTCGGCGGCTAACCTCCAAGGAAAATATCCTTGAGTGCTGAAACCGCCAAGAAACTAATTTCCCTTCCCTGTATTCTTGAGTGCATTTGCTTCACGGTGTATGGTCAAGGATCATTTCCTTGGCGGTTTTCCCCCTTTCCTTGGCGGTTTTCGCCCCCAAGGCAATTCAGGATTCTGGTAATGTACAATCCAAAGGTTTGTGGATAACACTGGGAGGGCCTTGGACGCCCACGAGGTTGCTATCAACCTGTAACGTGCAGCAAGACTCGTAGCGTGACCACCAAAACCGATCTAAAGAACGGTAGAGGCGATGTAGAGCTCGATCTCGGCTCAACAGTCTTGAACACCCTCGGAAGGATCCGTCGGGAGGAACGCGACGCGAAGGATCTTTTAGGGTCAGGAAGGCCACCTAGAACAACGACAAAATTCGTCGAGAACGTCGTCGAACATCCAACTAGGGTTTGGAAGAGATAAAAAGTAACGTAGGGTTTGTGTTTTGACGATTGGATGTAGACGGGATCAAATCGCCATGAACCTCTCATTATATAGAGGGGGTTGGTCTTATCCCCTTAGAAAACCATCCAAAGACGCCCCCAAGTCACGGAAACTTGCCAAAACCCTATCTGAAATGTGACCGGTTCGGACAAATCGCGCATATATCTGCGAACTGCGCCGGATGCGTTCGCAGGAGGAGGCTGCAACCCGCGGGCGCGATGGACACTGCGCTGAACGCCGCGCCCCAGCGTCCGGCGCGGCAGCGGACGAGGTCTAGAATGCCTTGTGTTCCCCATCCACGCCGGAAGCATCAGGCGCATGACCGCCGGACATGGCTCACAGCGAGTCCTGGCGTCCGGCACATGTATGATTGGAGCAAGTCACATTTTTGTCGGATTCCTCAATCGTTTAGTTCTTTCACTTTAGCCCAAGTCAAATTTGGGTGTCAACACTATTCAAAAGACATGTTTTCGTGGATAAAATATTCAATTGATTTACACACATCGACCAGCTAATTAATAGAAAACAGAATAAAGTTTCAGCCACCATCAAAATTAAATAGAAGATGTTCCCAAAAAAATAACATTGAAGATGTGCCTTTTCGAACAGTGTCGAATCTGGATAGATGAAACGTACTTGTACTATGCTATTTCATTAAGGGCACTTCTGATACTCTTCAGGTACGATTGTGCGAAACATGTCTACCAGTTGCATCGTGTCTGAGTACTCCATACTCAAGTTAAAGTATGAAGCAAAATATCTTTATTATGCAATGGACAACTGAATTTAATGTTTAACGTGTCCATTTGTTTCACTTCTGTTCTGTGTACTGCGTGCCCACGTCACTAATGGAGACGGCTTCTTTGCCGAGAGTGCCTAACATTGTAAATGACTTGTTTTCTCTTGACTAGCGCGCCCATCAAGGAAACCATGCCTATAAAGTATAAGATGACTGATACCTACACACAAACTCAAGAATGACTAGTATATGTAGTTCCAATCCCTAGGAGGATCCGTGCTAGTTTGGAATTGATGGACCATGCATGGTAACGTCAACTTATATTTTCTAGGCTTGAGAAGCATCAGTAATCTACGGTGTCCAGTCCTTTTTAGGTCTACTTCCATTGCTGTGCTGGGCAGAGACATACTAGCTTCCAAATGCACCACCGCGATACAGGAACCAAAGTAACCTACACAGTGCCTACAGCCGCAGATGTCTTTTTGGAGTGGTCTCATTTCCCATTGTTTGCTGCTAAATGGACCATCTGCATTCTAACAAAAATGAATCGGCTGCCCCCCCCCCCGACAAGCAACACTCAATAGGGCAGCGGGCACCTGCATTTTTTCTTTTGTTACTCTTTGATCTTGTAATCATCAAAATAATACAGTAGCACACTGTCTCATGATCAAGCTTGAAGCAGAGTATGATAATGCTGTGGCGAACACTAACTTTGACTGCATTTGGCTCTGCATTTTTATCGTGAACCGCATGTTGGTCAGGTCATCATTTTTGTGATCTTCCTCTTCAGGAGCAACTGATCTGCGTTTTTTTTTTTTTTTGAGAGGAGCTACTGATCTGTTAGGAGATTCCACAAAAGCTAGGGGTTGATAAGCCTATTGTAATGTTAGTTTAAATTATTTTGGCTTGGGACTTGGGAGGCAGTAATCAATGATGTGTAATCAGTTTCTGGAGTAGTAGACACAAACAGAATTTTATAGGCATAATCTATGATGTGCACAAACAGGATTGCAGACACTGTCAATGTATGTTGTACTGGCAAGTCTTACGTGTGACGGTGCGAGCAGAACGGAAAATCTATCAGTGCATGTTGTAGACTGAGCAGTGGCTATGGTGGGCTGGATAGTCAGCATGACGCCAAGCTGTCCACCATGCCATGATCCAACGGGGTTTTTTTTTTACAACAATCACCCAACGGTTGATCGTCCCATATATCTTATTGAAATACAATTTCAACTGACGAGGCCCTGGTCCAGAAAAACTATTTGCAGGATGACAATACATTGCAACCACAAAGTTCAAGAGAATAAGAGATCCTCGAAGAATTCTTTAGATAGTCAGATGCAAGGAATGTAGCTCACAAACGCTGGGAGCGGGTTTATGGTGGTTTTGATGCTCTTTTTTTTTTTTTTTTGACCGAAACAGCAGGGGAGTCCCCTACCTTTTTTTTGTATTTTCAATTAAATGAAAGAATGAAGTATGTACATATTACAGGGCTGCCAGGCCCAAAACAAAAAAAGAGCAACAATTATACATGTAAGCTAGCTCTCCAAGTACTAAGATGAATGAATCTGTGACCCTTGGCCTTGGTACAAACCAGGTCAATTTCAGCTCTGAATTCCTTCCTCCACTTAATCATGGTAGCTTGTTCATTGTCAAAGACTTTCCTGTTCCTTGTCAGCCAAACAATCCAACATGCTGTTAAGACAATTTCTCTGAAAATCTTGTTGCCAAAGGCCTGTCTAGCAGTGATTATCTTGTCCAGTGGCTGGAGATGGGTGTCCCAGTTGATCCCAATTGCATTCCAGCATTGTTGGGCGAAGGGGCAGAAAAATAAGTGAAAGCTGGTTTCTTCAGTTCCAGTGCCACACAGGGGGCAGGAGTAATCATCAAGATGCATGTTCTTTTCGCCTAAGCAGGTTTCTAGTTGGTAGTCGATCCCTGACAAGAAGCCAGAAGGAGAACTTGTGTTTCCCGAGATTGCGGGGAGGACCATAGCCATTTGAAGATTGGGGAAGCTGGGATATGGTCCTGGAGATGGAAATATCCCTTCTTACTACTATAAGGTGTTCTATTTTTCTAGACAAAGGCCAAAACTTGATTTTGGGATTCTTTTCTGGACGCTCTTGGAGATGCTATGTCTTCTAGACTAATTCACTACTACTAAAAAGCCTACTAAGAGGGTGGCTGTCATTTTGATTAATGTGCACAAAAGCCTACTACAAAACTTTTCGAGCTTGTTGCTAGTCGGGTGGCTGTCATTTTTTCTAGACTAATGTGTGCAGAAATCGGGCTGGGAACAAACCGCCCCTAGTGAGGTCACATTAGGGGCGGCTGATGTTACGAGCCGCCCCTAATGTTATCGGGCGGTTCAATCACCACCGCCCCTACAGTGGGTTGCCGAATTTTCAAATGAGACATTAAAAATTAAAATTTCATAAACGACCTCGGATGGAAAAACTTCCTAAATATGAAATGTAGATCTCGAAAAGTTATTAAACTTTTGTAGTTGGCCACTTTTTAGTTCGAAATCATCTAGTCATGCAAAAGCTGTGTTCAAATGTCTCAAATTTGAAATTCAAATTTAAAACGACCTCGGACGGAAAAACTTCCTAAATATGGAATGTAGATCTCGAAAAGTTATGAAACTTTGTAGTTGACCACCTTTTTGTTCGAAATCATCTAGTCATGCAAAAATTGTGTTCAAATGTCTCAAATTTGAGATTCAAATTTTAAGTAAACGACCTCGGACGGAAAAAACTTCCTAAATATGAAATCTAGATCTCGAAAAGTTATGAAACTTTGTAGTTGACCACTTTTTAGTTTGAACTGTTTAGGGCCTCAAATAGTCAATTTACACTCAGATTTGTATAATATATGAGGACGCGGAATGAGACATTGACACATACAAGTGTGTAGCGCAGTGGAGGGGAGGGTCACGCGCAAGTTTGAGGTCGCGGGTTCGAATCTTGGATTTCACAACATTTACAAAAAGCCTGAAAAAATCACCATGTGTAGGGGATGTTGGTGGCTGGCCGGTGGGGTCTTACCCGCTTAAAAAAAAAAAAATTGTTATTTTTTTTTAAAATTTTGAAAATGCGAAATCTGCGATTCACATTAGGGCGGCTCTGTCAACCGCCCCTAATGTGGAACCACATTAGGGGTGTTTTATTAGGGGCGGCTGGAGGAGCCACCCCTAATGAGCATCTTTAGCCGCCCCTAATGTGGTTGTTCTGTAGTAGTGATTGACCCCTCCTGTTGAAACTAATAGTTGCACTTTGCATGATCTTTAACAAAGATATTTGACCACTACTACTTCTTATGGAATATTCTTAAATTTCTTCTAAGTTTGCGAGACTTCGCGTTGTGTTCAATGTAATACTGCCATAGCCTTCTTGGAATTCTTGTGACTGATTTCTTCTATTATCCCCAAAGGATCTCAGATTTACATTGGGAGGAAAGCCCAGAGGGAAGCTCGGTCCATGGCCACATGGATTGAAAGAAAATGCAATAGCTTGTCTGATATAGAGGTTCCCTTGCTCTATAGGCAGAATGCATCTTCTACTTTCTATTTGCTACAACATATTATATACTGCCACTAAAGTGGATGTTGAGCATATTCCTATTAAAAGCTTGGAAGCCAAGGAAAGTAAATTTGCAAAAAAGTAAGATACAAGTGCTGCTGAGCATTTGCAAAAAAGTAAGATACAAGTGCTGCTGAGCACTAGTCTTATCAGTCATTCTCCACCTAAGTCTTTGTGCCGACCACTGAAGACACCATTTGTTGTAACTCGACTCTCTCCGTCAGATGATCAGTGGTGGCAATGTGGCTAGCCTTGATGCTCCCATCCACCAAGCAGTATCTAATGAAGGGGTACTTCATGCAGATGTACTTGCTTCTATCATGGAAGACATGATTCTTGTCCAGAGCTAGAGCAGACTTGTTGTCCACCTTTAGCTCAACCACATCCACATTCCTGCTATGGAGCTCTGCCAACATCCTTGACAGCCATAGTGGCCGAGTTGCTGCAGTGGTGGTGCTGATGTAGTCTGCTTCATAGCTCGAGGGGGCCCACCACATTCTGCTTGAGGGACTGTCGACTAACCAAGCAATCACCGAGGAAGAACCTAGTCATGGTCATGCTCTTTCTTGTGTCCACATGGCCGCCAGCGGTCATCATTCTCACATTAGCCGACGAAGCACATCGTGTCACCCCCGCGTAGTAAAGCTTGTAATCCAAGGTGTCTTCCATATAGCGGACGACGCGCTTGACCGCTTGCAGATTCTCCATCGTATGGCCAGGTAATTAACGCAAAGCTCCCGATCAGCCGACAACGAACGCTAGGTCCGTTTGGGTATGGACCAGGCAATGCAAGCTCCCAATCAGCCACCGGTAGTATGTGTCTCGTCGACCACCTCTGCCATGTTATTCGTACTCAACTCGAACCACTCCTCCATCACGGTGAAGGATGGATTGCAATCTATCACGTTGCCGAGCTTGAGGATGCGTTTGGAGTAGTTTGGTGGAGGGTGATTCCACATACATCTTGGCACGCTTCGAGGCCGAGATAATGGAAGAGGATGTCAAGGTCGTTCATGTCGAACATCATCTTCATGTGCTCCTTGAATGCCTCCCCTTCCTTTCACCATCGCCGGTGATGATGAGGTTCTCGACATAGATGCCGATTACTATGACGTTGCCTCTACTGCCACACCAGTAGATTGTCGCCTCGTGCACGCTCTACCGGAAGCCTATCTTCTGAAACTTTTTGAGACACGCGCACCACACTACTACAGAATTTTTATCAGCAGCGGGCGTATTCCATTTTCCGATGCAAGGTCATGGTTAATTTGTGAATAATGGAGACGGTTGTGGTTTCCCACTTCCATTAATGGATTAAAAAATTAAAAAGGTAGAAGCCCCGGGCCGAGCCCAACCGTTGCTGCACCCGCCCGAGGACACGCCACCGCCACACATCCAGGATCCGACGCCCTGAGCTCACCATTGCTGGATCTGGCCCCTGAGCTCACTATCGATGGGTCCGCCACCCCTATCTAGCCGCCCCAAGCTCAATATCGACAGATCCGACGTCCCCACGCCGCCTGCACTGGATCTGCCGCCCCTACGCCATACCGCCAACAGGTCGAGAGGGAGCAGGGCCGTGCCGCTGAGAGCACCAGCACCTGGGCCCACTGCCGCTGAGGGGGAGGAGGCAGAGGGGCGTTGCGCATCCCTCGGTAAATAAAAGTGTCTCGCCTCTATTAATAGCCTAGGATTTGTGGTGGCGGTTGGATTTGGTGGCCGCCTCCTTTAATTTTTGGGTCATATCTTGCAAAATCAATGTCCTAATAGTGTCAGGTCTATGGGGGCATTGTGACTGAAAAATGAATATTCAAATACTTGTACTGCACAGTCCTTACTACGTACATGTTTGCACCGACCACTACTAGAAAACCCCCTCTAGCTACGCTGTATTTGTAACGCCACCAAAAGCGTATCTACATTGGCACGTAGGCACGTTCTTTGGCACAATTTCAAGAACGTATCTAAGTGACACGATATTTAACACGCTTTCAACGTCAAAAGATATCTAGACACATTTTTTAACATGCTATTGAAATTGTATTAAAATGACACAAAATTAGCAACGCTTTCAACCGTCAATAACCTCTACACACGTTGTAAAGCGCATCTCAAAATCGTCACTAGGCACATAGAAATGCTTTTTTGACATGCAACTAGAAACGTATAAAGTTGACACATAATTAGACATGCTTTCAACCGTGAGTAGCATGAAGACACGTTGTAAAAGCGTCTCAAATAACTGCCCATACATATATTGAGATGTTTTTATGCGATATCAAAATATCTCTAATTGACCTGAAATTAGATACACTTTTAACATTACTAGTTGGCAGAGACGTCTTAACATGAAATTAAATTGATCCTTATCCATATAGAGATGTTTTTTGTGCGAGAATTGAAACGCGTAACTTATCAAGGAGGGTTTTGAGCTAACCTGATATTATTCACTAGAGTTGAAATGGCATATCTTCCAATAGAGCTGATGTGTCATAATTCAAGGCTACAATAGTATCAACATTAATTGTGTTTCAATTTCTTCTAAAAATACCAGTAGCACAGAGAAATAACTAGTGTTTGTCGTACAGGTCTAATAGAGCACATACGTGTCATGTCGTACAGGTCTAATAGAGCACATACGTGTCATATGTTATTCCACTTGACGTGAACTGTGGAACTCTGGGTGATGTGAATGTCCGACTGTAGCAAATAGCAAGAAACCAAAGTGTAGAGAAGAAAAAAACTAAAAGGGATATACTACAATAAATTAATAAAGGAAACAAAAAAGGAAAATAAATTAGAAAACACGCCAACCTGAACCCACGCATGCACACACTCTGTCTCCCTTCCGCAGCATGTGTCCATAAATGACGTGGATGTCCGACTGTAGCAAATAGAAAGAAAAAAAGTGTAGAGAGAAAAAACAATATAAGGGATATACAATGAAATTAAAAATAAACAAAATATAAAATAAATTAAAAAACACGTCACCTAAACCAACGCATGCACACAAGACTCTGACTCCCATTCGCATGCTTGTGTAAAAAGTGCCAAAAAAGTAGGGTCTTCTAAGGCTCGAACCAATGACCACAAGCAATAAACATCAATCAAATTGATAAGTCCTCACCGCTAAGAATTGCATTATGATAATTATTTGTTTTCCTTTATTAACTAGATGTCCGTAGTAGCAGTAAGGCGGTCCGAGGCAGCCCAACACGAGTGGGAGATGGGTGTAGCAGCGGCATGGGTTGCCCCAACGCAGCGAGCGGGAGGACAAAAATTCGAATTTCACAACACGGGTGAACAGGAAAAAAAACTCTCACTACATTAAAAAAAAAAAATGAACCATAGGAACAATGTCTTTTTGGTATAGGAGCAGCTGGGGTTGGAACCACCCTACGGTGGGCAAGCTCGGGCCCCAACCGACCACCCACCCCTACAATGGCACAATAGGCGTGACAGGTGATTGAGCCACCCATACAGAGGGGGGGGTTTATTTTAGGGGCGGTTCCATCTTCGGTCGCCCCTTGAAGCAGATTTCTATAAGAGCGGCTCATTCACCAGGCGCCCCTAAAACTTCTCACACATTTCTAACAAACACCACATTGTGATGAGCGGTGATGAACAAGTGTGTTTTTTAATCCGTAGTTGAAAATAGTTACTAGTATTTCTTCCTCATACTAACTCCAAATTTGATGGATTTTTAAAAGTTTTCTAAAATCAAGCTCTATCATTTATTGTGATCATCTATACATGTAACAAATTAAAAATAATGAAAAATTGAATTTCAAAAAAATTAACTACTTGATTGTTTTTTGATACACTAAATGGTTTCAAATTGAAAAGTAATGAATGAAATTTTTGATGAACTCATTAAGATCTACAATTCTTATTTTAGTCAACTTTTCATTTGACAAATGGTTTAAATTGTGGATTTCAAAAAATGACGACTCGACACTAGTTTTTCAAACCCTAAAATGTTTCAACTCAAAAAAGACATGAATACCAAGTTTATTAGACTCATCAGGATGTACAATTCTTATTTGGGACAACTTTTAATTTGACAAACTATGAATCGTTAAAATTTTGAATTTCCAAAAATATGATCCGACACCAGTTTTTTGAAACCCTAAATGGTGTCAACTCAAAAAGTTATGAGTATACTATGTTTGTTGAACTAATCAAGATTTACAGTTCTTATAATGGGTAGTTTTGCATTTAAGGAACTGTTAGCAAGCATTAGTTATAAAATGATACATCTCTCATCTAGTTTCATAAACTATATGTGAGATTCATGGATTTATGGTTAGTGTGTATATATAAAACTTTCTCAAATGAAAACACATCCTATATAAAATTTGTAGATCTTGTTGAATTATACAACTTTTGTATACAAAAAAATTTTTCAGTTGAGGTGATTTAGTGTTTAAAAATGTTTGTTCGAGGTGGTAGTTGTTTTAAATTCAAAATTTAAACTAGCCAAACAAAGTTTCATGAAAATTGAATAAGCTGGTAAGAACTCAAGGAAATGATAGAGGTTGATTTTTAGAAAATTTGAGGAAAAAGAATAATTAGATTTAGAGTTAGTATGAGGGAGAAAGACTAGTTACAATTTGCAATTACGGATTAAAAGAACAAACGGGCACCACAGCATTGGCGTCAGCATTACTTTCAAGCAGTCGGATACTGCTTCGAGACAGCCCAAACATGTATGTGTGGGATGCTACTGCAAACAAGCTGGCCCTGGGGCGCTCTAGGATGGACGTTGGATTAGTTGGCGTTATGCTAGCCCCAATCCTGCTCCACCAGGAGGTCGAAGTGTCGATGCTCTAATGGAGATTCTTGTATTAGTTTCATATATGACGATATGGTGTAATCATAATTGTCTGAATTACAAGTGAAGTTTGAGCTTTTGAGTTCCCATGTCACACGTAGAACTAAATATTGATGTATCCACGTAATTGTTTTTATAGGTATTTGTACACACTAAGACGTTACTATACAACGTATCAATATATATAGACACGAAATAAAGACACAGCTACATTATCGTTTCTACTTTTTGTTGACACGCGGTCAAGCGGTACAATAAAAACGTGTCATCTACCAAGTCAGCTGCCATGTGACCTCTCCACGTCTCCTGCCACATCACGTTTCCACGTCACTTGCCATGTCACCTTGCCACATCATTTGCCACATCACCTTTTCACGTCACCTACTATATTGTCTTTATACTCATTAATGCGCAATAACGCGTTACTGCAATAGTAGACACGAATTGTAAATGTATCTACAATATTGTCCCTACAGTTTTTTCACACATCATGAAACGTCACTATACGACGTAACAACACTAATAGGCATGAGTTATATGTGTAGCTATAAAAGTGTATCAATATGTCTAGACATGCATCTAACGTGTCTATGAAACGTCTATTCATCTAACATATACGTTTACAAAAATCGTCTCTACAGAGCCTGACACGGTCCATACGAAGACGCTTCTAATACGTTTTTGTAAAGCGTGCCTACACCTGTATAGAGACGAGCTAAAGCATGTCTACTACCTAAAAAAAGCGTAGCTACAAGGGGGGTATTTTAGTAGTGGACTAACATTATTTCTTATGTCCTTGAGCTAAAATAGCAAGCCTTATATAAGTCTCGACACGCTCTCATAAAAAAGTGAATATATGTGCTACACTCCAAGCAGCACTATTCGTTCATGTCTTTTTTTTGAGCCATCTAGAGAATGATCTGCTTAATCAAATAGTGTTAACACAATGCAAGGATCATGTATCAAAGATATGCAGCCTATGGGCATGAGAGGTATCAGGAGTGTATGAATATACAACACTGGCCAGGTCAGTAAGATAGAGGATGGGATCAGACACCAGGATAGAGCAACACAGAGTGTTCTTATCAAGTGTAGCTAAATCATGGAAAGCAACTAGCGGCGTTTAGTAGTGGCACCATAAGATTGGGCGAACTGGATCTCAGGAAGGCGATGGACCTCTGCAATGAAATCCTGGGCAGGAAGGGGCCGGCATTTGCATTTGGGTTTTTTTTGTTAGAATTACATTGCATTTAGTTTTTGAATTCGTGCACAGGACAGCCTGCGGGGAAGACAGAGGCTGCGTCAAGCACAAGAAAATTGAGGTAGATACATGTGCGTCCACACACAAGCCCTAACTGATGTTGGTCACAAAAAGATATAATTAGCAATGGACTACCAGTCGCCAAAATCATAGCAAGAAACGGGTCCAGTTTCATCAACTGCTCATTGTTAGTCGTTATCAGTCGAAACTCCTGGATCCTTTTTAACTAAAATATTGGCCTATTGAAGTAAGATAGGATTCAAGTTAGGGATCAGGCATTACCCAGAGATTGAATCTATAATTATCATTCAAACGTAGGATACCAATTTGATACTTCTGAGTACAATATTCATATGGACACCTTGTTTTTACACTGTCCGATCTTGCCCTCTGGATGGCCCATATTTTTTTTTCCATCCACATCGTAAAATTTCTCTGCAAATGTTTTAAGATTAAGACATTTCGGAATAAAATGTTGTATCACCCATGACTCCAAACAAGTTTAGGTAGCAATGAAGTTAGCCTTGCACAGTGTAGGCTCCGAGAGATCATTTGTAGTAGTTACTATTACATATGACATCCATTCTGAAGAGGAGAATTCAGTACTGGCTTCACAGAACATTTAGCGCGCTCCAATACATTTAGGCAATGCACATTGCGGGGTGCCATCCACTGATGTTGACAAAATAAATGGCTTGTTTTCTTACCCAGCCGAACAAGGCAAGCAATTATCTCCGCTAGTAGGATACGTGCTAGCTAGCTAGGATCGAGCACATGAAGCAAGGTAACATTGGGTCAATTCATTTAGGCTTGGGAAGCATCAGTAACCTACGTTGCCCAGTCCATTTGAGATCTACTTTTGTTACTCTGCCAGGCAGAGACATACTAGCTTCCAAAATCACGACTAGATGAAGAGCCACCTGTAGTAGTACGCAAGGCAAACTACTACAGGTTGCCCACTGCTCCGCGTGTCTCTGTTCATCGACGGATCTCCTTTCTCACTGATGTCGGCCAAATGGACCGTCTCCAGCATTCATAGAGGAAATGGACAGGCTGCCAAGAGAAGCGACACTCAACAGCACTACTGCATGTTTTTCTTCTGTGCCTCATCGATCTTGTGGTCATGAAAACAATACCACCCTGCCTCAAGATCAAGCACTCAAAGTATGATGATGTGACGAACACAGTCTGAATCATTGAATGCATTCGGCTCTGCATTCTTCTTCGTTTCACCTTCATAGGAAATAAGTGTTCATCTAGCAGGTGAAATGCAGCTCCTTAACTACCTGGTAGTGCCTGGTGTAGCAAATGTGCCTGAGATTCCTGCCTCACTTCTCTTCTATCTTTTTAACGTTTCACACGGACGCATTTCAAAATCCAGCTGTACACCCCTAGTTGTTGCTTCCCATCTACTCTACTTTGCTCATGGTGTTCTAGGTTTCCTCTTCCTCAGATTGTTGATGAAGACCTGACTGCAGTTCTATTAGTTATAATGCTCTTCATTTTGTTCTTTCGATTTGTTTTCCTTCATCACCGATTTGCTTATTTGTTCATCTATTAACAAGCCTTCACACCCTTGACTCAGCATATTTGATACCTGATCTAGTTTTTGCAGGTACTTTATCTTTGTTAGTTAATTCCTTAATTAGGTTCCTTTTGTCCTTGAGTAGTCCTGTATTGTTTTGTAATTAATCTGGATCTCTGCATTTTCTTTTAAGGTTAAGAATCATTGTAATGCGGAATGTGAATCAAGCCGCACAGATCACACCTGAGCAACTGCGATGTGATGGTTGGATCATGCTGCTGCTTTCACCAGCACCAGCTGCTCCATCGCTAGATCTGCCTCAGACTAGCTGGATGACAAAAATTTCAATTTGGCACGGCCATGGCTGAAACATTAGTGAGGCACTGCAATAGGCACTCAAGCAAATTAGGTATAATGACTAATTACTAATTAGGGGCCTCTTATTTTTTGGGGCCCACAGTGTCATCGTGCCACTAGCTCTGTGCAGTGCATTGCCATGATTGTGGCAGAGGTAAAACATTAATCGGATCCTTTAACATGAGAGTTTCAATCTCTCTTTTCCAGCCATTTAAGGGTTCTATGAAACTATCTTGTTCTCTAGCAATGAGGCGTTCTACACCAAATTTGTAGTGATACAAAAATTTATAATAACTTTATACTTGAAACCTTTTCCCTTGAGACACTTTGGTGGCCAAAATATGTGAATCAGATTACAAAGTTTTGATATATAAATATAGCTTTCTATATATAATCAGTGCAGCGGTAAAAATATGTGGTGATATAAAAATATAGAATTCTATGAGCTAAAAGGCAAAGTCGGGAAGCCTTATATAAGTTATTGCTGAAAGCCTCAGAAATAAAGTTGGTGCTAGGCACACAAGGATGCCTCTTCTCTCAAATATTTATATTCATCTCCATCTATTGTATGATCTGCATTATCAAACTGCTTCGCCGAAACCAGGACGTGATGTTTTCAATGTTCATGCAGCCTATGGGCTTGTGAGGCATCAGGAGTGTTTGTGTCACAGATCTCAGACAGAGTACTGATTACAATACATTTGGTCATTATTGTTTCATAAGGTTTTACACACACCTCTTGCATGTTCTGCGACCATGGCAGCCTAATTAATTTCTCTTATATTCATTATAACTCAAACGTTCTGGAAAGCTTCTTAACTGGATCGTGGATGCACTATAATTGTTTCAGTGTCCTTATGTCCAGACTAAAACTAAAAATCTGGGAGGCATGGTCATCACTCTTTATTCAAAGAGTATTCATATTAGCATGCTAATGTATTTCTACAACATGTGAAAAAATGGTTTACATTTGAAGTTAAAGAACAAGGTAGGGTCAACCTTTGACATACACAGACTACAATCATAAATAAAGTACATAAGTACAAAAAAAATAATTGTGAATAAATTTAGGCCAAAACTTAATCAATATTGCTTATCGACGGACTTTTTGTTTATTTTATAAGATAATAGATCTGTGGACTTTTCAACTAGGAGTCCTTCATTGCAAACGGCGCTATTTCAATAATGTCATACAGGCAGGATAATATTTGGGGAAACATGCCATTTATATATATCAAAATTAACTTTACGTAGGAGCCCAAATTCAACATTAGGGGAAAAACTTTAATGATCTTGGATAAAAATGAACCAGAGGCCTGGAGTGCAGCTGGGGAAACACTTTTAATGATCTTATAAGTAAGATGTAAAACCCGCTACCCTATCAATGAAATAGACACACTGCTGTGCCCATATATTCGAAAAAAATCTCCCAGCTCATAGAGATAAGCAAATTACTCTAATTAGTATGATATATCCTTGCAAAAGCAATGGTCACTCACCACCATATTGTGGCTACAACACGCTAATGCTCGAAGCTCGCCCAAACATATAAGCTCCCAAAAGTCCACAACATAGGGTCCGTGAGAGGCAGGGGTTGGGTGGTGCCTTATTCCTAGTATACCTACATACATGTGAAAGCGTTGATTTCTTCACCAAAACAAGAGAGAGAGGGAATGTATAGTTCACAGAAACGATCGCTCTAATTGAAGCTGCAAAATAGAAATAAGTACTATCACAGAATGATCGTATCTCAGCATTTCATGACAATTAAGGAACACAAAAGTAGCGATTAGATAGACATGAAGAGTAGTGTTTATCTTTTTTCTTTCTTATTAGTTTGCAAACATAATGCGTAGTCACGGTTGAATTCCTGTGATCTGTCGGGTTTAGGTCAAAAGTACTATCGGCTTATGATTTATGATTGCCAATGCTGTTCACTAGCACTAGTAGGGATGTGCTCAGCAATGACGTCCCACTATCGTCACGGACAACGTCAAATTTGTCACTGAGTTTTTTCTGTGACGAGCTAATGATGAAAACGCGTTCGTCATCTATTGGACGTCACATATGTCAATCGGTGACGAAACAACCATTTTCGTCATTGATGTGCACTTGATCAATGACGAAAATATTGGCGTCATAGATGTGTTTTCCATCCGCGGACGCCGTTGTTTTTCGTCACTACCAACTAACTGGCTGGCGTTGTAGACAACGCCGTTAACGGGCGCCCGTTATCGTTCTGTGACGATTTTCGTTCGTCACGCGCGTTCGTCATAACGCGCGTACGCGGTAACGCCGTCTGCGGATCTGGCGACGTGGCGGATGACGTGGCGGATGACGTGGCAAACCGACGTGGTCGTTGACGTGATCGGTTTTGTTGTGCCACGTGTCGTGCTGTTATTGGATCCCATTTTTCGTCACAGATTGCTATGTATGACGTGCCATGAACCATCAGTATGCGCGCCACGCAATTTAAAATATGCTCGTCACGTAATAATTATTGAATCGTCACACAAATGATTAGAAAAGCGTCACAGTAAAGGATTAGCGCTTCGTCGGCTAATGTTTATACGTTCGTCATAGAAAGGACTAAATATTTGTGATAGATGGTAGTAAGCATTGGTCATCGAACCACATATATATCATCACGTAAAGGACATTCATTTCATCATTGTTGCGTAAACTGATTGCATCACAAATTGCAAAATAAATTTCATAAGCGTGTTCGATCCGGTGACATTACAACTCAATCAACAACTAGTAACATGTACTAGTTGACATTACTTGAAGTTTCATAACACTTGCAAGAAGTAAAAAGAAACCAACAACTCCAACTTAGTTTTCGATAAGAAAAAAAACAGCAGAACACCATCGGTACCCAGAAATGCTCATGTAAGTTCCAAAGATTACCATTAGCACCGAGTGAAATCAAACGCCTCGGCAGCGGCGTTGTTCTCCTCCACCGCCTTCTTGTAGTCGCCCAACTCCTTCTGTTGCCTCGCCACTGTTCTTTTGCCTCTCGTGAGGTCCTCTTTAATTCATCGAAGTTCATCCTGCATAACCGCCCTTTCTTCACCGCTATGCGTTCCCGAAGCTCGATTCGGTTGATGAAGCCGATTTTGCGAGGATCCATCGGTTGCAATCCCACATTCTTCAAGAAATGGTTTGTGCTGTTCGGGAGAGCACCTGGGACAACACCGCACACTTGATACCGGGTGTCTCACCTTCATCAACAGGTTGTGACATTAAAAATTCCATATCATCCCGAAACAAGCAAGGACCCATCATTAGTTGGGTGTTCGATAGCAACAGTTTAGAAGTCATATTTGTTGGCATAAGTTGGTGAAGAGAAAACACACAAAATTTGTCTAGATTGGAGACATTTAGCATTCATTCACTGATCGGACAACAATAGATTCAGATGAACTTACAAGTGCATATTTTCTTTGGTTCGCATTGGACCACGTTTGGAGCCTCCACCGCATCAACTTCCTCATCCTGTGTCGCGCTAGGTTCTGCATTGTTCCTCTTCTGCTTCTGTTTTTTGGTTAATCAATAACAGCAATGTATTACATCAAATGCAAACTAAGTGGTTCAGGCAAATATGTACAAGGTACTATTTACTTACATATTCATGCAAGTGCGCCACATAGCATCGAGAACCTGTAGCCTGGTGATACTTGACCTTGCTGCGATTTTGCCTATTCTTTTTAGCTGTTTCCTACAAGAGATTCAACATAGGTTCAAGATAATAAGACCATTTGCAAATTCAATGAGAAATAAGAATACAAGACCCTTACCATCTTCTTTGGATTAGACCACAGTGCAACTAGTGCCTGCCACTATTCATCAGTCATAGAATCAACAGGAGAAGTTGTCCTAATCTCATTTGCTGGCACACCATTGAAGTATTGCTTCTTGAGCCTATAGCGTCGTTGTCGCACCACTGAGCGCAGCACATTAGTGCAAGCATCATCAACTGCTTAGTCATCTTTATCAATTTCCAAGCGCAACTATTCATATGGCAATTCCATAGTTAGAGGTTGAACTCATCTTAAGCAGTTATACAAGCTACTAAAAGAATACATATAGGAATCCACTTACACTTAGCTTTCCCATGAAGCTCTTGTAATATTTGTCGTCGTCCTTGTAATCTTTCCAACGAGTAAGGACAGGAATCTTGTCCCGAACGATGACTCCAGCCTCTGATGCTAACTTGGCTGCTTGAACAGGTTGATGAGGTCTTTTTTTCCTTGAACAACAGCTATGGGCAACCTCTTTCCCATTGCTTTTGTCATCCTTTCCACTGTGTTCCCTTGGTGGGCGGTCTCGGTCTCCTTGGGGCTCATTTGTGGAGGATCTACAAAAAGTAAATGCAGTTCAATGGTTGCGTAAAATGGAACCGAGCACAACAGATTTCATATTAAAATGTTAAATAATCTATAACTTGCCTTCAATGTTATTGCCTCTAGCACAATTGTTGTCATCAGGTAGGCCATCATGATCATGATCTGTAGGACCTTGAGTGTCCACAAAGCAATGTTTGCAGGGTCTGCTCGTAGTAGAATTTGAGCCTTGTTGCAGTTCAACTTGAATGTCTATAGCACCCTATGTTTGAAGCCTTTTTGATGCTCTTGTTGGGGCAGAAAAGTAGCATCCACCTGTGACCCATCACATGCCCTCACCCTCTTACTAGCATTCCTACTTCCTGGTGGCATTTTGGTGTTTTTCTTTGTCCTTAAAGCGAGGACTTTGAATCTATGACCTTTAGGAATCTGTACAAAGCAAAAATACATGTAAGTGATGTGCGTTAATAAGCAACACAATGTAGTAAAGAAATGATATCAAATAAAGATTATTGTGTTGGGAATATGCCTAGAGATAATCATCAAGATGATTGTATCGCCTTGTATCCATGATATATTATGTCTTCATGAATATCCATTAAAGACAACTTGTATCGATTGGCAATTATGTGAATTGTTTGTGAAACTCTTTACTTGTATGGTTATTCTCAGAATTGTCCTCGGGTCGGAGTTCATGTGAGGACACACATGAATATTAGATCAACACACATATTAGTTGATGACTTTGTTTCACAAGTCATAGACATGGAGATGTCAAACTAATAGTGTGGGCACATGTATGACATGGGGCTGGATAGACCCGACATGAGATGTTATTATTGTCTCTTTACACATCATGTATGTTATGTCCTTAGACCTGAGATTGTCGTATGTACTCAAGATGTGAAACGACCTACTTAGGGACTATCAAACGTTACTCCGTAATTGGGTAGCTATAAAGGTGGTCTTCGGGTTTGTCAGGAAGCATGCTGTGAGGCATAGTCAATCAAGATGGAATTACCCCTCTCCATGAGAGAGAGATATCACTGGACCACTCGATTGATTGGATCAAGAAATGCATGGCCGTGCTTGGGTTAAGTGTTAACTCACGAGGTGGACCAAATATCATGTGGCAAGGGAATAACATGTATGTGAGTTTGTGGTGGTTCGTCTGATATGATCATTGCGTACACATGGGAGTTGACACGTCTTGCTAGAGGCCGCTATCAGCTATTGGGCGAGTAGGAGTACTCGGACCATGTCCATGTGTGCGTGAGCCCATAGGGTCGCACGCTTAAGGGGAAGAAGGCCTAATTCGGATCTGATCCAATTAGACGAGGCTTAGGGTTACTAATGGGCCTCCAGGTCGGGAGCCTGTTAGGGACGCCTATATATATGAGAGGTGGGCGCGGGGCTAGGTTAAGCCATGCCACTTTGGCGGCCGCCGACGCCCACGCCGCCTCTTGCTCCTCGCGGACCTAGCGATACGGGAGGCGCACGCTTCCTCCCCGTACGTGTGGGATACCGGAGGTGCTGCAATCGAGCACAAGGACGATCCGCACGTGGAGGACGGGACGTGAGCAATCGCGACGTGACCGCCGCTACGGCGCACATCTTCGCCGAGGGTCGACACTTCAGCCGCACTTGGCGTCTAGTGGTAATCCCGTGATCTATAACTAGCAGTAGATCCTTGGTTTATGGGTAGAAAAGTTTTGTTTTCCGGCTAGCGTAGTGATCCCATATTCCTTCAGTGGTATCAGAGCCGTAGCAGCCTCATTATAGATTCGGATGTGTGCATATGGTGATATGCATGGTCGTAGATGAGTTTTTGATCATGGTTCGTGATCTTGCCGTGCTGGTCTTGTTCGATCTACTCCTACCGGTCGGAATTCCGCCATCGGAGTTAAGTGATACATGTAAACCCAGTTGTGGTGAGTTAGAGATCAATAAGATTGAACGAATTGAACCTATGTCATGGTCGAGCGCATTTGATGCGCGGCGCGGCGGTGGCAGATTTGATCTTCTACCGATAGCTAGTCGCCAGAAAAGTCCGTTCGGTAAAAAACAGCCATAACTTTTGCATACGACCTCGGATTGAGACGATCTATAGATCAAAATCAATGAGAACGAAAAGTTACATCCATTTAAAAACAGACTTGTCGGTTTTGAAGTTTTATGAAGTTTAAAATTGTGAAAAACCACGAGAAAATGGTGTTTTCGCCCGTCAAGTTTAGACGTCGGAATCGGTAATGCTGTTTTGCAGGTTTATGTGACTGGTATGGCCTTTATGTGTATGTGATGCATGTATGTAATTAATTCATGACTTGCATGTCGTGAGGATGACAATATGGCTGGAGCCACTTATATATTGTCTCTTTAAGGTAATGGCCTGCGTGCCAAATTGTGATGATCGCGCCAATGTAATTATTATTTCAATCTGCGCTAGTATAGACTAGTCTTGGCAGATTCATCGCTGGAGGATGGCATACATGAATCATGGAGATGGAGATCATCATGATGAACAGTTCATTGGAGATGGAGATCCCCAAAGTGATATAAGGCCATACCAAGTCGCAAATCGTTTAATGTCATTCTTATCGTGTTCTACTTTCACGCAGCGACTATGTTTTTTGTCTACATACGATAGTGAAGTAGAACGATCCCTCGACAATGTTCAAGTTTTGATGCTCCCCAAACCTTGCACTGTCACAAGCCCTGTACAATCGGTGGTGGGTCTATGAAATTAGGGTGCCACCGGTTTTCCTTGACTAGAGACGAGGTTCGTATCGGATACTTATCGCGGAAGGTTTGGTTACTTGAACAAGATCATCCTAACAGTTAGGGATCTTGGAGCATGGCAGGTTGGCGTTAGCATAGGGATGCTACCCAACAACAAGAGTCATATGTGATATGATTAGCAAAGAGTTGCTTACCGATCTACCATGTCTTCTAGCGGTGATGCTAAAGCTCACTAGTTGACTTGTTAGTTGTGGGTCTTGAATCACTAAGTTTCAATCGAGGGATATTGATTTTTGTGGGAGTACATTCAATTAAATGTTAATATATTTTTACTCTATCTTGGATAAATTGTCATAGTATTTTGCATTATTTCTGTTGTAGATAAATGGCGCCTAGCAATCAACCATTTACTTTATGCGTCAGGTTCTTGAGAAAGATAAATTGAATGGAACAAATTATGCGGATTGGATCCGCAACTCCGAGAATTGTTCTCAGGGCTGAGAAAAAGGAAGATGTTCTAGACAACCCCTTACCAGAAGAACCTCGCCGATAATGCACCTATCGCTGAGAAAACGCTTACAAGAAAGCATGTGATGCTGATCTTGAAGTGAGTTGCCTTATGCTTGCTAGTATGGAACCCGATCTGCAGATGCGTTCGATAACAATCATGCAAACAGACGATATGATCGTGGCGCTTGAGGATATGTTCCAAACTCAAGCTAGAACCGAAAGGTTCAATGTCTCAAAGGCTCTTGTTGAGAGCAATCCAGCGTAAGCAAAGAGTTGGACCACACATAATCAAGATGGTTGGTTACACTCGAGAGATTGGAGAAGCTAGGCTTCCCAATTGGCCAAGAGTTGGCTCTCGATTTCATTCTTGCATCTCTGCCACCTAGCTCGGGAACTTCATCTCGAACTACCATATGCATGGGGGCGGAGAAGGGCTTGACCGAATTGTGTGGTATGCTTAAGACAAGGCAGAGGCCGACATCAAGAAAGGTGCCGGCAAAGAGCCATGTGATGGCGGTCCAAAACAAGCCTAATTTTAAGAAAAGGGGCAATCCTTATTGGAAGAAAAAGAAGGAAAAGGCTAAAGGTGAGACCTCTAAGCCAAAGCCATCTGAGCCCCAGGCTGGACCAACTGCTGATACTAAGTGCTTTCATTGTCATAAGAAGGGTCACCGGAAAAAAAGAAACCGCAAGGAGTACTTAGCATCCAAGAAGGATATCGGTGGTAAAGGTACTCCCGCCGCTTGTACACTTGTTTTTTTATGTTACGTACATATTCCTCGCTGATTCTTATATTAATCTTTGGGTATTTGATACCGGATCGGTTGCTCATATTTGCAATACGATGCAGGGAATGATAAGAAGTAGAAGCGTTGGAAAGGGTGAAGTTGACTTCAGCGTGGGCAATAATGCAAGAGTTGCTTTCCGGCGTCGGGACGATGCAACTCCACCTCCCGTCGATTTATTTTGGAATTGAATAATTGTTATTTTGTTCCTAGTTTAAGTCGAAACATTGTGTCACCTTCATGTTTGATGAAGGATGGTTATTCTTTTAAGAGTGAAAACAATGGTTGTGTGATCTCTAAAGATAGCATGTTTGTGGCTTTTGCATCCATTGTGAATGGGTTATTTATTTTAAATCTTGATGATGCACCTGTTTGTAATATAACTGCTAAAAGGCCTCCGGCTTAATGAGTTAAGTCCTACCTACATGTGGCATTGTCGTTTAGGTCATATAAGTGAGAATCGCATGAAGAGGCTTCATACTGATGGGCTTCTAACTTCGTTTGATTTTGAATCATACGAGACATGTGAGGCTTGCCTTCTAGGCAAAATGACCAAGGCGCCTTTCACAGGTTTTCCCGAGAGGGCAGAGACTTGTTGGAACTTGTACATACCGATGTATGCGGACCAATGAGTACGGACGACTAGAGGCGGATTCCAATACTTCATTACTTTCACCGATGATTTTAGTAGATATGGCTACGTCTACTTAATGAAGCATAAGTCCGAGACTTTTTGAAAAGTTCAAAGAGTTTCGAATGAAGTAGAGAATCAACGTGGCAAGAAAATCAAGGCCATACGATCCGATCGTGGAGGCGAATATTTGAGTCACGAATTTAGCAATCATCTAAAGAGTTTGCGGAATTGTTCCACGGCTTACGCCGCTGGAACACCTCGAGAAACAAGCAGTGTCCGGCGACGTAATCGGACTTTGTTGGACATGGTTCGGTCTATGATGAGCCGCCTCGGACCTACCTTTATCGTTTTGGGGATACGCTCTAGAAACGGCCGCTCGCCACATTAAATAGGGTGCCATCTAAGTCCGTAGTTAAGACACCATATGAGATGTGGACCGGTAAGAGTCCGGTTTGTCTTTTCTAAAGATTTGGGGTTGTAAAGTTTATGTCAAACGAATTCAATCGGATAAACTAACACCCAAGTCGGACAAGTGCTTTTTCGTGGGATACCCAAAGGAAACTTTAGGGTATTACTTTTACAACCGATCGAGAGGGCAAAGTGTTTGTTGCTCGAAACGGTGTTTTCTTAGAGAAAGAGTTTCTCAAAAGAGACAAGAGTGGACAAAGGTGTATCTTGAAGAAGTTCAAGATGAGCCAATAGGTGAAAACTCTATGAGTGATGCTAATGTAGCGAGAACAAGTTGAGATACTGTGGCAAAGGTAACACCACCACTACCACGAAGATCGGCCTAGACTCCGTGAGTTGCATGGGGATGTGTTATTGTTAGGCGATGACGAACCTATGACATATCGCGGAAGCAATGATGGAGCCAGATTCGAGAAATGGCAAAGTGCCATGAGATCCGAGATAGATTCCATGGGAGATAATCAAGTTTGGAACATGGTTGACCCGCCTGATGGGGTTAGACCCATTGAGTGCAAATGGATCTATAAAAAGAAAAGGGATATGGACGGAAATGTTCACGTCTATAAAGCTCGACTTGTCGCAAAGGGTTTTTAGGCAAGTTCAAGGAGTTGACTACGACGAGACATTCTCACCAGTAGCGATGCTTAAATCTATCCGGATCATTCTAGCAATTGCTGCTCATTTCGATTATGAGATATGGCAAATGGATGTTAAAACAGCCTTTCTAAATGGAAATTTGGAAGAGGACGTGTATATGATACAGCCCGAAGGTTTTGTTGATCCTAAGAATGCCGAAAAATATGCAAGCTTAAGAAATCCATTTATGGGTTAAAGCAAGCATCTCGGAGTTGGAACATTCGTTTTGATGAAGCTATAAAAGAGTTGGGCTTTAAATTCGGAATGAAGAAGAACCTTGTGTATACAAGAAGGAAAGTGGGAGCTATTTGTTGTGTTTCTAATCTTGTATGTGGATGACATACTATTGATTGGAAATGATATTCCAATGTTGCAATCCGTGAAGACTTCATCGAATAATTTATTTTCTATGAAGGATTTGGGAGAAGCAAAGATACATTTTGGGCATAAAGATCTATAGAGATAGATCGAAGAGGCTAATAGGATTAAGCCAAGATACGTGACGTTGACAAGGTGTTGAAACGGTTCAACATGGAAAATTCCAAGAAAGGGTTCTTGCCTATGTCACATGGTATGCGTTTTAGCAAGAAGCGTCCTTCGATTTGCCGATGAGCGAGAGCGCATGAGTAAGGTTCCATATGCTTCGGCAGTTGGTTCCATCATGTGCGCCATGATATCTACACACCCGGATGTCTCATATGCTCTAAGTGTTGCGGCGGTACCAAGCTGATCCGGTGAGAGTCATCGGACACTTGTTAAAAACATTCTTAAGTACTTGAGAAGGACTAAAGATGTGTTCCTAGTCTATGGAGGTGAGGAGGAGCTCGTTGTAAATTGTTACACCGACGCTAGCTTCCAAACTGACACAGATGATTCACAATCTCAATCAGGATATTTGTTCACAATAAATGGTGGGTCTTTGTCGGTTGGAAAAGTTCCAAGCAGGAAACGGTGACCGATTCTACAGCAGAAGCCGAGTACATAGCAGCTTCCAAAGCGCAAAGGAAGGTGTTTGGATGAGGAAGTTCCTCATTGAGCTTGGTGTGTTTCAATGCAAGCGCCCATTGAACCTTCATTGTGACAATAGTGGCACAATTGCGTACGTGCTAAGGAGCCGAGGGATCACCATAAGAACAAACATGTATCGCGGAAATTTCACCACATCCGAGAGTTCATCAAACGGGTGAGATCAAGATATGCAAGATACATACGGATTTGAATGTTGCAGATCCTTTGACAAAGGCTCTTCCCATTACCTAAGCATGGGGCACATGAGAGATATGGGTATTAGATATCTTCAAGATTAACTCTAGTGCAAGTGGGAGATTGTTGGGAATATGATTGTATCGCCTTGTATCCATGATATATTATGTCTTCATGAATATCCATTAAAGACAACTTGTATCGATTGGCAATTATGTGAATTGTTTGTGAAACTCTTTACTTGTATGGTTATTCTCGTAATTGTCCTCGGTCGGAGTTCATGTGAGGACACACATGAATATTAGATCAACACACATATTAGTTGATGACTATGTTTCACAAGTCATAGACATGGAGATGTCAAACTAATAGTGTGGGCACATGTATGACATGGGGCTGGATAGACCCGACATGAGATGTTATTATTGTCTCTTTACACATCATATGCGTTATGTCCTTAGACACGAGATTGTCGTATGTACTCAAGATGTGAAACGACCTACTTAGGGACTATCAAATGTTACTCCGTAATTGGGTAGCTATAAAGGTGGTCTTGGGGTTTGTCGGGAAGCATCTTTGTGAGGCATAGTCAATCAAGATGGAATTGCCCCTCTCCATGAGAGAGAGATATCACTAGACCACTTTCGATTGATTGGATCAAGAAATGCATGGCCGTGCTTGGGTTAAGTGTTAACTCACGAGGTGGACCAAATATCGTGTGGCAAGGGAATAACATGTATGTGAGTTTGTGGTGGTTCGTGCGATATGATCATTGCGTACACATGGGAGTTGACACGTCTTGCTAGAGGCCGCTATCGGCTATTGGGCGAGTAGGAGTACTCGGACCATGTCCATGTGTCGCGTGAGCCCATAGGGTCGCACGCTTAAGGGGGAAGAAGGCCTAATTCGGATCTGATCCAATTAGGCGAGGCTTAGGGTTACTAATGGGCCTCCAGTGTCGGGAGCCCGTTAGGGACCCCTATATATATGAGAGGTGGGCGTGGGGCTAGGTTAATCCACGCCACTTTGGCGGCCGCCCACGCCCACGCCCTCGCCTCTTGCTCCTCGCGGACCTAGCAGTTCGAGCGCGACGCTTCCTCCCCATGCGTGTGGGATACCTCGGAGGTGCTGCATCCGGAGCACAAGGGACGATCCGCGACGTGGAGGGACGGGCGTGAGCAATCGCACGCGGCACTGCCGCGCCGCGCACATCTTCGTCGAGGGTCGACACTTCCGCTGCACTGCGGCGTCTAGTGGTAATCCCGTGATCTATAACTAGCAGTAGATCCTTGGTTTATGGGTAGAAAATTTTGTTTCCCGGCTAGCGTAGCGATCCCATATTCCTTCATATTGAACTATAGCAAGATTATCATACACTAAAGAGCAATATTTAACAAACATTATAAGTCAATGCAAATATTCCCCCATCCACTACTTTGGAGATAGAATAAGCACCTCAATTTCTATGGGGGCTGCCTGCTCATCAGATTCAGTGTCTTCCGAATCACTATCTCCTTGATCATCATCGCCAAGGAGATACTCGATGATTCAGAATCACTATTTGTTCCCTTCGTTGCTGTTTTCCCCTTCTTTGCTGGTGGTTGTGGAATACAATTATTTAATTGAGATCTTAAGTTGACCAGCCCGAGTCGTTGAAACATCTTCTCATTCTCCGCCACGCGCATATCACGTCGTCTCTCATAATCAGTTATTGGAGGAGCTACTACTTGCAGGATAGATAACAAGAATTACAGTCTTTCTATTAGATAGTAAAATGGACTTTACTATGACCTAAGAGGTACTACTACTTGCAAGAAAGATAAGGGGAGGGAGCTAGTAGTTTTTGCCGGAAAGCTTAGAGATAATAGGTGGTTAGGTTTTAGATTTCAAGTAAATAATCTAAGAGGCAAGTGGTAGCACTTTGTCTGTGTTTAGATGACTAATCTAATTTGTGAAAATATGAGGAACCCGAGGTCCCTTATCTTATGAGGACTCATGTATCCAAACTGCCTCAATCAAATAGCATTTTGTGCATCCTAAAACATTTTCTGTTGGTCAACAGTTAGGTATAATTCCACTATGACTAAACAAGTGAATTCTTAAACATTCAGCAGGCACAAAGTAAGTGGACAAAAGAGAAAAATCTTAAATTGTGAACGGTCTTGGGTTGGTTACCTCCTTGTTCTTGTGGCTGTGCAGTTTCTTCTTCCTGTGCACGTTGTTCTTCTACTGGTGCCTGTTCTTGGGAAGGTTGCTTACGAAGTTGACCCCTTGTTGCCACCATGGGGATGTACAGGTGGTGCGGTGAACTCTCCTCGATGAAGAAGCGGATGCAAAGGGATTTCACCGGCGATGGTGTTGTCCCAAATCCTGAAATGGGTAACGTTAGATCGTGTCGACAAAGAAGGGGATTAGGCGATGAGATAGGGGGATGCGGATTTTGATGTCCTCGCCGGATCCGTTCACCCGGCAGTGGCGGTTCAGTAGGTGTGCAAGAGAGGTCCATGGGGGGGGGGGAGGCGGACGTACCACCTCGGCGTGGCAGGGAGGCAGCTTCGTCGGCGGTGCTTGTGTCCAGCGGCGGCCGCTAGGGTTTGGGAATGAGGAGGGGTGGAGGGGAAATGAGAGTGGATGGTGGTGATGAAGACGGGGGTTTTGGCGGTAATTTTGGCGCTAATTTTTTTTGGGATGACAACATGGAAATGTTTCGGCGCCCAATGTTCTTTGGCGCCGAATTTTGGTTTTTTTTACAATTTTTTTTTATCCGGCCTTTTGAAATACCTAAATGTAGCTAAAATAAGGTAGTGGGAGAAGTGTACCACCACTTTCTCAAAATCGTCTCAAACGTTTTTGGGGAGTATATGGAGCGAACATATGATGCGGCAGTGTGAATTTGTGGATTTTTCTGACCATGTTTACCTATTTTTGTAATTATTTCTTTGTTTTAAATGAATAAAACTAGTTAAAATACCTAAATGAAGGTAAAAAAATCTAAAAATTTTGGTGGGACACATAATTTTGATGTAGGTTGTTGGGAAAAAAATTTGAGTGGATTCAAAGAAAGTGTTGGTACACATCCTCACAATGACCCACATCTCGCTTTTTGTTCTAGTCACTATGAGAGAGGTGTTCATGGTAGTGGGAGAAGTGTACCACCACTTTCTCAAAATCATCTCAAACTTTTTGGGGAGTATATGGAGCCAACATATGATGCAAAAAAAATTTGAGTAAAAAAAAGATGCTTAAAAAACAGGAAATAGTAGATTGGAAAAGTAAAAGTAATAAAAAAAAGTTGGTAAAATAAAAAAAGTGCCCACTTTGGGTTCGATCCTGTGACCTACGGCTGCCACTTGGGAAGTCTTACCACTGTGCTACAAAGATATTTTTAGTACAAGCCCAATTATATTTTACTTGAAGGTTTTCTTTTCCGCCGCCCCACCTATATAGGACCCTAATCGTCCACAGTCGAAAACCCCGGCCCATTTCGTTTCCTCCTTGGCAACTCTTCCTCTCCCGCAAAACCCCATCACGCCCGGTTGCCCCGCCGCCTCGCGATCGTGCTAATGCAAGACGCGCTACAGACTACGCAAGAACGAGATGGGGATCGACCGGGGAAGAAGAATCCCGGCGCAGTCGGAACGCGTGAAGAACCAGTCTCGCGACAAGAAGACGGGGGAGGTGGGTGGCCAGCGACTTCGTCGGTAACGCCGAGGTGGCTCAGCGGGGGCTCGCGCCGGCGTCGTTAGCGGCGCCCTCCTCCCCTCCGGCTGTTGGTCCATGGGGCACGGCCAGGCGGGGCTCGCGGCGGCGGCGGCATCGCCTCCAGACGGTGCTTTGGGCTTCGGAAGCTGATGGCGGCGCCCAGGGCTACACCACCCGCCGGGCATCTGCACCGATCCATGGCGCTTTGTGCTGCAAGGGGAAGGGCCGCGCCTAGAGTTCGCCGCCCGGCTCATCGACCTCGTCGGCCGACCACAAGGTGAGCATAGGGTTACTTATTTGGGATTTTTGTCGTTAGGGTGTCTTTGTTTCTTTTTACGTTAGGGTGTGCAGATTAGTACTAAAATGGGATGAAGCAAATTGAAATAGAAATGGGATGAAACATCAGTGGTAGATTGAAATAGAAAATGGGGTTTTCTTGATTCCAATTTGTGCTGTTCATTGTACTATATCTATTTAGATTTTGTATGCTCATGCATCCAGTCCATGTTAATCTGATTTGGGACATCTATTTGCTCATGCTTCATAGGTAAATGGGTTTTTTTTTCCAATTTATGCACATCATTGTACTACCTCTACTTTGCTTGTGTATGAACATGCATGCAGTCAGTGTTACTCTATTTTTGGGATACCTTAGCATACTAAAAAGGAAATGGGGGTTTTCTGTTTCCCAATTTATCCATACTGTGTATGAACATTTATGCAGTCAAGTAAATTTATCCATACTGAACAGTACTACATTAATGCTTGTGTATTATATCCCATTTATCCAGTGCATTGTACTACATTTAGTCTTGATGAAGTTAGTTGATAAATTAAATATCCAGTGTAATTAGGAAAGGGGGTTTTTTTATCTCCCAATTAAATTCTTGTTTGACACGTTTATGTACAATTTCAGTTAAATACTTGATTGGTATGTGCCTATATGGAACCTGCTACTAATTTTGCTTGCATTGGTTTAAATTTTGCTAGCTATATGCAAATATGATTGTACCAATGTTCCTGACATAATTTATTTCAAGTGTGTATGAGAGTTTCCATCTTTGAGTTTGTCATTATGAAAGTTCATGCTCTATGTTTCTGCTATATCTCTCCTTCATGCTCTATGAGAGTTCCTGCTTACTGTTATTGGAGTTCCTGCTTACTGTTAATAGTATATGAAACCTGGTATAAATCTTTGTGTATGTTTGTCAATGCATAACTGCTTTTGCTGCAACCATGCCACTGATGAGGTCAAGGACCTCAAGAATGTGATCTTCGGCGAGTTGGTCGAGGTGAACAGGAAGAACAATGCGCTGGAAGAGAGGCTGACCAATGTGGAGGAAGCTGAGTTTAAGAACAGAGTGAATGTCTACATCCTGCAGGAGGCTAACAAGAAGAAGGACGTGCAGATCGATGAACTGAAGGCTGAGATTCATGGCCTCAAGGCAGGCATGGAGAAGCTCAAGAAGAAGAGGAAGAACAAGGAGCAGTAGGAGTGCTTGCTGGAAGGATGGCCCTAGAAGCTGATGGACTTCAGTTCATCGATAGTTATAGTATATAAATGTCTATATATAGCCCTAGAACCTGATGGTCTTGCATTGCTGCAGTGCTTGCTGGAGGAGCTCAGTCTCCTAGTTTATTTTGGTTGTGAACATGGTTATGTTGTCATGCACTGGGTGGTAGGTACAAACAATGTAGTCTAATCTGGTGGCACGTATATGTGCCTTTGAACCTCTTATTATTATGAAGTCACGTAGCTTCTGCTATGTTATATAAGTTTGTTTGCATGTCTCTTTATTAGTAATACCTTATATAAGTTTTTCTGTTTGCATTTATGTTATTATTGTTGAAAACACAAACTTGTGGCACCCTTCTTTTTGTTGTTGAAAACACAAACTTCTGCCACATAGATGCATTGCACAATGTATTATGTAACTAAGTTTAATATAATCAAATCGACAACGTAGTTCAATGGAACAAGTAAAACCAAATGTATTATGTAACTAAGTCTGATTGGAACAAGTAAAACCAACTATCTTATTTAGTAATCCTCATCTTCATCGTCATCAAAGGACATGTCATCATTGTTATCGTTGCCACCATCACTGCAGTACTGCAGTATTGTGTCATCTTCCTCCTCCTCGCCCTCACTTTCTTCATCATCGAGACTAACAACAGCTGGCTTCTTGTTTTTTATAAGCTCTTGTAAATTTCCTTCGACAACCGTTGCTTCTCCAAATGGAATGCTGAGTGTAACTACAATATCATCTACTTCTTGGACTGCATGATCACTATCAGAACCATAATCATCCTGATGCACCTCAACACTGGCCTCTTCTTTCTCAGACACATCATAAACATTCCTATGTTCAAATTTTTGCACAACTCGCCAATCCTTACCTAAAGCTGTGTCTTGTAGGTAAAAAAATCTTTTTGGCTTGACTAGTCAGGATGAAAGGATCAGTCTTGTACCAGAATGACTGCACATTGATGGATTTGAAATATCCATCATCTTTTGGGACTCTCAGCTTGCCTTCTTGGTTGTACCAATCGCATCGATGTCCGACGACATTGTAAATTCGAGTTATACTCCAACTGAATTACCTCTTTAAGGACACCATAAAAATCAATGCTTTTCTTATCATGATCTCCAGGAGTCAATATACCACTGTTTTGTGTCAGCAGGTACTTCTCACGATTGACAGTGCTATAACGCACTCCACTCACAATATAAGCTGCACCACGCTTAACTCGCAAATCTGGCCCATCAGCAAGTGCCCACAGTCCTTCGCTAACCGATTTGTGGATCCTCCTCGAAGTTTCTTCTCAATCTGTTCCAACAAAAGTTATTAGTGACCCCGTACATATCCATACTAATTAATGCATTTACTGAACCTAGAAACATAGTATTTAGTCACTTACATGAGACTTAAACCAATTTGCAAATCCTTGTTCAACCATTCTATCAACATCTTGAACACCTTGTTCCTGCAGTTCTGCCTTGTACATCCTGCAGGGCAAATGTTATGTAATCAGAAAATGTAAATGATAATTAATCTCAAGCTTGTAAAATGACACACTTACTTCTTATAATCGTCGGCTTCGTCACAATTATTTAGCTCATACCAAATTAACTTTTTCATGAGACCATTGTCAATGTAGTTACACCTATTAGCTCCAACAAGAGTAGCACCATGCTTGAAAATAGAGAGGTCATCAGGCAATGGCCTATCCCCACAACTACCACCATCATCCTTTGTTAAATCTAGTTTCAATATCCTGCATGTACCTAGAACAAAAAGTTAGGGTGTCACTTGCCACATATGCCTCAGCAATCGATCCTTCTGGCCTTGCCCTGTTCCTCACAAAATTTTTCAAAGTGCCTAGATGCCTTTCTATTGGGTACATCCATCCATCTTGAACAAGGGACCTCTAAGCGGTGCCTCATCGGGAAGATGGACACACAAGTGCACCATGACATCAAAGAAAGCAAGTGGAAAGATTCTCTCAAGCTTGCATAGGATCAATGGAATGTCTTCTTTCAGCTTTTTGACTACATCTTCCTTTAATTAGGTTTTTACTTGCATAGTTCCCCGAAGAAGGCCCCGAGCTCGCAATTGGTTCATACACATCCTTTGCACTAGTCCTCTTAATCCAGCAGGTATGATTCTTTGTAGGAGAATGTGGCAAGAATGTGTTTTCTGCTTTCCAACCACCCTCGAACCATCTGCACTTATGTATCTTGCTAGGTTGGCCGCATATCCATCTGGAAACTTGATACCTTTGAGAAACTTGCAAAAACCGGACCTTTTGATCTTTCCCCAAGACATAAGGAGCATTTGGAGCACCGAATGAGTTGTTGCCTTTGTCCCTGTAAGTGCAAATCATGTCTTATGCCCATATCATGCAAATCTAGTCTAGCATTATTTGTGTCCTTGGTCTTGCCCAATACATTCAGTAATGTGCATAGAATGTTTTCACATACGTTTTTCTCTATGTGCATGACATCAAGATTATGTCGAAGCAACAAATCTTCCCAATAAGGCAATCTCCACAACGTAGATTTCCGGCTATAAATCTTTGGACCCACATTTGTTCCCTTCCTTTTGTTTCCAGCGAGTACTTGTTTCCCTGGCCTGACATCTTTCACCTTCTCTAGCTCCTCTCGAAGCTCATCCAAAGTGAACTTCCCTAGCGCACCTTTCTTTTCTGTCTTACCATCAAAAGCCAAACTTTTACGCCAAGCATGTCCCCTTTTAAGGTAACGATGATGTCCAATGTAACATATCTTACCTCTTATTCTCTGGACAAAGGATCCTTGTCGCAGTGAATACATGCATAATACCCTTTGGTTGTTCTCCCAGACAACGTGCTCAACGCTGGATAATCATGTATACACCACAACACTGCAGCACGAAGGTCAAACTTCTTACCAGTGCATGCATCTAAGGTACTGACACCCTTCCATAGCTCTAGAAGTTCTTCAATTAGGGGCTCAAGGAAGACATCAAAGTTCTTTCCTGGAGATGTTGGACCTGGGATGAGTAAAGACATAAAGCAATTTGCTGGATTCACGCTTTCCCATGGTGCGAGATTAAGTGGTGTCACAAGCACGGCCACATCTCGCATCGAAAGTACTCATGTTGCCAAATGGATTGAACCCATCGGTAGCTATGGCAAGCCTCAGGTTCCTCGGATCTGCTGCAAAGGATGGTTCCCTCCTGTCAAAGTCTTTCCATGCTTCCCCATCATTTGGATGGCTCATTACACCCTTGGTGGCTTCCTCACTTTCTTGTGCCATTGAGTTTCCTCGGAAGTTCGCTTTGATGCATAAATTCTCTTCAACCTTGGCAAAAGTGGAAAATGCCTCGATTACCTTATGTGGAACCTGCTTTGTCCCATTTCGTCTTTCCATCTAGACTCCTTGCAGATCGTGGGCACACATTCAAATTAGCATACTTGGTTGTTTCCATATCGCGAAACAACACACAATTGTTCTTGCAGACATGGATGTTTTGAAATCCAAGGCCCAACTCTTTAAGGTATTTTTTGGCCTCATCATATGATTTTGGCAACTCACTCGAAGGGTATCCATCAGAAACCAACTTTATCATTGTGCTAAATCCTGCATTGCTAATTCGATAACGAGACTTCACATACAACATCCTCACTATGAAAGAGAATTTTGAATGGGAAGATCCTTCGCTAATCGCTTTTCTTTGCATCCGCAAGAACCCTAGCAAACCTTGGTTGTTCTCCATCAGCCTACGCTTGAGCATACAGATCTCCAATCAGCACGGAACCCCATGATCCTCATCATATTCATCATCATTGTCCACATCCACATTAATCCCAAAGGCATCGTGACTTCCTCCATCCTCAGCCTGCGGATTCTCAATTACTTCAACATCTGGCGACTCCCCATGATAAATCCACCTAGTGTATGTAACTGACATTCCAAATAGGTGTATGTGGTCACATACTTTGGACTGATTATGCGAAACATGATTAAGACATTTACGACATGTACATGGTATGTTCTTTGTCTCGGGGATATCTTTCTCTAACAAACTCCATGAACTCATCAACTCCTTTGGTATATGGAGTAGTAAACTTTGTACCATGCTTAATCCAGCTTCGATCCATCTATCCCTACGTGACCATAATTTGAAAACATATCAAACACATGCATGTATATCACATTAATTTGAAAAGAAATCAAACACAAGCCTATATATCACAACAATTTGAAAACAAATCAAACTCGCATCTGTCCTCGCCGCCGCCGCCGATTTGTGCACGACCAAGACCGATGTGCCCTTTGCCCTCGCCGATCGACCGCCCTAGACGCCAACAGCGATGAATCGCCCCGCTTGCATGCTAACGGCCAGCGCGATCACCGCCACTGACGCCAACGCCAACGCCGATCACCCGCCGGGGACACCAACACCAACGCCAACGACGATCACACGCCGGGACGCCAACGCCAACGCCGATCACCAGCCGAGACGCCGCCGCCGCCTCTTCGTGTGCACGATCAAGTTCGGGAGTTAGACAACGAAGCATCGCTTTGGGTGTGGGTCTATGGCCCATGCACGATTCAATTGTAATGTGCGTAAGTATCAAATAAAAATAACTTCCATACATCCAACAAAACACTTGACATACCCGGTGTGTAACGCTAGCTAATCGCATAACGCCGGGTTGTGAGTTCGAACCAACCTCGGCGCATTATTTTTTCACAATCTCTTTAAGGGGGCGAGGTCGAGTGCGGCCTTGGGCCAAGGCTGAGGTGGAGCGCGGCCCGGGGGGCGAGGTCGGCGCGGTCTTTGGGCCAAGGCTGAGGTGGAGGCGCGGCCTGGGCCAAGGCTAAGGTGGAGCGCGGCCTTGGGCCAAGTTCGTGGGCCGCAGTCTCACGTGGTAACAAAAAACTTCATGGGCTACAACGACTTCGTGGTTTTGGGCCACCTTTGTTATATTGGGTTCCGGGCCTGCTACATAATGAACCTTGGTGGGACCCTGTTGTCAGGTGCGACCCTTTCGTGGGGCCATCATGGGACCCTGTCGTCAGGTGGGACCATTTGGTGGCGCCTGGGTGGGACCCTGTCGTCAGGTGGGACCATTTTGTGGGGCAACCGTTAGCGTGACAAACGGCTCCGGCAATGCAAACGGGAGGTTGTGCAGTGACGGTTGACAAAACTCAAGCGTGACAAATTGAATTCATCACTCCAATGAGGCAAATGGCTCAAGTGGGACGGTAGGTGGGCCATAGGGGCAAACGATATCCATGACGATTGATCTCTGTTGATGAATGACGATATATAACTTTTCGTCATTATTTTGTGTGCCTATGCTCCGTCACTTGAGACATGTGACGATCGTATAATTTTCGTCATAGAAAGGGCTCGATCTGTGACGACATTTTCAAGCGTCACGAGGTTTTCGTCATGGATGAGCAGATTTCTACTAGTGTAGGTAGCTAGGCTGTAAAACTCTTTTCTCAATCAATAAAATAGACACAATCTCATGCCCATTTATTATAAAAACTATCTATAGAATAGAGATAAGCAAACTATTGTATTTACTATATGTCCTTACAAAAGTAAATGGTCATTCACCATACTATGTCTTGATTCCAACGGCTAAGCCCTAATATATATATGGTACCAAAAGTCAGAACACAGGGTCCAGAGAAGGGATGTGGGGAAGAGAGAGAGCGAGAGAGGCAGAATAGAGTGCCTTCTTCCTACTACCTGCATGCAAGTGAGCCTTGATTTTTTTTCGAAGGGACGACAAAAGCTTTGCCGCAATTTCTATTAGACAAATAAAGGAAAGACAAGTGTGAGCCCAGTTTTTTGACTGAAAACCAGGCTAGAAAAACCATACAATTGTGGAGGGTACCCTAATTGAAAAGACAAGTGAGCCTTGATTTCCTCACCAGAAAAAACACAAGTGTAAAGTATGTGTATAACGTAGGTTTAGGAATTTGAGAATTCAACATTTCAATTCCTTTATTTGGTCCAAGATCAGGACTAGCAAGGTGGTCCTGTGGTTTTAGTTTCCGTTGTGTCATGGTTAATTCAGCAGTATGTTTAGTTAAACGGTGTTTCCCTGTACAATTTCTGCCTTGCATCTTCTGTGTGTGACACGGAACAAGCAGTAGTTGTACCCTGAGACAAATCGCAGGTGATGGGAGCAAGACAAGCTTTGGCATGGAAATTTGGCTTCAGATACGCCAGGCGTAGAGATGAGCCATATAGAATTGGCAGGTATTGGGAAGGCATGGTTCACTGAAAACTTCATTCCGATCAGAGAGGTGCCAAATTGAAATGATTATTACTGTAACAAATGAAGATCTTATCTATGCATTTCATTCCAATTATTGGAACAGCCAGGTTTAGATCTACATGGTGCATGGTTCCTACGGTCAGAATTGTGATTTGTAAACTCTGAAGGTGGCAATCAATTATATGAACACTGGCGTTTAACTTTTTCTTTCTTATTAGCTGCAAACATATTCCATAGTCGCAGTCGAACTCCTGTAATCTCCTGGGCTTAGGTAAAAGGGTCATCTGTATGAACTTTTTTTGTAGAAGAGCTGGTAGTTTTTATTACTACACTAAAAAATAAAAAAAATCACTGAAATTTATGGGTGTCATCGAGCTTCTTTGGTGAGTCAGAGAACCCGCTCTATGTGTTCTTTCCCATGAAAAAAATCGCAGGCTATACAATTTAGCGGGAGCTTGGTCAAAACGCAATAGCGGCACTATTTGGCGCTATAGCGCGCTATAGGGCGCTATTTGGCATCGCGACAGGTGCTTCTGGCCGCTATTGGTGTGCTATTTTGCCGCTATAGCACGCTATTTTTTTCATGGGTTCTTTCACACCAGAAGATCGAAGAAACCATTATCTACAGATACAGACAGCTGCTTGTTCAGATAGAATTTTATATACCATATGTCAACTAAAATTGTTTAAGTGACAAAAGGAAATTACAATGTTTTTCTCTCGTGTTACCTCCTGATCGATAGGCAGATAGACTGACTTTCGGTAAAACAGGTTTGTTTGTTCTACATAAGGCAGTGCAAGACCAAGAAAACAGCCAATACGGCTATTATAAGGTATTTTGTACGTTACTCGTAGACAAACATTATCAAATGTTTGGTCAATCTAATCCTTTTACATCTGTATGTAGTAATAAATTTTCAAATCAAAATAGAAAGTCTATTTTGGTTGAACTATATATAAAGGATGTCCATATTACAATTCAATAATAATACAGTAAAGGATGTCCATCATTATAATTGAAGTACTGTATATGACATTTAGAAATACACTTGAAGTACTGTATATGACATTTAGGCAAGTCCTATTAAGTCAGTCGTCGTTCTTCATAAATACTGAATCACTGGACATAGTATTATGTGCTCTGGTGTTGTAAATTTTGTGTGTTTGGCATTATAACTGAAATATTTTCTTGGCTATCCGATAAAGATGGGCGTGCCAATAAATTGTAAAATGGCTCATATATACATATAAACTCTCAAGAACATAGCTAGTATGATTCCAGATCTCTAGGCACTTTCACCGTGTAGGAATTGAGAGCACATGAACCAGTCCACTATAGGAGATTCCATATAAGTGCTGTTGCGTAGAACCTGGTATCCATACTCTCGATGCAAAGTCTCACGTGCGAGGAGGGTTCTAAGACCAGAAGAAGGCATGTATGTATACAGACAATTGACGATGCTAGCAGACTGTGGAGCTCTGAAGACTGATCGAGTGGTGTCTATGGTGGTGTGGCAATCAGCACACACAGAGCCGTGAACCAGCTGACTCTGCCTTGGTCTTTCTGTCAAGCGTGATGTGTACCGCATACGCCAATCTGATGATACGTCAACACAAGCTAGCACATATATGGCTAGGTAACATCTGGGGGCGCTCATGCTGCTCTTGTTGAAAAATACTTGTACTATACTTTGCATGGTCTCGAACAAAGATATTTGACCATTGCTACCTCTTATGGTATATGTTCTTAAAGTTATTTGAGTTTATGAGATATTGCAAGTATACTCAAGAGAAACTTCTGGATGCATAACTCAAAGGGTTTCAAAATGAATAATTAAATGTGGGTTGGGCTCTGAGACAGCGCTAGTTTCTTGTTTGGTAATCTGGTAGCTAGTGGACTGAGATCCAGTAGCTTCTTAAATAATTCTGTCCTGTCCAAAACCTCTGCACATTTCCGTTATGCTGGTAATGGAAATGTGTTTAATATACTATATAATCACTTTTAAAAAGATTGTGAATAGGAAATATCTTTCTAGTTAAAAGTCTTGTTATGTTTAACTAAAGGATAAATATAGTGATAAAACATTTACAAATAAATAATGTTGATTAGGATGTGTTTCATGATTTTCGTAGGTAGTCAACCAACTAAACACCATTATTAGCTCAGGCAACTTCTATGTGCTTGATTTCAATAACCTGGCAGAGGATCCAGTTGCCTGGCACAAGCAGCTGCTAGAACACAAACCAAACGTGGCTCAGGCTTGGTACATGCATCAGACAGGCGAAGCAAAATTGCTCCAAGCTCCTAACTAAACAAGCTCAATTGCCTTTCTGAATCATGTCAAATAATCAGATCCAGATTGATGATACAATTGTAGTACATTGATTAACGCTTGTCCTCGGGATGCAAAAAAGATCGCTAGAATCGTTACCTCTCATTACTCAAAGTAGGTAGGAAATAAAGTATCGTTACTATGACAACTGAATTTAATGTATTAACATGCCATTTCTCTCTAGTGCCCATGTGCGCATTATTATTGTATTTTATTTTTACATGATTGCACGGATAAACAACATTTCTTCTTATTTTATGTATGAGCTAATAAAAGACAAAGCCTTATAAGTGTTGCCGGAGTTATCAGGAAAAAATGTATGTTGTAGGCTACACAACAAGCAACCAGAAGTCGGGAGGTGATGTTTTCAGTATGCATGCAGCTGCCTATCTATCTATGGGCTTGTGAGGCATCAGGAGTGTTTCTGTCACAAGTCCGTGGAGTGTTTCTGCCACAACTTTCATCATCTCTGGTTAAGAGAAAGTTAGAGTTATAGGCTCGTAGCCTAGAGATCAGAGGCATTGAATGAGGAAGACCGAGGGAGTGTTCCTCTCGACAGAAGTTGAAGGACGAGCAAGATTGTGACGTTGAGAAAGGAGGTGTATAGGCTAGCGGGGCAAAGATGAGGCGTGCATGCCCCCATTCAGAATGATCCGGCCTGGATTCGTGTAAGGGTGTGGCAAGCGAGGAAATTGCTAGGAATCGATCAAGCCTTTGGCAACTTCCACTTGCTGCAGATTTTCTTCAGTCCATGATTAATAAGGCCAGAGATATGGGCCTCCTGAATCTGCCAATCCCTCTTGAGTGTTCTCCAGATTTCCCTGTAGTTAAATATGTTGATGATTCTCGATTATTGCTGAAGGGGATGTCAGGCAGATCTTCTTTTTGAAAGCTCAAATAAATAGCTTCTCCATGGCCACTTTGGTCTAAGGTGAACTTCAATGAATCTATGATGATCCCTATTAATGTTTCAGATGATAAGTTGACATTGCTTGCTTCAACCTTTGGCTGCTCTAAAGGGAGTCTCCCTTTTACCTATTTTGGTCTACCCCCTCTCAATTGAAAGGCCTAGAAACTTGGACTTCATGCCTCTGGTTTCCAAATGTGAAACAAGATTGGGTGGGATTTTCACTTTCCTTAATCAAGCTGGTAGGCTTGAACTGACCAATGCTGTGTTTTCTGCTCTGCCTACCTTTTTTATATGTGTACTTGCCATTCCCAAAGGAATTGTCAAGCAGGTTGATAAGCAACGCAGGTATTGCCTCTGGAGAGGTGCTGTGCCCCTCCAATGGCAGCCTGGGTAATGATTTGTGTTTCAAAGGTTGATGGTGGTCTTGAGATCATTGATATTGAGAAGCAGAACAAGGCTCTTCTTATGAAAAAATTTGCATAAATTCTTTAACAAGGAAGATATTCCTTGGGTGCAGCTTGTTTAGGAAAAGTAATACAAAAATGGAAAGCTCCCAGTCATATCGGGAAAGGCTCATTCTGGTGCAGAGATATCCTGAAGCTTCTCCCCGAGTTGAAGAAATTGGCCACCCTAGTTGGAAATTGTGGAGACTCTATTCTTTTTGGCATGATAGCTGGGCTGGACATCCTCTTGCTGCTGTTAATCCTGAGCTATTCTCCTATGCTTCTCAAAAACTGACCTCTTTAAATAAGGTTGCTGAGCAGGGTGACTTTGAGGACAATTTTTCTTTGCCTTTGTCTGAAGTGGCCTTCCTCCAATTCCAAAATGTCCAGGCTTTGATGGATTCCCAAGTTCTAAATGAGGAGAAAGATGTTTGGAAATACTGCTAGGGTTTTACAAATTCTTCTTCTTCCGGGCATATAAGTACAGGGACTTCTGTCCCTCCAGTTTCTCTCAAAAAAAAACAATGAAGTTTGCTTGAAGAAATAATTGAGTTGATCGCCACACTAGAATCTGTGGATGAGGATATAGAGGAACAAGAAAGAGTGGGTGAGTTGCTTTTGTAGCTAGTCATTAACAGAGAACATTATAAGGCAGATGCCTCTATTAATCCTTAATAGAGGCGGGCGTCTTAAGGTGTTCACTTCTATAAATGGGGCATGAACGGAGGCGTCTTATTAAGGCATCTGCCTCTGCTAAAATATCCCGAGTTAATTATAGACCTGTTTCATCTTGTATGTAGGGATCAAGGGCAGGAAAGTAGCGTGTAAAAATTATGCTAAAGGCTACATAATGAACAGAACAACATTATAGTTTAGTTATTTAATTTTTTTTTTGTAAAATTTAAGGAGGGCTCATTTTGGATTTAGCTCATATGAACCTTAGTTCATAGCTTGCGGTTGGTAATGGTGGTACCAGGGTTTTTGCCTAACTACCACAACAGGGGGATGAGATTAGGATTAGAGGGGATGAGAGTTTAGAGATAACTTTCTTCTTGCTCCCTCTTCATAAGCTGATTACAGAATATATAGAGCATCCCAGCCCTCTGGGCGTCCAGCTATTGCCCCTTCGCTTTTGTCAACATTAATCACTCTCTCATTACTCTAATCCCTTCCCCATAATCCTTAGTTGTTGCTGACTACAGCTGGTACCTCTTGGGAGACCGAACTGGCCCTTCGTGTCTATTCATCGGCATTACCGAGCATATAGGACTTGCATGGTAGTTCTAGTTGTATATGATTAATATTATCACTTCTATTCGTCGGCATTGTTCCTGTCTTCCTGTGTGATTGCATACGATAGAATCATAGATGTATCCTGATAATAAAGTAAGCTAAATCAAGTGGTGTCCAACTATTTAAGGGGCAAGTGATACGAGGTAGACAAGCTTTGCTTTGGTATGTCAATTAGTCTTCGGGTGCGAAGCGTATGAACATGGAAGGTATTGGGGGTTCAAGTTTCACTGAAATTGTCATTCAGATTCGAGCTGCAGAATAGAAATGACTAGTATTATTATTGTAACAAACTAAGATTGATATCATATCTTGGAACAGATTTGACCTGCAGATTTGAGATGCCTTTCAAGCCAATTCTTGGAACACAGTGGTTTATACATGTCTAGCTACAGAAAAGGGAAGACTAGATATCAACCATGACTTCAGTAATAGTCTGTCCCACCCGCTTTGTTCCTATGGCCAGAAGTCCAAAGATGGCAATGCTACAAAATGAACAGTGCATTTATCTTTTTCATCCACATTAGTTGCAAACATTTTGCATAGTCACAGTTGAACTACTGTGATCTGCATTCGTTGAGCTTCTTTGCTCCAAGTCCTTGGGTCAATTGTCTCGTGCCACGTAATTATGACATAAAATCAGAAAATCCTCACATGGAAGCACATCTGAAGTTCCTTATAAATGTGTCAACGACGTGAGCCACTAGCATCAAATTCATTACACGATCATCAAGTCCCAGCTGTCAGCTTATGTATTACGAGCTGTAGGGAGCACGTGCTTTCTTAAGCTTGAGATATATATAAATGTGTTTGGTGCAAAGCGGGTGCAGTTACATATATGCATGCTTTGAAGGACTAAGGCCATCAGCTCGTAGGTGGAACTGTCCTTGGATATGAAAGACGTTGGCATAAGCGCTTAGATAGGCTTGGGTGGCATGTGGAATTTAGTTGTAGCAAAGCTTCTCGAGAGCATCTGAAATGTGGCAAAAGACATTGTAGAGAAGACTGACAGAGAGGTCGTTGGTTACCACATTATTTGGTTACCACAAATGCCCATCCGTGGACATGTGAGGGCTTGGGTGCATCATGCTACGGAGCATCTCACTGGGGAGATTTCAGACTGAGACAGAGCATGATTACTACATTATGGATGTGGTGTGCGAGTTGCCAGATTGGATGAGCTTTGCTGCGGAGAAGCTTGATCTGCGGTGCTTCTTCTAGTTCTATCTGTCTCGGAGGCTAGGTGTGACAGCGTGAGGTGTTGACAGGACTGCTGGCCTTCTGTCTTGCAACGGGTCTCACAGCGACGGAGTATAAACCCAGACCTCAGTCTACTGTACATTTCAAGGCCTTAGGTCACTATTTTTCCGTGACCAATGGCAGCTTAAATATTTTATCTTTTATTAATTAATTTCTCTTTTATTCATGGACGCAGTATAATTGTGGTGTGTTTAAAGTCGACTAAAACACAATCTGGGGATCAATGGGCATCACTCTTTATTCAGAGCAGATTTATATTATTAGCATGCTGATGTAATACCCTATAAGGATCTTGTAAGTAAGCTGTAATACCCTCTTCTCTATCAATGAAATAGGCACAATATTGTGCCCATTTATTCCAAAATTTCTTTAGATCAAATAGAGATATGAAATCTATTGTAATTAGTATGGTATATTCTTGCAATGTAATGGTCATTCACCACCTTGTTGTGGCCCCAACAGCCAATGCTATGCCCAAACATAAATAAAGCTCTCATAAGTCCAGAACGGGCTGGGGAGAGATGGATTGCCAGAGCAGACTGCCTTCTTCCTAGTAGCTACATGCAAGTGAGATTTGATTTCGTCGCCAGTAAAATAACCAGTGCAAGGAGTGCCTTCTTCCACAGAATAATGTAGGCTTGGGAACATTGAGAATTCAGTATTTCATTTCCGTAGGAGTAGCACGGTGATTCTGGTTTTGGTTCCTCTTCTATCACAATCAATTCAGCTATATGCTTATTGTCTGCCTAGCGTCTTTTGTGAGTGAGATGCAGTGTGTACAACATGGGCTATAGCGGGAGGTGATAGGAGGCAGACAAGCTTTGGCATGGCTGTTAGTTATCTTGTTGCATGGTCTCTGTAATCTTCGTTCTAGAGATTAGCGAGTTAGTTAGAGTTGGGATGGGTACGATTGATGGCATGCTAGATTGTAATCTGTCCGGTCTTGTAAGGTTGAACCACGCCGTGTCATGCACGGCGCATGTGGTGCTCGCCACGGTGCAATGGCGTAGTGCACCTGGACGTTCACGGCATGGGGAGTCAAGACTCTTTGAGTCTATATATAATGAATAAAGGGGACCTAGCAAGGCTGCAATCCGCAGCATAAAACTCTACTTTTCTCGCGTGTTCATTCGTTGTTCACATATCAATCTACTCGCCGTGTTCGGTGTCTGTGCCGTGATCATCACGCCGCCGACGCGACGTCGTTCATCCTCATTCCTGGCTGATCATCGAGATCAGGTTACGACAAGTGGTATCGGAGCTGAGGAGGCGTTGTTCGGAGGTTGTGACGAGGAGTAGGAGAGGTTCAGCGGATTAGTTCCCTGAATCGGAGAAGAGGGAGTTGAGAACGCAAGCGGAGACGCCATGGGTGATGCAGACAAAGAGTAGATGGAGAGGGCGTTCAACCAGGTGCAGGGCAACTTGACCTGGCCGATGCTAACCCGAACCAACTACCAGGGCTGGTCGTCGCGCATCCAGTGAAATCTTGAGGCCATGTTTCTCTGGGATGTGATCGAGGGAGACAAGGCAGGAGAGAAAGCTGAACGGCGTCGAGATCGGTTGGCGTTGGGAGCAATGCTCCGAGGAGTGCCGCAGGAGATGCACTCCATGCTGCTCAACAAGAAGACGGCCAAAGAAGCTTGGGAAGGAATCAAGACCATGCATCTTGGGGCGGAGCGAGTCAAGGAGGTCAATGCGCAGAAGTTGTTGAGCGAGTTTGAGCAGATCGCGTTCAAGGCAATTGAGACAATCGACGACTTTGCAATCCGAATCACCAAGTTGGTCACCGATCTGCGAGGTCTCGGCGAGGAGAGCGTGACCGATCTTGCGGATGGTGAAGAAGTTTCTCCGTGTGGTGCCCTCACGCTATGCTCAGTGGCGGTAGCCATTGAGATGGTGAAGGACATGAAAACCCTAACGATCGAGGACTTGATCAGCCACCTACGGGCGGCTGAGGAGGATGGAGCCCTCGGTTGAACAAGTCACGGAGAAGGCTGGCAAACTTCTGTTGACAAAGGAGGAGCGGGCTGCAAGAAATCGGAGCCGGATGATGGATTCATCTGGTTGGGCTCCAAGTCGGGAATCTTGGTGGCGGTGGTCACAACAGCGGGAAGGACAAGTCCGGTAAGCACGCAGGCAATGGTGGAGGGGAGGGCTCAGAGCCCAAACTCACCTCAATGGGCACACCAAGGCGAAGGGGGAAGTGTTACAAGTGTGGCCTCTTCGGTCACTTCGCCAAGGAATGCAAGAAAAAGGGTGCCAAGCTGGAGCGACAGGAGGTGGTGCACCATGCCAACACTGAAGGCGATCAGGGCGCACTGTTGGTGGTGCAAGTATGTAACGTTGTTCGCACCCAGGCAGCAGCGACACAGGAGGTGTTCATCAACCAGGAACGCGTGTTCCCGTCGAAATACGAAGAAGGGGCATCGGTTTTGGACACGGGCGCCACGAATCACATGACAAGGTGCGAAAGTATTTGGCGCCGCTTGACGAGAGACCGCCGAGGAGCAAAGATACGTTTTGGAGATGGCTCCAAGGTGGAGATTTGCGGGATCGGTGCAGTCACGATCGCCGGCAAGAATCAAGATCATCGAGTACTGACCGAGGTATACTATATACCCTCACTAAGATGCAACATTGTGAGCCTGGGTCAATTGGAGGAGGCTGGGTGCCGCATGGAGATCGACCACGACGTCATGCAAGTGTTTGAGCGATCGGGTGGAACGCTCAATCTGTTGATTCATGCAGAGAGGAAGAGCAGCTTATATATCATGAAGGTGAACCTCACGACACCAATTTGTTTGCCGACAAAAATGGACGAGGCATCGTGGCTCGCATGCGTGGTATGGTCATCTGAACTTTAGGTCGTTGCATGACCTTGGAGCAAAGGAGATGGTGGATGGTGAAGAGGACATCACTCTTTCAGATGCACAAGATGAACCTCTGCTGGACATTCAAGGTCCAATTACAAGAGCACGCGCACGACAATTAAATTTACAGGTGAGCTCGTTCCTAAGCAAGTCTTTATATGATTTTGAGAATAGATTGCTAGCTAATGATTGTATTGTGCTTAGGAATCATGGAGAGGACTAGAGTGTGCATAAGGGATGGCTTGGAGGCGTGGAGGATCAGGAAGCGCGCCCAAGACAAGGTGGAGACCCAAACTGAGTCGATTTCGAGCCTGTTTCAGAGTCCAGGACCAGCAAGGAGTAAAACAGTCGCCCAGGACGCATCCGGGCTTCGTTTTCTACAATCGACCCATGGCTGGAAAGATAATTTCATAAGGAAACCAATGGCGTTGGTTTCAGGTCCAAACTCGTTCGAGTCATCGGGAAACGTCGAAACAAGTCAGCATCCAGAATCTGTTCCGGTGCTGCGTCACCGTTTTTGGTCCAACGGACCGTGTATCGATGTTGAGCCCATTAGGGGGCGCGTCCAGGGGTGGTGACGACCCTTAGACCTATATATTCAGCCGTCGCCACTCTCGTTAGGTTTCGGGTTTTGCTTAGATTATTCTGTCAAGAACAGTTTCGCCATTTCATCAGTTTGTGAGACCCAACTCGTGAGATTAATCATTCATCCGCAAATTGGTTGCATTCTTCCTTGTTCTTGCTTGTGTTCTTCGATTCGCAGGCAAAGGACTTAGCCTTCTTGGTGAGGTCAACCATGCAACGCCGGTTGATAACCAGAGGAGACGTGGGGCTGCGATTGCGGGGTTTTGGATTGAGTTGTTCGGAAGCCGGATCGATTGTGTCTCGTTTCCACCAAATCTAGAGATATCAGAACCTTTCGGAAGATCTGGCCACCCTAGTTCACATTAGATGGCATACCCATGATCCAACAACGGGAGCAGGTTTGTGATGGTTGGGCGGCTTGGGAAAGCATCAGGAGCCCCCTTTCCCGGGGGGCCTCGGCATACCGAGCGAGCACTGGTTTGGAACTAGTGCATGGTGATCTATGTGGACCGGTCACTCCGGCCATGCCAGGAGGAAAGCTGTATTTTCTGCTCGTCGTCGATGACTTCAGCCGGTACATGTGGTTGGAGCTGCTCAAGACGAAGGATGAGGCGTTTGAGTGCTTCAAAAAGGTGAAGGCAGACGCGGAGGTAGAATCAGGACGGAGGTTGAGGGCGTTCAGGACAGACCGAGGTGGTGAGTTCAATTCAGGTGTGTTTACAGTATTCTGTACTGAACATGGCATCAAACACAATCGCGATCGCACCATATACTCCACAAAAAAGCGGCGTTGTCGAGAGGAGAAACCGGGGCGTGGTTGAGATGGCTCGATGCATGCTGAAAAGTATGCAGGTGCCTGGCCGTTTTTGGGGTGAAGCGATTGTCGATGGCGGTGTATTTGCTGAATCGATCACCTACGAAGCCTGGATGGAAAGACCCCATTTGTAGCTTGGTTTGGAAGAAAGCCGGTAGTTCGACATCTTGAACGTTTGGGTGCAAGGCCTATGTGAAGAAAGTCGGTCCGGGGGTGTCCAAACTGTCGGACAGATCAATCCCTGGAGTGTTCCTTGGTTATGAGAAGGGATCGAAGGCTTACCGTACCTATGATCCGCATAACAAGAAGTTGATCGTCTCCAAAGACGTGATATTCGACGAGAAGATTATTTGGAATTGGGGGGGTGAATGATACAGGCGCTACGAAGTTCTTTGAAGAAACGGAGCCAGGATTCAGTGTTGTGTGGCCCGATGACGTTCTCGTTCAAAAATCCGACAACAAAGCGCGATTCAGCGCTTCAACTGAAAATTCAAGCGTTTCGACCAGCACGGAGGAGGAAAGCGGTGTGCGGGCTCGCCTGTTCAGTCAATTCCAGTCGATGGGGGTGGTGGTGAGGAGTCGCCACATACTCCGATGCACTCTGCTACTGCATCAAGCAGAGGCAATCAGATTCAGTGGGTTTCACCGCCCACGGGAGGCTCCATGGATTCAGAAGGTGCACCACTGTGATATCGATCCATACCGGACTTGCTTGGGTCAACAAATGAAGTCCAGATGGGTATAGTGGGGTGTGTTTAACAGCAGCAGAAGAACCGAGTCCAGTCGAGCAAGCCCTGACTGATGCCATGAAGGCCGAGATGCAGGCTATTGAACCAAACAAGACATGGGATGTCAGTGATCTCCCAGGAACTCACAAGGCTATAGGTCTTAAGTGGGTTTTTAAAGTGAAGAAAGATCCAGAGGGCAGGGTTGTCAAGCATAAAGCAAGGCTAGTCGCCAAGGGCTATGCACAGGTGCAAGGTGTTGACTTCGATGAGGTTTTTGCTCCAGTTGCCAGGATAGAAACAGTGCGAGTGTTGTTAGCGTTGGCAGCACAAGGTGGATGGGAAGTACACCATATGGATGTCAAATCCGCTTTCTTTAATGGAGACTTATCTGAAACGGTGTATGTCAAGCAACCTCCTGGTTTCATTGTCGGCAATGGAGACAAAGTGCTGAAGTTAAGAAAAGCTTTGTACGGATTGAGGCAAGCACCTAGGGCGTGGAATGCTAAACTTGACAAGGAATTACTGGCTCTCGGTTTTGAAAGAAGCAAGGTTGATCATGCAGTTTACAGAAGAGGCAGTCAGGGTTCTTTTCTCATTGTCGGTGTGTATGTTGATGACTTAGTAATCTCAGGGCCGTGTCTAGAAGACATAGAGCATTTTAAGGCAGAGATAAAGAGGAAGTTCAGCATGAGTGACCTTGGTCTCCTCAGCTATTACTTGGGTATAGAAGTGAAGCAAGGAGATGGTATGATCACATTGTGTCAGAGTGCATATGCAGCTAAGATTCTTGAAACTGCTGGCATGACAGACTATAATTCTTGTGATACACCGATGGAGCCAAGGTTACAGTTGTACAAGAGAAAGGAAGGTGAAGTTGTGGTAGATCCAACAGCTTACAGGAGTTTGATTGGGAGTCTTCGGTACTTAGTAAATACCAGACCAGATCTGGCGTTTTCGGTAGGAGTGGTGAGCAGGTACATGGAAGCACCAAACAAAACTCATTGGACTGCAGTCAGACGCATTCTGAGATATTTGAAGGCCACAGTGGGTTATGGTTGCAGATATGATAAGGGTGCTGGACTGAAACCGATCTTGATAGGGTTCAGTGACAGCGACTATGCTGGAGATGCTGAGGACAGAAAGAGTACGAGCGGTGTGGTGTACTTCCTCGGTGGCAACCTGGTAACCTGGGCTTCGCAGAAGCAGAAAATTGTGATATTATCTTCGTGTGAAGCCGAGTACGTGGCAGCAGCAGCTGCAGCCTGTCAGGGGGTGTGGCTAGGACGACTGATCGCTGATTTGTTGGGAACGAAAGTGGCGCCGGTGAGGCTGTTGATGGACAATTAGTCAGCAACAGTGTTGAGCAAGAATCCTGTGCATCACGATCGATGTAAACACATTGATACACGGTATCACTTCATTCGTGAGTGCATTGAGGAAGGCAAGGTGGAGGTGGAGCATGTTGGCACGGAGGAACAGCTCGCGGACATTTTCACAAAGTCACTCGGGAGGATAAAGTTCGTCGAGCACAGAAGTGCTCTAGGCGTCGTGGAGGTGCAACAAGCTAGGGGGTGATTTGTTAGTTATCTTGTTGCAAGGTCTCGTAATCTTCGTTCTAGAGATTAGTTAGTTAGAGTTGGGATGGGTACGATTGATGCCATGCTAGATTGTAATCTGTCCGGTCTTGTAAGGTTGAGCCACGCCGTGTCGTGCACGGCGCATGTGGTGCTGGCCACGGTGCAATGGCGTAGCGCACCTGGACGTTCACGGCGTGGGGAGTCAAGACTCTTTGAGTCTATATATAATGAATAAAGGGGACCTAGCAAGGCTGCAATCCGCAGCATAAAACTCTACTTTTCTCGCGTGTTCATTCGTTGTTCACATATCAATCTACTCGCCGTGTTCGGTGTCTGCACCGTGATCACCACGCTGCCGATGCGACGTCGTTCATCCTCGTTCCTGGCTGATCATCGAGATCAGGTTATGACAATGGCTATTTTTTTGATGGATGAGCTAGGTGGCGTAGGCATGAGCCACATAGACTTAGAAGGTATTGCACACACTGAAATGATCTTCAGATTTAAGGTACAGAATACAAATGAGTATTATCGAAGAATAAAGGTATCTCAGCATTTCCATGCCAATTGTTGGAAGTCTAGTTTATATACTTCTAGTTTTTTATGAAGATAAACATGGTGGCTGCTATGGTCAGAAGTGTGATCTGTGAACTCTGAAGATAGCAATGCTACAACATGAAAAGTAGTATTTATCTTTTTACTATCTTATTAGTTCGCAAACGCATTGCATAGTCACCATCTAATTCTTGAGATTCTAGGGGATTTTCTTGATAAAAAAACTAAAACGGCATCGAGTAGATTTCACATGATTCGATCTTGTGCCATCTCAAAGAGTTATAGATTTTTCCAATGATATTTACTCTTTTTATGCTTTTTTATGAAAATGATTTTCAGTGAACTAGAATCTTGTTAGGGATTGCGAGCCTCGCCAGCCCCGGCAGCCCTGCGGACCTTACTTCAACCGGCTGTGATAATCGAAGTTCGAACAAGTTCAAGCAGGTTGCAGGGCACCTTCGCAGACCCCCTGAGATCAACACTCCAGGCAAAAACCCGCCGGCGCCCACGCAGGGAGCAGCGGCAGATCGGACGTGCCCGTATCTACGACTTTGTCTTTGTAGGGCCCTAATCGGTGCGAAAGGTCGAAAGGGGGAGTGAACGGCGATCAAGCATCGGAGGTGCCATTCTCGGAGGGTCCGTGTCACGATCGGAGCTACGCAGGGTAGCGAACCTTGCAGCAGTCGGCAACAACAAGGATTCGCCAACAGCTATGGCGCGGAAGGGTTAGGGTGTATGTTTACCACGGTTCCTCGGATTGGTGTTTGTACCATAGTGCCCCCGTGAGGGTCCACCTATCAGAGAGTAGGCCATCTGTATCCTAATGAAAACACCGACCGACCCCTAGGCTATCTATAAATACCCGAGAGGGATACAGAGGGGGGTGTGCGGGTGGCCGAATTAATGGCCATCTGATCGCAATTTTATACTTCACCTTTGCATTTTATACATTACCATCGTTGAGCTACTTTTCTGCAATCGCTCTCGAACATCGCACGCACTCACCCTCGGTAATTCCTGCGAGGGTGCGAGAGACACGAGGTCTCTCCTCGTCTTTAGCTTGTTAGACATTCTCCTATGGTAAGCCCTGGCCCCTTCTCCATCAACAACTCCAGTGGCGAGGGTAGAAGGGCAGGTGTGAACCCCACAAATCTAGCTTACCAACAAAACAGTTTTATGAAGAAATTGTAAGTCATCGTCACAAACATTTATTCAGAGAATCTATGGAGCTTATTGTTCCTATATATCTCTGAGAACCGCAACAATAAACTTGGGTTTTAAAATTTTGTACGGTTTCGAAGCAGTCTGTTTTTATTAAATATTTTCCTAATTATTTTTCACCAACGTTCCATATGGGCATAGCCCATCCAAAGCCTGGATCCAAACCAAACTTATTAATACTCAAAAAGCCACACTTATGGATGACACACAAAAAAGCCAAACTTTTTTTTGAAAGTGGGCCCATGCCCGTATTGCACTAAAAAGAAGTGGGATAAATTCATTACATCTTAGACGCCTGCCATGGCAAGCTACCAGGGAGGGTAAATAGGAAAACACTAACAAAAGGCACCGGCTAAGTGTCGCACGGAGAGGGAAAACAATTGTCGCGACAGTTGTGCGACGGAAAGCGGTGGCGATCAGCGGCTCATGGTCGAGGGACGTCCCAGGGCTGGCAGCGGTGGGGATGAGCACATCCAGGACTTCCCGCTTGTGGTGCGGAAGGGGATCAGGGCCGGGGAAGTGGCTGTGGAATCTCTCCATGATTGTGGGGTCCGGAGTCTGCGAGTTGGCGACCTCCGGCTTGCCCTGCCACTTGTTGTGTTGAGCAAGATGCGGCGAGCCTGCCGCTCTGGATTGGCAGCAAGACACTCATTTATCCCTAATCTACTTCCCTTTACTTTCGTCAGTATGATTTCCGTGCGAGCTGCTAAGTGACGAACCTATTCCAGAAAGGAGCCTTGTCGTACCTTCAGTCCTCCGCACGTACGACTACTCATGAATCTGTGCATTACTTTGCTTGTGCGCTCATGGTGAGAGGAAGAGGTTCCACCCCCTCACACAGCATCAGCTCTGCTAGTTGGCAGCTGGAAACAAGGTGAACGGGCATGGAACGATCGGCAACCAGTGATCCCTGCAGCGGTGCTAGATGGGCATGGAAGTGGAACTACTCCGCTCTTATGCTGGGGATCTCATGGAAACAAAAAAGAATGGTGACCGAACAGGGGACCTTGGGTGAGATGAGTTCATCTTGGTTGTGGACTGGAAATAGATTGCATTTGGGCTTGGACGGCAGGATGCCCAGTGTGGGACCCAATGGAAAATAATCGGAGTATTGGAGTAGTTCTCTCCATGTTGAATAATATTTATAATATCACCATGATAGCACAAAAGTTCTGGTTGCAGGTAAGTTTCCCTTGCACACAATATAGTCCATCTTGCATTGAGATCCTTATGAGCAATTATTATGGACATTCACGGTAAAACGACATCATTGATACAAGATACAACAGAACACGATAGCTCTAGTCTACATCCTAAGGCAGAGGTCCTTCTTAACAAAGTTTCTATTAAATCGTTTGGAAACCTTATATGCTTTGGTGTTTTTTCATTTTATATAACATTATAATAAATGACATATTCTCTGGACTAGCCTGCTGACGCAAGCAAGCCTATAAATCATAACAGCTGGGCTCATACTAAAGTCCAAAGCATTATACATGGTGCGTGAGAACTGAGAGTGCAGGGATGAGGCACTGATCTGGTAGGAGAAAATATCAGAATTGATCAAGTTTGTGCTAAGGTCGGCTTTAATCACTTAGGCAGTTAGGCTCGGGAGGCGTCAGTAATGAATAACGCACAGGCCTCTTGCCAGCCGCTTTCGTTTCAGGGCTAGCTTCCATACACAAAAACAACATTTTCAGGGTATAAAATTGCAGTTGTGCAGAAGCAGGAATAGGGCAATAGCAGTTGGAGGTGAATTGTGGCTTTACCAAGCCCGTTAAACCCCTTTGCCGCCTCTACTCCTGTCTCCATGCCTGCAGATGTTGTAGAGGAGGAGGTCAAACTCATGGCGTGCCAAAAAATGGAGTTAGGCCGCCGCCCCGTCTCGATTGTGGCAGGTGTGCAGTTTGGGGCAGCCGAGTTCATGGTAGTTCTTTTTTTTTTTTTTTTTGTTGGCTCTTCCTCTCTGATTGAGTGGAGTGGATACCTGTTGATCAAGCTTGTGCTAAAGTCGGCTTAAATCACTTATTAGGCAGCTAGGCTTGGGAGGCATCAGTAATGAGCGACGCACAGTCCTTTAATTTTCTTCATTGCTTTTGTTTCAGGGCTAGCTTCCATACACAAAAACAACATTTTCAGGGAATATAATTGCGGTGGCGCAGAAGCAAGAATAGGGCAATAGCAATTGGAGGTGAATTACAGCTGTTGTCCTCTCTGATTGATCGAGTGGAGTGGATAGCTAGGACAGGATCGTTCACCTGGCCGTTCTTCCCAATTTGAGGTTTCAAACTACTTTTGTCTGCCGCTGAACATCTCGCTGGGTATTGGTATCACTACGGGAAACTGGATGAGATATATATTATACATGTGTTAGTTTGTCAAGGGGAAAGCGAAAAAAAAAAAATAACATTTTTCAGGGCTTCGCTGCGGGCGGTGCTCGGCGAAGGAGCCTTCGCCGACCGCTTTTGCAATAGCGGTCGGGCGGCTGGGAAGGAAAATGGCCAGGCTCGCCACATTCCCAGCTTTCGCCGACCGCTATTGCCACGGGCGTCGGCGAAGATGGAACCTTCGCCGAGCACCATGTGTTGGGCGGTCGGCGAAGTTTTTGCAAAAAAAAAAAAAAATTCAGCCGCCGAGCATCTATATGGGCGGTGGTCGGCGAAGAAATTGTTAAAAAATAAAAAACACCTTTGCCGACCGCCCACCTAGGCGAACGGTCGGCAAAGAGGAACAAATGAAAATACGCTTTCGCCGACCGCCCCACGACAAGGCGGTCGGGCGAAGGCGGCGTAACGGCCGTCCCCTTCGCGCTCCGTTAACGGCAACTTTTCTTCGCCCGACCGTCGTTTTTGGTGGTCGGGCGAAGGATACGCCGATCGGTGGTATTTTGGGCGGTCGGGCGAATCGCCTATGCCGACCAATAATTGCCCGACCGTCCTTCGCCGACCACCACGGTCGGCGAAGCCTTCGCCGACCGTTTTCTGGCCTTCGCCGACCGCTTACAGCGGTCGGGCGGCGACCAGTTTCCTGTAGTGTATCCAGGAATTCTTTCTCGCTCATTCTCTCCTTTGGCTGATGCGAGGTCAGGGTCTGTATGCAATCTGTTCCTTCGGTTCTTCAAGCTACATAGAAAAAAAGATAACTCGGATCTTTACAATTTCCATCACTTGAGTGCTCGTGTGTTTTTTTTTTTTTTTGAGATCATGCTGAAGCACGTTTTTCATTAAACAGATACATGTATTTCATTTGTTGGTCTCCTACAATGTTGGGCATTCAACCGTTTACTGACAGAAACTACTGACAGTATGGGAGTAGTATGGGACATAAATTAAAGGTGACTGAGGTATGGGAGTAGTATGGGACAGCTTATTGTTTCCTATATTATCAACCACCACGACACCGAATAAGTTCAGATAACAGTAGAGTTAGCCTTCCACACATAATAGGGGCTGTCAGAGACCATGCATTAGTTAGTTATTATGGATATCCACATGGAAGCAGAACACTGCTCCAGACTCCAGTGTATGACATTATAGCTTGTTTCAAGCTTGTCTAGCTATAAATAAATTACAAAATGACTGGTACATACAAGCAAATGAGGTAGTTCATAGTATAGTTCAGATAACTAGGCGGTCACTAAGGCATTGTAGACCATGTGAGAATACAAGAATGAGATACTAATAGTCTTGTAGGAGGTTCCATATGGTAGCTTAGCTAGCACTAGTACCGAATACTTTTTTCGTGACGGGCGTAAATGATTTTTGGTGGCGGGCACAGGCGCCCGTCACCAAGTCAAGGTCACGGATAATGAGGAGTAACCGTGGCGGGGGTTGTGCCCGCCACGCTAAATCGAAAATAAAAAATAAAAAAAGACCCAAGCCCAATGCCGCCCATACGGGCCCGACACCGAGCCCGAGATCCGTCGTCATCCGAAACCCTTAGCGCCGCCGTCGCGTCCGCCGTCGTTGGATCCGCCACCTGCGCCGCCGGGATTCGCCACCTCGTCGCGAATCCGCCCGTCGCCGCCGTCGGCCTCGCGGGAGGGACATCCGAGCTCGGCGTGTCCGGATCCGGGATCAGCTCGAGGAAGCTGTCCTCCGCGGGATCCGCTTCGAGGAAGATGTACTCCGCCACCTCGCCGCCGGGGATCCGCGACCTCGCCGCGTCGGCCTCCGCGGGATCCGCTCGAGGCGCCTATCCTCCGCCGGGATCCGCTCGAGGGGAAGGCGCACTCCGCTGGATCCACTGCGAAAGAAGCCGCCGGCCGCCGAGATCCGCCGCGCCCCACCGGATCCGCCCACCCGGCGCCGCTCGCGAAGCGCGCCGCCATGAAGCTCCACCCGGATCCGCTCGCTGGGTGAGGAGGGAGCGCGGTGGGAGGAGGGAGAGGAAAGGGAGGGAGGCGCGGAGGAGCTGCGCGCGGAGATGGCCGCACCCGGATCTGGTCGGAGAGCGCCGCCCGGTCCCGCCGCCTCCTCGCCGTGTTTGCCACCGGTGCGCCGCCCCCGCCTATCGCCAAGGAGACGAGACCGTGGGGGGGAGAGAGAGACCGGTGTGCTGAGTGATGAAATGAGAGGGTGGAGTCCTGGAAACCCTAGGACTGCCTTATATATGGGGCCCGATAGGGAGCCCGGTTTGGGCTTGGCTGTGGGCCTCGGCCTTTTTTGAGTGACGGGCTTCTTTACTCGTCCGCCACGCAAAATGTATCCATTTTCAGTGACGGGCTGGTTATAAACGCCCGCCACGCAACATTTATTTTCTGTGACAGCCAAAAAATGCCCGCCACGTAAAAAAAAAACAGGATGTGGCGGAGTATTTTCCGTGACGGGCAAAAAAAGTGCCCGCCACGGAAAAGATTTTGCAAGCGCTCGCAAAATCATTTCGTTACTAGTGTAGGAAATTAGGCTTTGGAGGCTTCAGGAATCCACGGTATGCAGTTCTATTAGGTCTTCGTCCAATGCTCTGCCCAGCTAGCTGATACATACTAGCTTCCATGTCGACGGTGGTTGGAAGAGCAACCTGTAGTAGCGTGCAAGGCAAACTAGACACGCCGCACTACTACGAAATGAACTTCCGTGCGGGCGGGCATTTTGGATTTTCCGTGGGCGGCATTAGGTCCGCCCGTAGAGCTATGGTCACGGTTAATCGACCTATTTTTCGTGGCGGGCAAATGTCCGCCCGCAAAATCGATTAACCGTGGCGGACTTTTAACAATGCCGGCCACGGTTAATAAATAAAAAAAAATAAAAAAGAAAAGAAAAAAAAAAAAAAAAAAAAAAAAAAAATCCAAACCCTAACCCTAACGGGCCTCCCCGCCCAAACCCAGCCCTTAATGGCCCGCCGCGCCCGACCCGCGGATCCGGCGCCGGGCGCCGTCCAGCGCCGGATCCGGCGGCCGCCGCCCCAGCGCAGCCGGATCCAGGCTGCGGCGCCCCAGCGCCGGATCCACAGCCGCGCCGCGGGGAGGTGGGGACCCAGCGCGCCGCCGGGGAGGGGGCGTCATCCGCCCGGCCTTTCCAGCGGCCGCTCAAGCCCCTGCGGCCCAGCGCCCGGCGCCGCGGCAGGAGGGAGGGGACGCCGTCCACGCCGCCCGGCGGCGCGCCTGCCGAGGTCGCGGCCTTGTCTTGCCGCCACCGAGAGGGGGAACCGCCGTCTCATGCCGCTGGCCCCGTCGCCCTTGCTCGCTCGCCGCCGTCCCTACGCCATCGGAGGGAGGTGGAGGGAGGGAGAGAGTGATAGAGTGGAGGGGAGGTGGTGCTAAAGGTCGGCCAGGAGACTGGAGAGAGAGAGAGAATGGAGTGGAGGGATTAGGTTTGAGACTTGATATATATATATATATATGAGAAGTTGCTAGTGGGCTAAATGGGCTTCGGATCGGGCCTGATTCATCGTGGCGGTTATTTGTTGATTAACCATGGCGGTTTTTAACAATGTCCGCCACGGTTAATAAGGATTTTCCGTGGCGGGCATTGTTAAAAAACCATCACGGTTAATCGATTAACCGTGGCGGTTTTTCGGGCGAGGGCTGCCGGGCCAACTATTTTCTCGTGGGCGGTTTTCTAAATGCCCGCCACGGAAAATAAAAAATAAACAACATGCAAGTTCAATTCTGTAGTAGTGCCGTATAGCTCGCGCTTCTCATTGCAACCTTAGAAGTGACGCTGAACATGTGGCTAATGCATTTTTTTCATCAGTGACTCTTTGATCTCGTGGCCATGAAAACTCTCAAGATATCAAGCGCTAAATTAAGAGGAGTTTGATGGCTTGGCCAACATGGCCTTTGAATGCATTTGGCTGTACGTGCAATGCAATATTCTTCATGAACATCAGCAAAATTACGATCGTTGCATTTGTTCTCTTCCTCTTAATGAAGCCATCCACTGCGATAGTGTATCATGTTGTTTACTTATCAACTGAATCGGTGGCAGACAAGCTTTAGCATGGATTTTTTTTTTCGAAAACGAAAACGAGCTTAGCTTGTACTTTATTAAGAGAAGATAGAGAGTTCATACACGACTTCCATACTGAGATGTCGTGAAAATGGTGCAAGTAAAAACACTAACACAGGGCAATCGGCTAACACGGTGGAGCAACTTGGTTATAACTAAGGGGAAATCAATTGTGCTACAAAGAGGGACTGAGTAAGAGAAGCGCGCTCAGGTGGCCGAAAGCACCGTTATCACCGGCTGGATCCCTCTGAAGCCGGCCGCCACCCAGTCCTCCGCTTCCGTTCAGATGACCTCGAAAAGCTGAGGTGGCATTAGTGAGACAACATCGAAGGTTCACGGTTGCGCTCCTTCCAAGTCTCCCGAGAGAAGGCGAGGAGCACCAATGAGTCAAAAGCTCGCCTGAACTTGTGGGCGCATACAAGGAAGAAGGACTTAGCTAGAGAAGAAAGAGGACCATGGGTGACACGACAACTGAAGCGACGAAGGATCTCAGCTTCGCTCAGGCGCCCTGGCCGGGATTTAGGGAAGGAAACGCCATGGCAGACGAGCTCGAAGGAGGCCATGGAGAGAAGCTTCTCAGATGGAGGCGCCATCTAATGTTATTTTTTACTAGACACGTGTGTTTTTGGATGATTCTCAATAGAATGCCCAACTGGGCCACATAAAAAGACTTTAAAATGCTCTAGTTCTTCCTCACAAACTTATTAAATGTCTGCAAATTAAATTCCAAATTTGGTTGTTTGTTCATTCGAGGTAGTTTCAAAAATTCAAATTTTAAATTTGAGAAATTAAAACAAAGTTTTCCTCAACAAAATAATTTCAAATAAAAAGGTTGTCAACTACAATGTTCTATAACTTTTCATGATCTATAACTTTTGTTTTGGTCATTTCTCTGCACTCAAGGTTGTTTGAAAAACATCAAATTTCATTTCTTAATTTTTACTATTTGGCATACATTTATATGTGTGCCTCTAGATCTAACGACGCATACAAATCAATTTGAAGAGATGGCTGGATCTAGAAGCCATCTATACACAAATGGATTTATAGGGGCAACTTGTTTGAACTAAAAAGAGAATACATTACTAGAAATCATTTTTGTAGCAGTGAAGGGTCTGGTGCCACCACGCTTAACAAGGGTTGCCAAACAAGGTGTCACTGGCGCCCATCCGATCCGGCAAAAATGAGACTGCCTGTAGGGGCTCACGCGATCCGCACATGCAGATATTGGGTCTCTTGCCAGGACGTGTAATTCCTGCTGTTGTTCACGACTGTCATAAGGTGTGGCGATTTTGCAAACTATTTTTTGTTACTTGCAGTCAGGATAGAAAATCACAATTTAGTCAACAATTTCTGTTTGAGATAATTCTAAAAAAAATGAACGAGAATCACGATTTCTTGCCTGTCAAGCTGAACAACAAATTCAAGTTTTAATTTGGAATTCCTTGTCAGTAGTGTTGAATAATTCCATCTCTACATCAGAAAAGGACAAGTCTGATTTTATCATACTTTCTATTTTTCTACAGCTTCAAACCTAGTGGTGATCGCCCCTACTCAGCTTGACAACAGAAGGTGATTGAATCTGGGGTACAGTTGTGATTGACCCTCATCCGCTTGAATCCTACTCCTGCACTAATGGTCCAAGCCCATATATATATATATATATATATATTGCAACAAGTATTACCTTGATACCAAATAAGTTCAGGTAGCAGTGAAGTTAGCCTTGCAAACTGCAGACTGTCAGAGATTATTAGTAGTTATTATCCCTCCCCACCCCCCACCCACCCACCCACTGTTAAGCAGAGCGTTCAATCATGGTTGCACATAATGTTCACAAAGTGATGACTTGATGCTGACATGTAGATCACGAAGAACAATACAGAGGCAAATGCATTCAAAGGCTTTGTTCGTCATAGCATCATACAACGCTTTGGTGCTTGATCTTGAAGACATGTGGAGCTGTAGGCAGTGTTCAGGTTCCTCCACCCGTCGTGCATTTTGAAGCTGGTATGTCTATGCCTGACAGTGCAACGGAAGTGGAACAAAATGGGGATCAGGACACCATAGGTTACTGATGCCTCTCAATCCTGAATTATTTAAGACGACATGGTTTATCAATTCCTAGCCGAGATCTGTACCTCGTGCATGTACCTCCAGTACTCTCACATGATGTGTAATGCCTTGGTGAAAGGCTAAGGATCCGGAACTACATATACTACTTCTTGAGTTTGTGTGTAGGTATCAGTCATCTTATAATTCACAGGTACACTTGCATTGATTGGCTAGACAAGAGAACAAGCCATTTATAATGCAAACCACTCGAAATGGACAACATCAAGGCATGTAACATTCGGTGTGGTGCAAGGCCTAACGTGTCCTGCCTCCGTCCCAAAATATTTGTAAACTGGCGCCTTCTAAGAAAAACAATTTTGATAAATTATATATTAAAAAATATTAACATTTATTATTAGTATCATTGGAAAGATTTTTTGAATCTAGCTTTTAGTAATTTTATATAAAAATGTTTGCACATATTTTATACAAATCAAGTCAAAGTTTTTTTTCGCGATCGTGCGTTTCACAACAAACCCCGATGCCGAGAAGACATCACAGGAGAAGACACCAACGAACATAAACATAAACGAAAAGCAAGAAAAGCAAGGGGCGGGGGGACCCTCCACCTAACAACCCCAAAGAAGCTGCGCCTATACAAAAGATAACTCAACACCTAGGTAGCTAGTAGTGATCGGAGCCATAGATGATACACCTCGGCAGCAAAGCATCTTCCGGAAAGACAATGACCTCGGTGGCAAAGCATCCACCGTAACCTCATTGGCGGCCAAGCATCCGCCAGAAACACGACCTCGGTGCCAAAGCATCCACCGGAACGACCCACGGTGGCAAAGCATCTGCCGGAAACACGACCTGAGATCCAATGCCCCTCCGAATATCTCATCCTCCGAGTCAAATCAAGTCAAAGTTGTCGCTTACGAAAAACAAAAATGACTAACATTTTGGGATGGAGGGAGTATATACTTGATCGGAGCTATATGTTCTATGGAGGCCAATGTTGAATTCTCTGCTTCAGAATTCATGTCCATATTTCTATAGCATTGTTTCTTTTGTGTAGTTGTAAGTATCTTTTTCTACATGCTATTTTCATGCCCTTTAAGCCTATGTATATGTATACAAAGATGAAACCAGTCACTAATTAACTCACTTTCAATTTTTTGTTTTTTAACTGGCACTATGTTAGCAACCGCTAGGTTATTGGCACAGATAACTCGACTGAGTAACAATTAACTCGAATCTAGTACCGGGATACAAGACCTCAGGGGAAGGGAGGTCGGGATCAACAAGTGCTAGGAGGATGAGGCTAGAAGGTTCTAGAAGATCCAGGTACAGAGAGGAGGAGGCTTGGGGAGGAAGATGAACAGTAGACTCGAGGGAGAGGAGTGCTGATTCTGCTTCCTCTTGGCATCCCGGCCCTTTGTATTGCCTTGGCCTTGCCTTTGCTTGTCTGACAAACTGGCCCCACCTGGTAGTCCATCCTACACATATCCTGACATTCCCACCTTCTTAGAATCCGGCTTGCCCCCAAGCCGATGGAGAAGTTCAAAAGCACTAGGCTCCCAAGGAAATTGTGCAAACTCGTCATCAATCCTGTCGGACTGAATAGAAGTATATGTTCCTCCACACTCCAACCATTGACTGAGAGAAGGAGGCTCAGCAAGATTTTTTTTTTTGACTAAAGTCCTCAGCAAGATTCAATCAAGGAGTCTTCAACTCTCAATCCTGTTTGGGGCCCTTTTTCCTACAGCCCATATAAGAACACCCGTTAACAATGTGCAACTCTTGCTCTGGACAACAACATTCCAGGAAGTTACATGCATTTTAGAGACAAACCGACCGGATGTTATGACAGGCTTGAGCTATTCCTAGCATATATGGAATCTCCTCTCCTACTGCATCAGTAGGTGGTCGTTGATGTTGTCACACGAATCTCAGGTGGGGCCACCGCTCCCTCGGCCATCCTCACACGACCATTGCCAGCCATTTCTTGGCCTGCTGCGCTGTTGCACAAATCTAGGCTAGAGCATGGGGATTGGGGCATGCGTGCTTCCACTTTTAGCCAGTTGGCCTATACGCCTCCTCTGACCTACAGACCGTTCTCCTGATGCCTCACAAGCCCATAGCTTGCCTGCATCCAAACTGAACATCACATCCCGAGTTCTTCTGGCTGCTTGTAGCCTAGCACCTATATTTTTCATGAGTCGTTCGGCAAGACTTATAAGGCTTTGCCTTTCATTAGCTCATGGATAAAATTAAACAAAATATATGTTCATCCGTGGAACCATGTGCACTGAAAAGCAATTATGATACCCACATGGACACTACAGAGAAGTGGCACAATGGGCATGTTAAAATATTAAATTCGGTTGTCATAATTATTTTTTTTTGAATTGTTACTGTCAGTTTAAGTTGGCAGGTCTAAGTCAGTTGATGAGGTAGTCCTATTGGTCAGTTGGCTAGGAACAACTTCCATGATGATCCGTCCTTTGTATCTGTCTAAACTCCTCCTGTTATCTCTTGGTATTTCCGTTGAATGAAATGGAAATGGGGTTTCCCGAGTGAAAAAAAAAAATAATAATAACTGCATTTTATTTCCTCTGGCTACTTTCAGTAATCAGAGATAACAGAGACAATGCTTCTAGGAATCATCTTTTGCATCTCAAAAATAGCAGAAGTGTAAGCAATTCATTTGACATATTTTTGGAAAGGCGCTTTAATTATGATTGTAAGCAATTCGTCTTTATTATTAAAAAAATAATTGGCATATAATTCTCGATCACAAGCCCTTTTCATTTCAGTCAATTCCAATTAGACATTAAAAAAACCTGGTTTGATACTTATCAAAAGGTAGCCTGTTCATGGTTCCTTGTAGGGTGCAGGCCATTGCTGTTGTTGCCTCGTGCACTGCTGTCCCACCCTTGGGCCTTGGCTCTGGTGGTGCGTGCGTGGTGCAAGTGTTACTGTCTCCATCCTCGCGCTTCTCTCCTTGGTTGTCATCCATGCTTTGCAAACTGGGATCGATGGACTGTCCACCTCATCCGAACCACTCCATTATTTCATCACTGAACACTGCATCGTGTTGGGTCCTCATCAAGTTCTTTACCACTGCTAGCACACAAACCACCAGACAACTACAACTGCAGACATTTTGTAATCCAGCTTCTGCACAAAAGGGACCCATCATGCCTCAAAAATCCAGTGTGTTCATATGAAAGCTAGTGTGTCTCTCTTCTAGGACGAGCAACGAAGTAGTACAGAAATGGACTCTATGGATGTAGTGCAAACACAGACAACATCTCTATGATCCTAAAACGAACTGCATAGTGTAGAGCATAGCACCTCCCAAGCCTAAACAATTTAAGCCAATACTACCATGCTTGATCATTCCCTAGCAAGTAGCATGGAACCACTAGTTCCTGTAATGTCAGTCCAAACACGATTTGTAATGCCTTGATGACACCCCTAGGGATCCGGAACTATACGTGTGGACAAATTCATTTATAGGCACGCCTGTCTTGAGGGGCTAGTTATGAATCATAGTGTTCACCACTCAAAATTGTTTACATGCAAGAGACACCCAATGTGCATTGCCTAAGGGGTTGTTTGGATAAACTAGGAATAGCAATTAGCTATAGGACTAGTGATGATTAGCTGACGTGGATATTCTACTTGTGACAGGCGTGCCTATAAAATGATAATCTATAAATGATATTCTACACTTGTACTACATTGATTTATGCTTTTGATATTGTTGGGATGGAAAAACGGATTGCCAAAAGGATATTATCGCTCATTACTCAGAGTAGGTAGGAAATAAAGTATCATTATTACGACAGCTCAATTTAATGTATTATAACATTCAACTTCATTGTTGTCCATGTGGGCATATATTATTTCTTTTTCAGTGTAATGATATTTCATTTTATTGTCATGAGCTTATAAAAAAAGGAAAGCCTTATAAGTCTTGCAGCGAAGTTATAATATATATGCTAGGCTACACAAGCTACCAAAAGTCAGGGTGTGATGTTTTCAGTAAGCTTGCAGCCAAGTTATGGGCTTGTGAGGTATCAGGAGTGTGTCACAGCTTTGTTGGAATTCTCTGGTTAACAGAATTGAAAGGTAGATTTGTAGGCTAGTAGGTGACCTAGAGATCAGAGATTTTGAATGAGCAAGACTCAGATCCTGTCGTGAGTGAAGTGAAAGTACCAACATCATCAGATTGTGACGTTGAGAATTGTTGCCTTGGAAGGAGATGTATAGGCCAACCGGGTAAGAGGAGGCACGCATATTGATCCAGTCCAAATGCCCAGGGTTGGATTTGCCAAAGGCGTGACTGCCAAGGAAATTGCTAGGAATTGATCAAGCCTGTGGTAACGTCCGCTTAAATCATTATTTAGGACGTGCAGTATGTGTTTTCGACTACTTTAGTTCAGAACTAGGTTCCATACACTACTACAGATCTGATTAATGGTGGCGCGCAAAATTATTTTTCCGTGGCGGTTTTGACATAGGGTCACGTAAATCGTTGATTTTCCGCGGGCGGTTTTCTCGTAGCCTAAAAAACCGCCACCATTAATCAAAAAAAAAAGAAAATATCCAAATCCAGGCCAAAACGGGCGGATCTGGGGCCCGCCCGCCGGGCGCTGTCATCGCCGTGGGTCCTCCTCGCCGCCGGTTGGCCCCCGCCGCTTGCCGCCCAGATCCTCTATCCGCGGCCGCCGCTGGCATCCGGGACCTGCCCCGCGCGGTGAGATCCGCCGCGGCTGCGCTAAGCGGCGTGAGCCGCCGCCCGGGCGTGCGCCTAGATCCGCCATGCCGGGCGCTGGGAGCGCCCGCGCCGCCGCGGGCGCGCACAAGGCCGGCTTGCTCGAGGTCGCCGCCGCTCGTGAGATCCACCGACGAGCCGCGGCCCGAGGTCGCCGCCTTCAGCGAGATGGCCAGCCGGCGTAGCTGCGCTCCGAGGTCGCCAACGGACACTTGTGCGGGAGAGGGAGCCGGTCGGGACTTGTGCGGAGGGAGAGGGGGTGGGAGCGGGAGGGAGAGAGTGTGGGAGCGGCGAGACCGAGTCCAGGCTAGGGTTTCAACATTTCATCATCGTCTTATATATGTTGGCATGAAGTTGGGCTCTGATGGGCTAGGGTTTTTGGAAGTCCGGTTTGGAACACTAGGCTTTATTAACCGTGGCGGTTTTTTTAAAAACTGCCACGGTTAATCATTTTACCATGGCGGTTATTAAAACCGCCACACAAAATAGAAAATAACCGCCACGGTTAATCATGATATTAACCGTGGCGGTTTCTCAAATGCCCGCCACGGAAAATGAAATCCAAACACCTGTAAAAATCAATTCTGTAGTAGTGATACACACGAACAACAATTTCCAGCCATAGAAGCCCGTCCTCAACACAAAAACAATATTTTAACTGTGGAAATCTTTGTTGTGTTGCGCGAGATTCGAACGCAGAACTTCTCTCCACAAGTATGTAGCTTACTTAACAACTCACCTATACAACACGTGAAACATAGTCCTGGGTGCTCTCCATTTTATTGACTCGCGAGGGACATATCCTAGGTGAGAGACCTTTAGTCCGGGTTGGTAACACCTACTGAGACTAATATAGACCCTTTATGTCCAGGTTGGTAACACCAACCGGGAGGTACTATCATGTATGAGAATTTTGGACCGGGATTAATGCTAACATTAGTCCCAAGTACAATTTTAGCCGAGACTAATGGGGTGAACAGAAAATCCTTTCTCTACTAGTCACTGTTGTTGGCCGGAATACATGGCACTCACCTTGTGCTTTCTAATACTGAAAACCTTGTCCGTCGCATACATGTTGTTGAAAATGGACGTTGTGTGTTATATATGTACACATTGCAGCTTAAGAGTGATGAACGATAAAATGGAACAAGATGATGAATCAAAATTGTCATTTTGTAGTTTCATAATTGTCCTACTATAGTATTTAATTAAGTGTTGAATGTTGCTGTGAAACAAAACTCCTGAAGAGTTTTTGTTGGCTCAATGTGTAGGGATGAAATGAAATGCTCTGATTTCTGATGCATGCGTTCGAAATGGTGCACAGGATATAAGAAATGCATTGGAAATGCTCATATTTTTTTGACCAATCTGGAGGGGCCGGAGCCCCTACAGCACTTTATTAAAGCCAAGAAACAAAGTCCACAAGTACAAAACACAAAAGATTCTAAATCAAAGACTTAAGAAACAAAAAGAGATAAAAAAACATGAAAATCAAATCTCTGGAAGAGAAAAATTTTGGCTCCATTGAAGAAATTGGGGAGAATGCCGGGCTTCACCCTATGCTTCGAGAAGATGTAACTCCTTGGTGAAGATTTGCTTTACTGCAGACCAGCAAAGTTGGATGTACCCCATTGAAGATCAACCCATTCCCGGCCATCCAGATTGACCAACAGAGAGGAGAATGACAAAGCATCCATGAAAAATGGGGCATTGATTTGAATTCGAGATGAGAGGACAACTCAAGGAAAGAGACACCATTTGAAGGCTGAACTCCAATCCAGTTCCAACACATTGTTGCAAAAGGACAGTCAATGAAGAGATGGTGCATCGTCTCTTCGTGAGGCTATTGCACAAAGCACACAATGATAGTTGTCCAGAGTCATGCCTCGTCGTTTCAAAATGTTTCGCATTGAGCCCTGTCCTTCATCAAAAGCCAAAAGAAAATCTTATGTTTTGGCTGACAATTTGATCTCCAAAGCCATTTAAAAGAGGGATCTATTTGTGATTGCCACATAATTTTTTGTAGGCCTTGGAAGAAGATAATTTGCTAGACCCCCATGAATAACTCCAGACATCATTATCCGAGCTGATCTCTCCGGAGCCTAACTCAAGCTCAAGGAGCTGATACTGTTCAAAAGCTTCCTCAGACAAAGGCAAGTGGAAGAAGTTATGAAAATCCTGTTCGGCAAGAACTTTTTGCAAAGTGACCATCTTGTTGGTGGTGAAGGAAAAGAGCTTAGGATAGGTCACCGAGAGAGCATCACCAGTCCAATTATCATGCCGGAAGAGGATGGAGTCACCAGTCTTACCAGAGGGCTGTGCCATACTTTTGAACTCAGGCAGAAGTTTCAAAACATCTCTCCACCAGAAAGAGCCCCTTTTAATGTGGCTTGGGAGCTTACCATTGCTACAATGCTTTTCCCAGACAAGATGCACCCAAGGTATGTCTTCCTTGTTAAAGAACTTGTGCAAGTTTTTCAAGAGCAAGGCCTTATTATGCTTTTCAAGATCAATAATTCCTAATCCCCCAGCAATTTTTGAGACACAGGTCATTATCCAAGCAGCCTTAGGGATGGCAAAGGCATTGGAGCTGGAGCCTCTCCAAAGGCAGTATCTTCTTGGCTTGTCAACCATTTTGATTATTCCTTTTGGCAGTGACAGGGAGCACATGAAGAAGGTAGGGAGAGCTGAGAAGACTGCATTTGTGAGCTGTAATCTATCGGCTTGGTTTAAGAAGGTGGAGATTCCATCCACCCTCTACCGACACATTTATCCACCAAGGGCCTGAAGTCCGGGATCCTTGGCCTATCAACAGAGAGAGGCAACCCCAGATAGGTGAAAGGGAGGCCGCCAATGGAAGCACCAAAAAGTAGCGACCAACAGAGATAATTTTGCCTCGGGAACATTTATGGGGATCATCATGGATTTGCTGAAATTCACCTTCAATCCAAAGTGGCCATGGAGAAACGTTGATTAGAGACTTGAGAAAGAATAATGTCTAGCATCTCCTTCCGCAACAATCGTGGTATCATCAAAGATCTTTGGACAACAGAAAGTCGTAAGAGCAAGCTAAGGGAATTGGTAGTTGTAGCAACCCAAGATCCTTAGCTTTATTAATCATTGATTGAAGAAGATCTGCGGCCGGGACAAAAAGTAAGGGAGAGAGGGGGTCTCCTTGTCTAACCCTCTTCGCAATAAAAGTCTTTCTGGAGCACCATTGAGCTTTGGGGCTGGCGATGTCCCGAAGAGAAGATGGCCTTCATCCAACCAAGCCATTTTTGACCAAAGCCCTTGGCCTCCATGATGGTAAGCATAGCCACGGTGCTCAATTTTATCAAAGGCCTTCTCAAAATCCAATTTGATAATCACAATTTCCTTTTTTGAGTGATGACAGATATGCAGATATTCATAGGCCCAAGCCAAGCGATCTGAATTGTTCTCCCCTTGATGAACCCATACTGGTTTTTGTGAACCAGCCAAGAATGCAAGGCTGCGACCATTTTGCAAGGATCTTAGTGACCAACTTGACTGAGGAATTCAATAAAGATATTGGTCTAAAGTCATTAACCCTTCTGGCCCCATCAACTTTTGGAATGAGGGTGATAAAAGAGGAATTAATGCTCTTCGCATTTATAGATTCATTATAGAAATCACTTTGCAAACTCTATAGAAATCATGTCCGATCAAGGGCCAACATTTTTTGAGGAATTCATTGTTGAACCCATCCGGTCCAGGAGATTTGTCACCGGGGGAGAGCCTTAATGATGGAATCAATCTCCGTGTTGGAGAAAGGTGTCTCAAGCAGCTCAAGGTTACTAATTCTCTCAAGAAAGAAGCCGGGAGCACATGGGAAACCGCAAGTTTCGTGAGGTACTCAAATTTTTCTTTGAAGCTCTCCCACGTAATTCTTTCCTTGTCCAAATGAGAAGAGATAGAGAGACCATCTCCAAAGATCCAGCTCACTAATAATATTGACACGATGTCCGATGGTAGCGTTGGCATGAAAGAATTTGGTACCGCATCACCAAATTTGACCCGTTAATGGATCCTCTTTGCCTCGGTAGAAACCTTTGCTGATCCAAAGAACTTGTGGAGATGATCGGTGAGCAATCTCTTGAAGTTCCATTCTTCTATACTTAAGTCTCTGTAATCACATATGACTTCTAAGAACAAGAGGACCACTCTAGTCATATCAATCGACTTTTGAGATTTATTTTAGAACCATGCCAATCTCTCGAGGGACTTTCTAAGATTTTTGAGCTTGGTACGCCGAGCTTTAGCACTATCGAGTGGTGGCATGGCCGAGCCCAACTGTTGGAGACAACCTCCATAAATTGGTCATTATGCATCCAAAAATTCTCAAATCAAGACTTTGGCTCTAGGGATGGAGGTAGAGATATTCACCGTGCATGGTGTGTGATCCGAGGGTGACATATCCGCAGCCTTGGTCAGTAGTGAGGGGAAAAGAGATGACCCGCCTTGCAGAGGTGAAGACCCAATCAATTTTTTCCATGAGGGGAGAAGGAACCGCATATTAGACCAAGTAAACTTTCTTCCTCGTAGGATAACTTCATTCAGTCCTAAAGAGCCGATGGCATTGTTAAAGAGAAGCATCTCATTTGGATTACCTCCAGGGCTTATTTCTGTCCGGCCTTTCTAATGAGATTAAAGTCACCCGAAGCAACCGGTCCATGCCATCGGCATTTGGATGTTTTTTTAGCCAATGCGAGAAAGAGCAACTTGGCAAAGAAACAACACATGGTCCATAGACACGTAAGAATCCAAGAAACATTATTATGAGCTGAGGTGAACTCAATTGAGATGTCAGTATTCATTACGAAAAGTCCGGTGCCATCGAACAGGGTTACCTTTCCGGGCAATGAGAATACCTCCGTAAGCCCCCATCAAGGCAAAAAATCAAAGCAATCAAAAGATGCAGGGCAAATCAATCACGAGAAAACTAGAATCAAACAAATCTTTCTTAGTTTCTTGCACACAGACAATATCACAAAAGTGTAATTGCTAATTTTGCTTCTAATATCATTCCATTTCCAGAGGCATTAATTCCCCCGACATTCCGGGTTAAGACATTCCAACTCCTAAAAGAGTAATGGTTTTGATCCATATGTTCCATTTTTGCCAAAAGAACCAACATGTCAGCCCTAACACAGTAGGGGGTCAAGAAAAGAGAGAAAAAACAAAGAAGAACTAGATGTCTTCTCCTTCCTTCTCTCTCCCGAAGCGACCTCGGGGGCATCTTGGTCCACCTTTTCCTCTTCTCCCGGGCCTTCTTGCTTCTCCTTGGTGGCCTTCCTCTTCTTGCCATGAGGCTTTTTCTTGGGAGCGAACCTCGGGGCTTCCTCATCAAGCATCTCACCTGCCATGCCACACCGCACACCCAACTTTTTAATCAAACCCGATGGGGAGAGTAGGGGGACATATGTTACATCTTTTTGTCGGGGCAACCGTTATGTTTAAAACCTTTATCTTGATGCTGCAACCTAGGACTCCTTCTTACCTCGAAGCACAAAGTGGGGGGCACGCTTCTCGCTTTTGGGCATCACCACAGAGCAACATTCTCCTTAGCGTAAGGCTCGATCAACCGAGCCGATTCAGCGGGGACAGACTTAACACTAGGTTCAACCTCCTTGTCCGCCATGGGTGAACCTATGTCCAACAAATCAACATGTGGAGCGAGAGATAGGTGAATCGAGACAACACCACCAAATTATCGCCGGAAGAAACATCATGCGGTTCGAGAGATGATAACGAGAAGATGAGCGCCACTACCAAAGCAAGGGGGGGGGTTAAACTAATCTTACCAACAGGAAAGTGAGTGGCAAAGAGAGATCAACAAAGCCTTTGCCATCATCCAGCATCCCATCGCTCTTGAATTGTGAAATCTTTAGCCCGGACAAATCTTTTCGGAATCATAAGCATGAATGTGAAAAAGTTGGCGGACGGATGGAATGGAAACCCCCAAAACTGTTGGGCTTACCCCGGCTGAAGTGAGTGGCCCAAATTCTAGTGGTTTCAAGCATTTTGCCTTCTCTCGCCAATCCATCCAGGCAGGGTCGAGGCCCAAAGGTGGGAGAAGGGCCATCCCAACATTTAGAACTTGATTCTCATCAAGGCGGGGGTGGTCATTCTCTTACGGGCCCTCATTCTCCGGTGTGGGCAAAGAAATTATCAACATTCTCATCAAATTCCTCATTAGCAGCCATAAGCTCAGATTAACATCATCCACAAGGACATTAACCCAGATTGACAGGGAGCATAGGTACATCCATTTTACGCATCACCAAATTGAGCAAGGCTTTGTTCGGCTTGGATCATCCGAGGGAATTCAGTAGCAACTATTTCCTCGATCACATTATTATCCTGCGTTAAATCATTCAGCTCAAGAAAATCACCCGAGCAGATTTGCGGGGTTAAGGATCACTTCTTGGGGGTCATCTTCCGTAAATTGAGCTTGGGCATTGGGTCAATCTCCATCATTTGGTCAGGAGCTTCATTGATTCAGCCCAATATCATCTTTGGGTGGCCAAAGATCCCAACCACCCCGGGCTTGTGCCCCTTGATTCGATTAGAGAACCCGGACATTCCCCCGTTCTTTGACATTATTGTCTTACGGGTTATCATTCGGAGCAGGACCAGCACTTGGCTGCCCAAGCCCAGAGAAATCAAAAGCTCCTTCCACAATTGGAGCGGCGAGGGATTGGGTCCTCCTCCGGTGGCACCCCACCCGAAAAATTATGGTGCAGGATCTCGCATTGCACAATCCAGATTCTCCATTGAAACCGGGCGCCGAGAAAAACAATAAAATGAGAGATTGCGAATATCAACAACACGAGCACGGATGATCACCCTAGTCAATTCAAGCGTTCCTCCTCATGCCAAAAAGCAGATGTTTACCAAACGACCCTATAGCATCCCGAAAAATCTGCTCCCTCCCGATAGTCCAATCGAAAGTTCAACTTCATAATCCAAAGACTCATGATTAAATCAACCCCTCCAATTTCTACCTTGGTCATGCCTACCAAACGTGAGAAAATGTTATGATAAGGGATTGGTCCCTCCCGGATGAGCAGAGATCCTCTCAAAGTTACGCGCAAACCTCACGTATGCTCGCCCCATGCTGCATGGTCGAACATCCTCAACCCCAATCCTTCTAAAATGCAAGAACTCGCGCACTATTTCATCCATTTGCTCCAAAGTCAGGACATTACCGAGGCAGTGGATTGATGTAGACGATGGCGAGATCGCCATTTCGGATGATTTCTTCATTGCTCGGTGTGGACTTTCTAGAAGCCACCGCCCGAACCATGGTCGGCCGGTTCACAACATCTTCCCAGACCATCGACCGAGGCACGAATGGCCGCGGATCGACCCGTTGGAAGGCCATTGCCTCCTGCAGTGCGCCTTCGAGCTCGGAGGAAGGGTTGCAATTTGTAGCCGTGGGAGGGGGGGTTTTTGGTGGCAAGGTGGAGCGCACGAGGCTAGGGGTGATGCGAGCAAGAAGATGAAGCGGCCGCGGCGACCACCTTTGTCTTTGGTTCCACATTTATATCCGCACCAACTCCGGTTCACGGCCCACCCGAGAAGCGGATCGATCTCGCCCAAGGGGTCGTGGGATCGCCCGGTGCACAGGGCAGCCCAAAGGGCGACGCCATTTCCCCAAAGGAATTGAAACATGGGCGGCTTTGAAGAACCCGAGGGGATTAGAGACTTGAACCAATTGTGGTAGGGTTAGCGGCCGTTTTATCATTAACGCTTGGTCCCTTGCATGCACCGGCGACATGTCCCGAGACACAAGACGGAGACCGGATAGGCCACCGCATGCAAAGACGCCGTATGGCTCGAGAAGACAACAGAACAAATTTTTGAATTTGATCCACCAGGATTGAGCGCCGAGTCGGGACGAAGAGCTTCGTCATGGCCATCGTGCCGAACCAAACGATCAAAACCGAACGACGGCCAACTATGGCGCGAAGAGGCGGCCGGAGCCTACCGAAACGAGACGGTTTGACAGCGGCTTGGCAAGAAACGAGCCGGGCGCTTACCCAGAGGAACAGAGTTCGCACTGCATGGCCGGTGATCATGGCAACCAAAGAAGCCGGGCGGACATCGGAAAAAGAGATTCTCGGGGAGGCGGGACGCCATGACATAGAGTCTTCAAGAAGGAAGAGCTCCCACTCAAAGACGCCGGTTGGGACCTCCACCACCCCATAGATGAAAGAACACTTTGAAAGAATCACATTCGAAGGAGAAGAGCTTGCGGATTTGAATCCCGCAGCTTTGGAAGCCCACGAAAAATTTGAACACTCGATCACCAAGTGACTAACATTGAAACAAAGAGGATTGCCACCAATCACGGACTGAATGAGACGTCCCAACTGAAGCAATTGCGATCCCTGCTAAATTTTACTCCATTTGTCTAAATGCACTTGTCGGTATCTGAGGAGTCAAACAATTGCGATTAAGACCAGATCTATATATATAAAAAATTGACATTTCGGATATTTATTGCACCTACCATCATCCATGTACTACGTAGAGATACAGGTGCCTGTTTTGTGGTTGCGGTATATATATAGGCTTGCAGGCCAAGGGAGATCAGTGCAGTACTACCAAACAAGGTTGTGTGTGACTGTGGCTTATGTGTGCCGCTCTATCGAGACAAGGTTAATGTTAACAAATCAAACTCATGGCATAAGGCTTGGGAGACGTAGGGAATTCCCAAATGCTAAAGTTACATATAGTGGTGTGACTGCCTATTGTACGCAGCGAAGCCTCAAGTGTAAGGTTGTTATTCGTCCTTCCTCAAGACTGGTTTCCTCCTTGAAAGATGAACCCTGAAGATAAAATTGTGGGCTCTAGCTAGGCTGATGGTTGTCGAGGAGGCTGAAATTGGGACTTCATCTGGATTGTTGGCTCTCTGGGATTTTATCGATCTCGATTGTCATGAACATGTAGGAGTTCCTTTATAATTTCTCTTGGCCCCATTTCTCTTGGGTAGAACTAGTTCTTGTACTCTGTGTTTGTTTCTCTCTAATTAATGAAAAAAAATTACTATTGGCACGCTTGGGGTGAAGGAGATGATCACAACAATCAGAAGGTTCTACCAGGCCGAAGATGGAAAGAATTTGCATCCCGATGCAGCCAAGAAAATATCTTTCTTCTGCAAGGCTTGGAAAGCTGTTCCAATCTAAGCACAGATGCTTTCCTATCATTTCTGTTTTTGATTTACCATTCTTTATTCAACCCCCAAAGAAATTCACACGTTGGACTTTAGGCACATGAACGACTCTGCTAGGCTATAGCATTTTAATGAAAAACAAACTTCCCAAATTAATCAATCGGTTTGTTGCGATGAACCATAGAGATGCACCATTAAGACATTATGTCATATTAATAATGACATTTTATTCCACGGGAACAATTTCCAGCTTCAACTCATCCTAAAAGAATAAGAATATGAGCCCGCTATGGGTCTAATAAAGAGCAAAACATGACTAGTTTCAGTGCGCATCTGTCTCGTTAACTTGCAACATCCTACTGTAGTATTCACAACACTGTTCATTAAATCTTTCTATTTTTTTTTTTTGAAGAAACTGGAGGGGCCAGGGCCCCTACAGAGCTTTATTGGGAATTAAAGAACAAGTTAAAACAGGAAACAACAAAAAAAAACTACAAACGAACAACAAACAGCCAAGGGGCTCAAGAAACGAAAAAAGAAACAAAAATAGCAGATCGAATTAATCTTCTAAGAGTATAAATCTTTGACTCCATGAGGAAAGAGAGCAGCAAATTTTGGCTTGATCCTGTGCTTGAGGAGCAACAGCTCCTTAACAAAGATCCTCGACACTCCTGCGAGAGATGGCTGAATACCATTGAAGATCAAACCATTCGACCATCCAGATAGACCAGCACTGAGAAGGATGATGACGTCCATTAAAAAACGGGTATCCGGCTAAATCTTGAGTTGATCATTCCATTACGGGGAAAAAATACCGCTCGCAATCGCACATTGATCCAATTCCAGCACATGGCAGCAAAGGGGCAATCAGCAAAAAGATGAGCTGATGTTTCTTTGTGTAAACTCATGCAGAGGGCACGTGAATAGGAATCCAGCGCCATGTTCTTCCTTCTCGGAATGTTTTCTAGTACTTAGCCTGTCTTTCATGAGTAACCAAAAGAAAATCTTGTGCTTGGGTTGACAATTGATCTCGTGATCCATTTGAATGAGTGATGTGCATCCAGGCTTCCAATCAGGGCTCGATACACTTTAGAGGTGGAAAACTTAGGAGAGCCCCAGGAATATGTCCAGACATCAGCCTCATTGCTGCTGGCCCGAGAGCTCAACATCTGTTGCAAGTCTTGGAATTGCATAAATGCAAAGATCGTAAAGAGGTAACTGAAATAAAGAGGACAAATCGGCCTGGGCAAAACCCTCCGGAGGGTGATCGACTTACTAGAGGAGAAGGAGAATAATTCAGAACTTGGACCCACCGGGGGCCTCGCCCAATTATCATGCTAGAACAAGACTGAATCTCCACAGTTCCCAGTCGGCTGAGCTAAATCTTTAAAGTCAGGGAGCAGCTTGAGAATGTCCCTCCACCAAAAGGACCCTTTCTTGATATGACTTGGTAGCTTACCATTTTTGTAATGCTTTTCCCAAATGAGGTGAACCCATGGAATGTCCTCTTTATTGAAGAATTTGTGGAGATTTTTCATCAACAAGGCTCTATTCTACTTTTCAATGTCTAGTATCCCAAGTCCCCCTTCATCTTTAGGGACAGATGTCATCTTCAGGCAGCCTTGGGGGGAGCATTAGCATTAATATCAGCACCCCTCCAAAGACAATATTTTCTGTTTTTGTCAACATATTTGATGATTCCTTTAGGCAGAGCCAGAGAACACATAAAGAACATGGGCAAGGCAGTGAAGATAGCATTTGTGAGTTCAAGACGCCCAGCAAGATTCAGGAAGGTGGAGATGCCACCCAGTCTCCTTTCACATTTGGTAACCAGCGGCATAAATTCAGACATTCTTGGTCTATCAATGGAAAGGGGGAGGCCTAGATAGGTGAAGGGAAGGCAACCTATGGAGCAGCCAAATGTGCTAGCAAGGTGAGCAAGCTTCTCATCTGAAACATTGATGGGAACCATCATTGATTTGTTGAAGTTTACTTTCAGTCCGGTGGCCGAGAGAAGCCGTCAGAGAGATTTCAAGAAAAAGAGTTGCTTGACATCCCTTTCAACAATGATCAAGGTGTCATCAAGATATTGCACCACAGGAAAATCAGAGGAGCATTCTAGAGGAATAGGGAGGTTCAGGAGGCCCATGTTTTTTGCCTTATTAATCATAGATTGAAGAAAATCAGCAGCTAGCACAAACAACAGAGGTGACAGGGGATCGCCTTGCCTGACCCCTCTCCTACAATGAACTGTCTTTCTAGGCACACCATTCAGGAGAATAGCTGAAGTACCTGAAGAGAAGATTGCTTGCATCCAAGAGAGCCATCTAGGCCCAAACCCTCTGGCCTCCATAATTGTGAGCATAGCCTGATGCTCAATCTTGTCAAAGGCCTCCTCAAAGTCCAAAGCTTGATGATAACAATTTCTTTCCCGGAATGTTGATAAAGATGGAGATACTCAAAAGACCAAGACAAGCAGTCCTGAATTGTCCTCCCCTTGATGAGACCATACTGGTTTTTATGAATTAGGGAGGTAATACATGGCTGAAGTCTATTAGCAAGAATCTTAGTAATCAACTTAACCGAGGAGTTTAGTAGAGAGATTGGCCGAAAATCACCGACTTTTCTCGGGGTTATCCACTTTGGGGATCATGGTTATGAAGGAGGAGTTGATCTTTGTTTAGACAAATCCGCCCCTCATAAAAATCATTACAAATCTTGTAGAAATCTTGCTTGATGATAGGCCAACATTTTTAAGAAACTCATCACTGAACCCATCGGGCCTGGAGATTTATCAACAGAAGACCCTTAATGATGCAGGAAAGGCTCTTCCAAGACATCCAGGTTATCACTTCCCTGAATGAAGTAACTGGGATTTACTGAGAAGCTGTGGAAATCAGAAGTGCCCAGCCTAACTTTGAATTCTTCCCAAATAATGGCTTCCTTATCCTTATGAGTACCGACTACACCGCCATCCCCGACCTCAAGCTCCCACGATCATACTTGGCCATATGCCTGATGGTGGCATTAGCATGAAAAAATTTAGTGCCAGCATCACCAAATTTGACCCAGTTAATAGAGCCCCTCTGCCTCCAATAAGTCTTTTGCTGATCAAGAAGGTTCTGCAAATGGGAAGTCAAGATTTTTCTGAAGTTCCATTCATGCAAGCTAAGATCTCTGTAAACCCCCAAGACTTCCAGGAAGAGAAGGATGCACCTAGTCATCCGGATAGAATGCTTAAGACACGGCTTGGAGGCATGCCACTCTTTCAATCTTTTTTTCTCAAAGCTTTTTAGCTTGGCAGTCAAGGCCTTGGCAATCTTTGTCGAATGTGAGGTAGGAGACTGCCAAGCAATCAAAAAAACAATTTGCATGAATTGATCATTGTGCATCCAAGTAATTTTTAAACACGAAAATCTTGCTTCTTGGAATAATAGTGGAGATAGAGACCACACAGGGAGCATGATCGAGGGAGACATATCCGAGCCTTGACGTAAGTGTTGGGAAATGAAAGAGCCCAACAAGCTGAAGTGAAAACCTAGTCAATCTTCTCCAACAGAGGAGAGGGGAACTGCATGTTAGACCAGTAAATTTCCTACCATGTAATATAATCTCATTGATCCCCAAAGCAAAGAATGGCTTCATTAAACCGAGACATTTCGGTTGGGTTGCCTTCGAGTTTATTTCTATCCTCACTCCTTCTGATCAGATTGAAATCCCCCAATAAGAGCCAATCAATGGAGTCAGGCATCCGAATACCCTTAAGCCAATTCGAGAAAAGCTAACTTAGCATCATGGACACAAGGTCCATACACACGTGTTAGCACCCAAGAAGAGTTATTTGAGTAGAGATGAACTCCATCGAAATACAGCATCCATTAGCAAAAATCTTGGATCCATTGAACAGGACCACTTTCCGGCAATCAGGATGCCACCAGAAGCCCCCACAGAAGGCAGAAATTCAAAAGAGTCAAAAGAAACTGGGCAAATAAGCTTAAGAAACTGAAGATCAAACTGCTCTTTTTTGGTTTCTTGAAGGCAAATAATATCACGCAGTTAGATTGCGGGGATCTTGTTTTTCACATCATTCCATTTCCAACTAGCATTCGGACCCCCTAACATTCCGTGTCATTACATTCCAACATCTATTACTAGGATGATTCTGATTCATTACAAAAGCTGACAAAGCAAAAGTCTCGATCACAAAGACAAAGAATGACCAAAAACAGAGTAGGGACAAAGAAGATCGGGGCTCATCAGCCCTCTCCCCCTTCTTCTTGCATTCTCCGGGTCCTCTTGCGGGCTTCCCCTGAGTTTGGGCTCGCACCTTCATCCCGATTTTGCTTTTTGTCCTCATCGGTAGGCTTCCCGGCCCTTGCATCGATCTTCGCCTCTTCCAATAGGATTCACTCGCCTCCATTGTTCGCCTTGTTCTCCATCGCCAGCCCCGGCTCTAGCCCACTTTGCATGCCCAGATTTCTTAATCAAGTTAGGAGAAAGAGTGGGGGGCAAATATTGCATCTTTTGTCGGGGCAGCCAACCGGTTTACAACCATCACTAAGAGATCTAATACGAGGGCTTCTTCTTACCTCGGAGGCACCGATAGGGACCCTTTGCCCCCCTTGTACTGTTTTAGCGGGGAGGAGTGTCGCCTCCCTTATCAGAAGGGGAGGGCTGCAACAACTCATCCAATTTGCAGGGATCCGCTCACCGGCTCGGTGTTCATCTTGTTTACTACATCATCGCGAATAAATGGCGGTGAGCATCAACCGAGGTATCGCCAGGATTTGCAGACAAATGTGCAGAGGATGAACTGGCATCAGAATCAAAACAAAAAGAACTCAGAGAGCCAAGCTGAGCCTTACCGGCCAGGCGAGGCAAGTGGCGTGGAAAAGTCCACCACACCCTTTCCATTCTCCGGACAACCCACGGCCTTTGATGACGAAACTCCTTGGCCCGATCAAACCTCTCGGAGCATATAACATAAATGTAAAGAAGTTGGCCCAATCGGGAGGGGATACCGACCAAAGCAGTTGGGCTTACGGGCTAAAGAAATTGGCCCAAATCCCGGTGGCTTTAGCATTTCGCCTTCTCTCGCCAGGAGACAAATGCGTGGTCGGGACCGGGGAGCGGGGAGCGAGGCCATCCCCACATTAAGAATTTGACCAGCATTAGGCAGCATTGGATCATCATTATCGAGTCATTTTTCTTCATATGAGCAAAAAATTTATCAATATTTTCATCCAGCTCATTATTGGCAGCAATGAGTTCATCAGGGTCAATTTCCTCAATAAGGACATTCACCAGATTGTGAGGTAGCATTGGCACATTCATCTCAAAGATCGCCAGCCTCCATCAAGGCCGGTTCACCGGCATTAGTTCTCCGTAACTCATTGGCAATGGCATCTTGAACCACATTGTTACCATCAAGCAAATCATTCGGTTCCAGAAAATCCCCCGGAGAGGTTGAGCGGGATTCAAGATAACCTCCGCAATTCATCCTCCCGGGCATCGATCGACCATGTTCAAATCAATCTCCATCATCTGAGGAGGGAGGTTAAGATCGGGACCAACAAACATTATGCTCGGCAATTTGATTAACGGGGCCAAACATCCCAACCAAAGATCCCGAGCATTTTGGACAGGGACATCCCGAACATCTTCCAAGGGAGCAACCCGATCCCGCACATGCACCGATTCTCGGCATCTCATCATTCTCATTGCCTTCCAAATCGGGACCTGGACCCAGCTGACCAAAGCCAAAAAAAGCAAAGGGGGCCCCTGCCTCAATAGGAGCGGCGTTAGAATCGGATCTTCTTCTGGTGGGACTCCCCCAAGAAAGTTGTCTTTGCAGGATTTCACACTCACCGGCCCACGACCGGCCATTGAAACCCGGAGCATCAGAAAAAACAATAAAGTGTGGAATCGACATGATGTCCACAACCCTGGCCCTAATAATAACCCTAGCAAGCCTTCTTTCTTCCTCATGCCAGAACAAATCTAGTAAAACTAACGACTATTTTGCTTCAAATAAATTAATTTGAGAAGATAATATGCGAAGACGTGGGTGGCTAAGGTCATCAGCAGTGTGATCGGGTTTCTATGGCCAAGTTCAAGACTAATTATAATCATATTCTTGGCCACCAGATTGTCGTGGTGAGTCCAAAGACCGTTGTGGTGAGTCCAAAGAACCCAAGCACCTAGAAATGGCGAAGATGACAGATTGGTTGTCGTAGAGAACTCACGGATGTAGAAAAACTCAAAGAACCGGACCGTGAGAATCAATGCAAAGGTTTCGCGTTGTGTCGGGACCAAGGACCGGCGTGGAGGGAGCGGGGACGCACACCGTGGGACGGTCCAGGCAAGAAGTGGCCGAGTACTAATCGTGATGGAGATGATGTTTAGTTGGGCTTCATCGTATTCGCTTTTGTCTAATTTGTAAGGCCCGGTCGGTTGAGTCGGCCCGTTGGCCTTGTATCGTGAACCGCAACTTATAAGCGAGACAACCGTTCCGTTGAACATTATCGATGAAGAGAACTTAATCCCGCCCTTTCTCGTTCAACTTTCCCCAAGTTTCGCTCTCGCCTCTCGATCCTCTTGCTAATCTACCTAATCTCTTCCAATCCAGGTTATCCGTGACAACCTTGATTCGGGTTGTTAGGTGAATTCGGCAGCTTGGCAGTGTGGGGGCACATGTTCAAAACATCTGTGGGAATTCTGCCTCTTAAGTGCTTTGATATGGTGTTAGGTGAGGATTGGTTAGAGGACTGCAGTCCGATGTGGGTGCATTGGAAGAAAAAGATTATGAAAATCTGTTATAATGGCCAGTGCATCAAGCTCAATGGCCTACAGCCCAATAATAACAATTGCTCACCAATATCCTGTCGGGCCATGCATAGCCCGATCAAGAAAGAAGCTGTTCAATTGGGGGTGCAGCTGCTGTTGAGATCTGTTCCTGCTGAGTCAGTGATGGAGGAAGTGGTCGTTGTGGTGGAGTTAGCAAAAGAGGCTGAGATTCCTGAGGTTGTGCGCATAACGGTCATACAAGACTATGAGGATTTGTTTAAACAGCCCACTACACTACCTCCTCAAAGGCCATTTGACCATCACATAGAGCTTCTACCGGTGTTGTTCCAAAGTGAACATGAGGCCTTACAAATACTCACCAGCCGGAAAAATGAGATTGAGAAGCGATTCATGGGAGATGCTTCGAGAGTGGAATTATTAAACCTAGTCGAGCCCATATGCTTGACCTGTGCTTTTAGTTAAGAAAAAGGATGGCTCTTGGAGATTACAGGTGTCGACATGTGCATTTGAATGCTCGATTGTGAAAAATAAGCACCCAATGCCATTTGTGGATGAGCTTATTGATGAACTAGCTGGGGCACAATGGTTCACTAAGATGGATTTTTGAGCGGGCTATCATCAAATTTGTATTCAGCCGGAGGATACCCACAAAAACACCTTCAAACACCCAAAGTGGCTTGTATGAGTTTTTGGTCATGGCTTTTGGACCGACAAACTTTTTGCTACTTTCCGAGCATCATGAATCGATTTTTTGCACCATTATTGAGGAAGGGCCTATTGGTATTCATGGATGACATTACGTTTACTCGGCTACACTAGAAGAACATATCGTCTACTAAAGCCGGTGTTTGCTATACTAAGACAACATAAGTTCTTCATCGACCGTCTAAGTGCTCCTTTGCTCAAAAAAAGAGATTGAATATCCGGGTCATTGTATCTCCGGGTCGGAGTGGCTCTTGAGAGAAGTAAAATTCAGGCTGTGGAGCAATGGCCAGTACCTTAGAATTTGAAGGAGTTAAGGGATTCCTTGGGTTGACTGGGTATTACGTAAAAATTTATACAAACATTATGGTCTCATTTGTAGGTGTCCGACTGATCTATTGAAGAATGGTGTGCCATTTTCTTTGGACATCCGTGCACCGGGCAACATTTATGCAGCTCAAGCATGCACTAATCCATGCTCCTGTTTTGGCTATTTCTGACCTCAATAAACCTTTTATTCTTGAAACTTATGCCCGTGATTTGGGTTTTTGGGGCAGTGTTGTCTCAGGATTCTCATCCTATAGCTTATCTCAGTAAGGTTGTCTGTGTTAAAAATTAGGCACTTTCTACATATGAAAAGGAGTGACTTGCAATCATATTTACTATGGAGAAATGGAGAGCTTATTTACAACGTACAGAATTCATCATCAGGACTGATCATAAGAGCCTTCTATACCTGACTAAACAGAGAATTTCCACCAGGATTCAGCAAAAGGCCTTACTGAAGTTGATGGATTTGCAGTACAAAATTGTGTACAAACAGGGTGCATTAAATAAGGCAGCTGATGCCTTATCTAGATGCCATAATCCAAATGCCTTGATGGTCGTGTCCTTTAGTGAACCAATATGGGTTGAGAAGGTAAAAAATTTGGTTACAAGGATGATTCAATGGCTCAAGAGATTTTGCAAAAGCCACCAACCGGTGATTTCACATTTTGTGATGGCCTTATTCGACACCAAGGCGTAATTGGTTGGGTTATAACACCTTGGCTCACCAACATGTTACGCAAGTCGCCCATAATTCAGGCATGAGTGGTCATTCTGGATTTCAAGCTACCTATTACAGGATGAGAATATTTTCTCCTGGCCAGGTATGAAGAAAGATATCTTACACTATGTGCAGGAGTGTCAGGTCTGCCAACAGGCAAAAGTGGAGCATGTTAAATTGCACGGGCTATTGCAACCTTTACCAATGCGACCAAGCTTGGCAAATTGTTTGCGTGGATTTCATAGAAGGTCTGCCTAAGTCTAATAGGTATGACACCATTACGGTCTTCATTGATAAATTTACCAAGTATGCTCGGTTGTGGCTTTGGCACATCCCTAGTCCGCCTTTGGATGTGGCTCAGATATTCTTAGACTCTATTTATGCTTATCATGGTATGCCACTCAAGTTGGTGTCAAACAGAGATAGAATTTTTGCTGGGAAGGTATGGAAGGAGTTGTTTAGAATCACTGATACTCAACTCTTGATGAGCTCTTCTTACCATCCTCAAGCTGATGGTCAGTCTGAAAGATTGAATCAATGTCTTGAAAATTTTCTGAGATGTGCTGTCAGTGCTTGTCCAAAGCAATGGCATAAGTGACTTTCTCGTAGCTCAATTCTGGTATAATTCCTGTTACCACTCGCCTCTGGGAAGATCACCATTTGAAGTGATGTATGGTCATCAACCAAGGCATTTTGGAATTTCGAATGATGTCAAGTTGCACTCTCCAGATTTGGAGCAATGGTCGTGTGAGAGGAATTTGTTGAATGATGTTGTACAACATCACTTACTTCGAGCTCAACTGCGTATGAAGCATCAAGCACACAAGAATCGTTCTTGGAGGGTCTTTCAAGTGGGTGATCAAGTCTTTCTCAAGTTACTGACCTTATATTCAGTCCTCGGTAGCCCCTCGCGCCAATTAGAAATTGAGTTACAGGTGGTATGGTCCATTCTCTATTCTCGCTCGGGTGGGTGAAGCTGCCTATCGCCCGCAATTACCCGATGGTTGTCGATTCGGCCCTGTGATACACGTCTCTCAGTTGAAAAAGCACATTCCTCGCCGTGCGGAGGATGACATCTTGCAAGTGCCCGATGATCTTTGTTGCTAAGGTGCAGCCTATCCAGTTCTTGAGTACTCGCCATTGCAAGAAAGGTACTTCAACTTTGTTTCTTGTGTTGGTGCAATGGACTGATCACCCATCTTCGCTGAGTACTTGGGAAGAGGCTGAGGATCTTTGGCGCGTTTTCCGGAGTGTCCCGCTTGGGGTCAAGCAGGCTTTCATGGGGAGCAGGACGCCGCGACCGTGGACGGTGCGGCAAGAAGTGGCCGAGTACTATTCGTGATGGAGATGATGTTTAGTTGGGCTTCGTCGTATTAGCTTTTTGTCGGCTGTAAAGGCCCAGTCAGTTGAGTCGGCCCGTTGGTCTTGTATCGGTGAACTGCAACTTATAAGAAGAGACAACCGTTCCGTTGAACGTTATCGATGAAGAGAACTTAATCCCGCCCCTTTCTCGTTCAACTTTTCCCCCAAGTTCCTGCTCTCACCTCTCGATCCTCTTGCTAATCTACCCTAATCTCTTCCAATCCAGTTATCCGTGACAACCTTGATCCGGGTTGTTACACGTTGCTTATTTATTTTTGGCGCAAGCATCTATTACCACAATGTAAAAAGCCATACCCAATCTTCTAACGTCAGTTGATGCATCGCCCGGAGGTCAGACCGGTGTCGAAGGCCTAAATTAATGCCGGGATGCCCTATTGGGTCTGCTAAAAGGATTTTGATATGCTCCAGTTTTTCCATGAGAAGCATAGTAAAAAAAAAAAAGTCAGATCCGCAAATTAGAAACCGAAATATTGTTTGTAGGGACCCATACATGATTGCAATTATAACTAGCAGAGAACCCGCACAGTTGCGCGGGCCGGCGGCATGTAACATATAAGTTTAGCTATCATTGAAACAATATAATACACTGAACATATTATTTTATGGATGGAGTCTATTTGCAAACCATATATACACCAATGTGTTGGTCTTTTCAAACATCCCCGAATGGAGATGTGCATTTTGCAACATTACCTGATAAAGATAAGCATACACACATCCCAGGTTCCCACAACAGCGACATTCCTGGCTAGCGCTTGATGATGTCTAGAGCAAGTGATGGTTGAAGCAATCATGGAGCTTTATTGTGACCATGTTTGTGTAAATGATCTGAACCAAGCTCAAGTTGAAGTGGCTTGATGCTGTGGTGAAGCATGTCGACTCAATAAATATCTCCCTGCAGAAATCAAATAGCACATAATATCAACAAACTATTAAGAGAAGCATGTGTGTTTTTAGTTTTAGTATATCTAGGTGAGCTGACCGATTTCTTTTTGACTTGCTGACCCAAGGTAAGTTGCAGCAGCCTACTGCAGATCAAACCTTGAATAAGTATACCTCTAAAAATGAAGCAAATCAAGATAACTACTTTGACTGAGATATATATGTGCATCAGTGGATTTGACTGAATAGTTCTTCAATTACAATATACTAACATGTGGAATACGGATTACCAATTTCTTAGTCGTAAGTGCTGACTATTGAGAGTCTAAAATAAGTTATCAGAGCAAAACATGGAGAGCTGGCCTAATTATTTGTAAGAGGTTCTGTGTCATTTGCAACAGTTTGTCCAATGCGACTGCTGGCATGGCAACAATGAGTTCAAAGTGACATAGAAGACAAAATGGAGATTATATTTACCAAAGACAAATAAAGCGAGATGACGGTCAATTATATCGGTATAAACAGTTCCCATATTTATTCTTTTCCTATGCATTTAACATTAGAGAAGGCAATCAGAAGTAAATTTGATAACTGAAATTGTAAAGTTTAGGTCAAAGTAAAGAGCATCATATGGTTGGAATAATGAGTGGTAGGTTGATAGTTGATACACACGCGGAGATCAAATATTAAATTCTTACCAAATAAATCAATGTAAGTAGGTGCAAAAATCAATACCCTGGTGTGGATTGTTGACATGTAAACCTTAAAGGCATATTACACAAATTAACAGTGCATCCTGAACAGCATTAATCGTTTGTCCTGAAATCATATATGAAGCATTCCTAATTTTGTCTGGGAGGTAAGTAACATGTATTAACACGTTTGAATTAATACCATAATTTAGTTGTTTTCAATTTAGTTTTAAGGCAAAGTACAATTGGTAAGGGATGCTAAAATCTGTAGCTGAACCTGAACTTATTACAGTGCATATTGCGAAGCATTAATAGTTTAATTTGAATTCGTATGTGAACCAAATTATTTTGTAGGAACTAATTACAATGCATATTGGGAACGTTTAATAGTTTAATTTGATTTCGTATGTAAACCAAACTGTTTTTTTAGGAACTAATTACAGTGGATATTTAGATGAGCGGAAGGCACAGGATTGACGAAAAATTCGTAAGCAGAGTATAGATTCGTAAGCAGTGTCCATTTGGGCATTTCATCGAACATTTGATGTGTACGTAACAGCATGAGCAAAGGAAAAAAAAGAAGAAGGAGACCTCGCGGTGCTTAGAGATGAAGGATGACAGAATTGCAGACACAACACAACACCATAGCAGGTTACCTTGATGTAAAAGACGGATCGGTCGTGGCTGCCGCGTCCCTGAATGCATGGCCCGGGACACTCGCGATCGCTCGGTGCCGTCGGGCGTCTCTATAGCCGCAACCCGCGGGCCAGTGTCGTGGTGGAGGCCGCATGCCGCGCGGCGCGGAGGCGACGAACGTAGGCGCGAAGAACGAAGTCGCCGGAACTTGCGCGGCCGCTGGGGGGGGCTGGGTTGGAGGAGGGGGGATGGAGCGGCGGCGGCGGCGCCTGCGGGTGGAGGAGGGTGGCAGCGCCCCGCGGGAAAGGAGGTGGCGACGGTGGTTGGGTTGGAGGAGGGGATGGAGCGGTGGCGGCGACCTACTACGGGGGTGGAGGATTCGCGAGGAGGAGAGCCATGGGCGACGGCCGAGAAGAGTCGCGAGGGAGCCGGTTGAGGCGGCGTGGACGGCTGTGAGCGAGAGGGGACGGATCGGACGGTCTCGGGATGTTACTGTTGCGAGTACAGTGAAATGAGTCGGTGGCGGAGGTGGTGGGTTGCACGAAAATCTTTATACTACCTATAAAGGACGGGAAGGGGACAATTTTTTGGTGCGGTAAAAATTTTGTGTCCGCCTCCCTCCGCCTCCTGCGACACCGCGGCTTCCCTTGGTAAAAACTCGCGCCGACAGGTGGGACCCGCTTCACTGAGCCGGCCTCCTGCATCGTCTTTCTCGGTCGCGGAGCCATTTCCACCCTCCAAATCCAAAACAGATCGCGATCCTAGGGGCTAGGGTTACCCTCCACCCCAATCCCCATCGTCCGATCCGATCCAAGCCGTACCAGCCGCGCCGGGGGCCCGAGCGGCACCCGCAGCCGGCGGTCGGGATGGCCGCCCCGCCTCCCGCCGCCGTTGCCCCGTCCGTGGATCACCTCGTGGCGGCCGCCGCCGAGGCGGAGGCGTTGAACCGCTTCGCCGCGGAACCACACGTGCACGAGCAGGAGGAGGAAGAGGAGGAGGACGAGGAGGAAGACGAGATGGAGGCGGAGGAGGACGAGCAGGAGGGGCAGCACGGCGGCATCGGTGGGGAGCACGTTCCCATGGACGCGGATGCTGCTGCCGCGGCAGCGGCGGCCGCCGGCGCGCAGATGGACCCACACTCGGCGATGGTGCCTGGGACCGTGCCACCCATGGCGACCAACCTGCTCACCCTCTCGTTCCAGGGCGAGGTCTATGTGTTCGATTCCGTCTCCCCTGATAAGGTCCCTCTCTCTCCTGCTTGGTTTCTGTAGATGTGAACTTGTTTTCTCTGCCTGTAGTCAATGTAATTCACTAGACTGATCAGAGTTTTTGGTTTCGTCTGCAGGTCCAGGCAGTCCTTTGCTGCTTGGAGGGAGAGAGCTGAGCAGCCTGGGCGGGGCATCGTCCTCTGCACCTTATAGTAAGGTTAGGATAAGTGATGTTGAATCTTATGTATAATGCCTGTGGGTTATGTCTGCAGTAACTGCAAACTGGAATGGATGGTTCACATGTGTGTATTTTGCTCTTCTCCTTTCAGAGGTTGAATTTTCCACATCGGGTGGCATCACTGATGAGATTTAGGGAAAAGCGGAAGGAGCGGAACTTTGATAAAAAGATCCGGTACACTGTCCGGAAGGAAGTAGCGCTTAGGTTGGTGATTTCTGTTTAACTTTGGCTAGGTACTCTATGCATACTATCTGAAGTGCCATTAAGTTTGTTTTGTGGTACTCAATAAACTTAGATTTTGGAAACAAAGGATTTGTCCTTTTGTATGACATCCTATTCCCCTTGGAACTGAGTACATCTCTCGTGCACATTTGTTTAAATGTTCCCTGGTCCTTTGCATTTTGCAACCCATCCTTCACTGAGCCAACTTGATGTTAACGTGCAGTACAAACGTTAGCCATGGATGCATGGACGACAACCAAATAGTGCTGTACGGGAGGAGCTACTGTATGAAGCCAAATCTTTGTGTGTCATATGTACACTGGGGAGCTTGGAGGCGACCTCGCTTATGTGGACAGCCACCTCGGTGGCAAAAGGAGTGCACATGGCAGAAGAATACCCGAAAAGTGCCATGAGTCGACACTAATTACGGGGATAATACTAAACACAGCTAAGGCGACCACTGAAGTTTCAATCTAAGACAGGGGTTCTTCAAGAAGCTGCTTCCATTCGTGCACAGTGGCGTCATAGCCAGGTATGTGCAAAATTGTCTTTTCGATACTTATGGCAAGCAAATGAAAGCACCACTCAATGTACGTATAAATCTTGGAACGATAACACTTGACTTAGATGCTGTTGGACAATCCCTTTACATGTTTCTTGGTGAAAACAAACCAAAATTTACTCTTACACATTTCACTAGCTGATAATAAGGTATATTAGAAAGTAGATTTCTAAAATTTGTTGGATATTTTCCATTTTCCATTGGCAGTATTTGTTTTCTTATTTGTTGGATATTTCTAAAGGAAAATTTTTTGGATATTTCTAAAATTTCTAAAATTCACCTCAGCCTGTAATTCCACTTTTGTCAAAAGTTTGTATTTCTGGAAACCACTTGCTGATCCCCCCCCCCAAAGTCTGCAGGGTTCAATAGACACTGCAATGATGGAGCTTGGTATGAAGGTGTCAAATCCTGATGATCCTGAACCAAATACCAATCTATATGTTGAAGATCAAGCCCTCCAGCAATGCAGCTTGTATCTGAATTTGATGATACTTTGTGAGGAGGCAGTTGCTGCTTTTTGGTTCTGACAATGACCTCCCTTTGCCATATAGAGGTCACCCGCAGTCCAACGCAACAGTGTCAGTGTTCTCTAATCTACCTGAGGGGCCTGCAAGGAGCTTTGCCAATATGAGCAGAAATGGGTTTTCCAAAAACAAACTGTACCACATGGTGCACTTGATATTCCTTGTTACGTGCAGTTCACCTCTCCTATTCAAAGATATGTTGATCTGCTAGCTCCTTATCAGGTAAATATGCTTATAAATCAGGAAAGGTTTTATAGCATGCAAGAAATTTGGAAATTGTGCATTTTTATTTTGATGTCTCCAGCTTTCTGATAGTGTCATCAAATTCATTATTTAATCATCGTACCTTGATCCAAAGAATATTCAGCTGGCGATCTAGAAGGAATGGCATTTATTGTGAGTATGCATGTTAAGGTAGCTAGGAGGCTTCATAGCAACAGCTTGTGGTACTGGCTGTTGGAATACTTGAGGCCACAACCAAAGGGGAGGAAGTACATAGCACTGATTCTGAAGTTTGTCAAGGATCGTATGGGAGCTCTGCTTTAGGTGGAGGTGAACTGACATTCTCCTTAAGATAAGTTTTTACTTGCTGTTTTGGGTTTTCATATATTAAACTATTTTTTGCTTTCACCAATAAAGTATTTGGAGCAGTATATGCTCCAAGTAACCGTTGTCCTAAATTGCTTTGGGTTTACCAGTCTGGCCCCAAGTTATGCATGCCACTTCTGGTCAATTTCTGGTCTTTCTTTAATTCCATGAACTTTGTTGCTAACTGGTTTTCTGGCAAATTTGTAGTAGCATTACAAACAAAATTGATTCCTTCCTCATTTTAAATATGAACTTGTTTCAACCTTCTGAATGTGTTGACCAAAAACACATGCTGTGAAATATGGGGAAAGGACATAGTTTACCTGTTAGTGATAGTCAGTTTACTGAGCTTATTGTACATAACTGAAACACTACCGCCATTGTTTAATTCATAGTTTTTGGTAACTACTTAAGCAAGTAATTCTAGCCATACTTATTGAAACTGGCTAAAAGAAGATAAGCAAATGACACCCTTTTCCCATTAAAACCAATAATGAAGATAGCCAATTAGAGTAGTAAAGATCCAACCTATGGATGGTCAGTGGGGGGGAGGTTAGTTAACCTCATCCAGTCGGAGTCCTAGGATCACCTTGGATGCTCTTGAGTTCCAGAGCTTCTGGACAGTTTTAGGAAAACTATAGATTTTACTTGCAGCAATGGTTAACCGAGCTATTATTTCTGCTGGTTGTATCGTGAATCAGAGTGAATAGTTGTAGCATGTCTCTGTTTGTTTTCCATTTTCCCCTCATGAGTATCGTTCTTCCAATGCCAATAGCTAATGCCACTTGTTGTGATGCAAGTTACAACGACAATTTCACGTGGGAAAGTGGGAGATGAAGTTAGTGTTGCTGTGGAATCAGCTTATCCACATGACGATATGTTATCAGTCAGAGAGGTTGTAGACGGCATCGGAGATTCGAGTAAATGCATGTGACAATATCTTGTCGCGCAGAGTGGTTATAGAGGGCACATTGGAAACTGAGGAAATGCATGTGAAACTCGGTTTTTTGTTCCTCGCCAGTTGCTGATGTTCATTTTTATGGCAGTGGTATGGGCAATTTGTTGCCATGGAAAATGCCTGCTGATTTCTCACCGAGACCATGTCCTACTCTTTGGTAAGTTAGTGACTTTGCGTAGCATGGCTACAAATATCAGTAGGCAGCCTCCAGGTGTAACATTATTTATGTTACATAAAGTAGTAATATCGTAGTGCGTTAGTGATTAGTGCAAAAATTGCCCTGGTCCGAGGTTGTTTGCTGTAATTTATGGTACCATTGTGTCTGGCAATGACTGATCTCAACTGGGGCTACGGCTGGAGCCTAGGACCATACTGATATTATTTTGTTGTCGTTATACACCCTCTGTAATACAGCAAAATTTGGTGGACCTATTCATTATGAGACAAAAATGAAAATTGGTTTTAGACACAAATCTAAGTGAATCTGTTGTTTGCTTTAACCATAGCAATAGCGTGGGAACGCTTTTGAACTTTGCTTTTCAGAAAAATATCATTTTAACATCGGTTTTTAATTTTACATGTTAACTTATCATGCGATCCTTATATTTTTAGTACAAAAGTTTAGTTACCCTGTAGCAACGCACGAGTATGCTACCTATCATTGCTTACTTTTATAGTATTGTTATCTTATCATGCGATTCATGTTTTTTATATAAAATTTATATTATCCCGTAGCAACGCATGGGTATTTAACTAGTAAGGTTTAAGTATAGATATATGAAGAACTTGAAAAACAATGTCAACATCCGGTTAAATTACTGAATTATGCTCAGTTTTTTGGTTTATGGTGAAGTTGACATGAAGTTGAATTTGTGGAGCCAGAAATACACACGACACCTCATTAGCACCACAGTCCATCTATGTATGACTCATATGGCATCCATCGAGGCTAGATAGCCAACAAAGGGGCATTTGGATGAAATTAGTACGGATATTATGTGTGCCAGCAGCAAAACCAATACCACCATGGACAGTGATTCATGCTAATGTACCACAAAAGTGAAACAAAATTTGTGCCGACACAAATGGTTAGCATGAATATCCATGGTGGTATTGGTTTTTGTTTCGACCATTCTATGGAGCAGTTGGTGTCATTTTCCTGTACTGGCTGGTGCATTCAAACATTCTGATGTAAAGGGCAGTTAGTATAATTACCATGCATAAAATATGTGTTTCCAAGAATTGAGCCCAAGGTTCTCTCAAGCATGCATACGAGCTGAGCCACAAAGTACTTACGACCGGGGTTTTTTATACCGGTCGGTTTCCCGCTGAAACCCAGATTACCGATTTTACGGTCCGGCCCGGTATCAGGACCGCCCGGTAAAAAAGATTTGAAATTCAAAATCTAAAAATTGAAAAAAAATCGTGGAAAAAATATCGTAAAATAGTTTGCGATTTATAGAAGCCAACGGTGCAACATTTTTCAAATTTGAGTTCGCTTTGGTATAAAAAAATTTGAATTGAAGTTTGAAAAAAAAGCGCACGGGCGGCCCGTCAAGGCCCATCAGGCCCATTGGCCTCCCGGGGAGCGGATAAGGCGGGGCGGCCTTTGTGGGGGGCAAGCGCGCCCCGAATCTTATCCGCTCCGTCCACCGGCGCGCGCGCCGCGCCCCGCCGCCCGCCCAGCCGACATTTCTCCCGCGGGAGGAGCGGTTCCCCGCTTCGGGAGGGAGCGGTTTACCGACCCAGCGCCCCGGCTAGCCGGCGGCGTCCCGCGGGAGAGAGAGGTTAACCGGTCGCGAGTGGGCGGTTTACCGACAAGGAAATTCGAACCGACCGAGGTGAGTTTTCTTCCCTTTTTTTTTTTATTTAGGTTGATTTATGTGGTAGGATTGGGATTTAGGTTAGTTTTTTGTGGTTGGATTCATAGATTTAGGCGGGATTTGTGTTAGGATTTACAAAATATTTAGGTTAGGTTAGTTTGTGAGTTAGGGTTCATAGATTTAGGAAATATTTAGGTTAGTTTAGGCAACTTTTTGCCTTAGGATTTATGATTTGATGTAGGATTTGTGGTACGATGTATATTGTAGGAATACATTGTTGGTTTGTATTGTGTACATATATTGTATATATATATAGTAGGTATATATTGTAAAAAATATATATATTATTCGTGACTTTGTGTTGTCCGTATTTTTTATGCGGTACACAATGTTCGGGAGTGGGAGACCGAGAGACCGGCTGGGGGAGCACGGTGAAAACCTTGCTCCGAGGTTGGAGGTGCAACTACATCGCCACGCCTCAAAATCCGGGCGGTGGTCGCACAAGGTTGAAGCAAAGACTTGGTCGGCCGCTGGTCCGAGGTGGTGCATTGCAACCATGTGCCAAGCGGAGGTGCGTGACTACTTCCGGCGACAACTTGGTGAGATCCAAGAAGAGTCGTGATGGCGGGGACTCGTGATGGGACCGGGGCACGTGAGCGTGTTTGCCAGGGGAGGGTAACACTCCCATGGGCGAGGACATTGGTGGCGGCCCGATCATGCGTGTATGATAGCCCCGGCGCAAGAGAATTTCAACAAGGTTGCACAACTTTTACGGTCTTAACCATATGATGAGGAAAGCAATTGGTGGTGAGTTGGTTAAGTGGAATGCCACTAGATTTGGGACCAACTACATGTTCATGGAGAGTTTTCTTCTGAAGCGAGAAAAGTTCATGCAAAGTGGATGGGATCTCAGGAGTTCTTGCAAAGTAAGTGGGCAAAGTCTAAAGAAGGTGCATGGGCTCATGCGAGATTGTCAAGCATGCGTGGTGGGATGCATTGGAATACATCATCGGCACAAAGTGCAACCAATTTCTGATTTCTTCGTTTCGCCGATCAAGACAAGCGCCCCAACATGGGCGATGTGGTCTATCAATTGTGAAGGCGCAAACAAAGGCTGGAGTCATTCTTTGGGAGAAACACGCAGACTGAAACGAATACAAAGCCATTATGGACACAAGGATTACCGGCGTCTACATCGGGACGTATGTGGGATCGGGTATGACAATGGGTTGTGTTTATTTTGCAAGCTATATATATGTAATACTTACCGTTTGCTTACCGTTTGTTTATTTCAGCATTTCTTTGTTTTTAAATCCGGGGCTCTCATATACTCGAGCCAACTCCTACAATGTTCGGTGGCCTAAGGGAGTCATTTGAGAGAATGACGGATGTGCGACGCGCCGTGCGTGCATTGCGGGGAGGCCGAGGTTTTCCGCCGTAAGCGTGGTGAGTTTGGCACGGAATTGGCTCGAGAAAATGGCACTTGACAAAAAAGGACATCCCCATGTAATGTGGTGCCTTTGTACCTCATATATTGTGTGGCCCAATAGGTTTCTTAAACTCAAACATATAGCTAATATAATGTGGTGCCTTTGCAGCCCGGTGGTGGATGATATTTGGTCGGAGTACTCCAATGTTGCGGTGCCTTGCTTTTGCGGCTTGTTTCACAATGTGTCTCCTCCGTGGATGCGGCGGGCGGAGTACATTTGCCTTCTTTGCATACCAAGGTTCGAATAGGTTGTCGCACAAAAATTGGACAAGCTTGTTTATGTGAACTACAACCTTCGGGCCGCGACTTGCGGATGTGAACCCACCAAGGAATTATGATGATGATGACTTCATTGACCGGTTCACCGAATTCTCATTCTATGATCGGAGCAATCCGATTAGGGAATGGATGGAGTACGGCCGATCGAACCGTGCACACGGTTCTTGATGATGATTCGAAAAAGCGGGACGTCCCTACGCCATCAAATATTGTCGGTACAATTTATATTTGTATATATATATATATATATATATACATAAATGTATGTCCACCGACTGCTATTATTTGCTTGTGTTGGCGGTGACCACATAGCAAGCGAGGATCTACGTCGGCGACGGGGATGATTGTATCGGTGATTGGGCCCCGTAGAAATGTGGGTGAAACTCACTTGGGGAAAAGGAAGCAACATGTGTCTTTCAACGTGGCTCCTTCGACGCGGAAGGAAAAGGAAAACAAGCGGTGATGACGATGGCACCACCGACGAAGGCTCCTCGGGTGATGACACGCCCGACAATGGTGGGAACGATGAAGCCGGTGGCCGGAGAGTCCGGGCGGTGGCGGTGGTGGAGGGTATGGCGGTGGCGGTGGTGGAGGGTATGGCGGTGGCGGTGCTAGTGGGAGTGGTGCCGGTGGTGGAGGGTATGGCGGTGACGGTGCGGGTCTTCATTTCACGGGCATCAATTGCACTTGAACCTACATACGCACAATTGTTTTCGTCGAACCCCACTAATTATGGTTGATTGCGGGGCGAGCCGGTTCACACATGCCACTCAAGACCGGGACCATGGCCAACCGGAATCGCAGAGGATGTACGGTTCGGCGGCGGTTCACGGCACTCCACAGTCCTCCTCATCCTCGCAATGGCGACACCTCGCGAGGCTTCTTACACCTATCCCATTCCCGACGGCGTACGCCCGGCCTATGACTAGATGGGTGTTTCAATGGCAAGACCCGATTTTTACAATCGGTTGGTTGAAGAATGGGAGACAACAGCGGTATGGTCGGGGATGACTTGGCAAGATTACAAAGGCTAGCCCGCTCGGCCGAGGTATCTCTATTATGTCTACCGCCGAGTATGAGGAGTCGCGGCCGATATGGGGGTTCCCGTATATGGCGTAGCACCGTTGATTATTTGTATGCCCGATCATGCGGGTATGGGACTATGGGGTGTTCCCATCACATTTGGTTATTGTATCCGTATTGACTTATGCTATTTATTTCCGCATTGTGCCCTTTTTTACATCAAAATGTCCAAACCAACTATCAAAAATTCCTTCAAAAAAAATTAAAAAAACAAAACTGGTCGAAGCGGTTTTTTTTAATTTATACCGCTCAAATCGGGCGGTATAAATTAAATACCGCTCGGTAAACCGGATTTTTACCGATGAATCTGGAAAATTTGAATTCATTTTGAATTCAAAAACCAAACCGACCGGTAACGGCGGTTTTACGTAACCGGTCCGAAATCGAAACCGGACCCCGGCGGTTTGGTTCAACCGGTCGTAAAAAAAAAAACCCTGCTTACGACTATGTAACTGATGCTGTTCTTCTACTTACACATTTAAAATCTAATATGATTACCAGTTGTAGCCACGCACTTTCACTGTTTTAGCAATGAAATAGCAGTCCTGACCATTGTTTGAAGCCAAAATCCTGTCACTGCCGCGCCGGTTTCAAAGTACAATAAAAAGTGATAGTTTAGCAGTTGTTTGTTCTATGGTAGTGCATGCTTCGAGTAGCATCAAAACCAATCACTCTTTGGAAAAAAAACTATGCTTCTTGAGAGTACAGCTTTTTGCCGAGAGCCGCCCTCGGTGGCGCCCAACCCTAGGCAAACAGGGACCTAGGCAAACAGGGATTATTTGAGAGTTGAACCCTTGAAAAAAGTGGACTCGGCAAAGAGCATGCTTTGCCGAGTGGCAACTCGGCGAAGGGGTGACCCTCGGTAAAGTGCACCCTCGGCGATGAAGCTAACGCCGTTTATGCCGTTTAATTTCTTTGGGAGCCAGCCCGTGCGGCTCTCGACAATGGATCAGAAGTTTGAGGAACTTACTAGGTTCCTTTCGACGTCAGGTGGTATGACTCTGCCACCCGGGCTCCTAGCTCTGGTCGCTCCACAGCTGTTTCCGACTTAGCACGTTCTAGGTACTCCAGCGAGTATGATAGCAAAGTGTTTCCTTCGTGGTTTTCCTATATCAAGTAATCATGTCTAACACTTTGTAACCTTGTCTCTTTTGCGCAGCCTAGATCGGCGGGTTCGAATAAGCCGCCTCAGTGTGGTTTGCAAGTCTCTAGCCGCTGGCAACTCAAGTATCCACCTTTCCCACCTCTCGGATGAACGTAGGCTTCTTTTTCACTTAGTGGATGATGTGGTGGGAATTGTGCACTTGTTTGGATCAATTTGATGCACTTGTGGACTTGATGTGGTGATGCACTTTTGCTACATATGTGATATATGTAATAATGGATGTGTTTTTCTGTGCTAGATGTGTCAAATATATGATGAATGTGATATATATGTTTTCTGCGATTGAATGGATACGATATATGTTATATATGTGCCTGTTTGTCAAGGTGGAAAGTAAAAAAAATGACACTTTTAGATCCTTTGCCGAGTGCAAGAGCAAAGGCACTCGGCAAAGCTGGAAAAAATGGCGGCTAGAAACCCACATTCCCAACATTGCCGAGCATGAGTGCCAAAGCTCTCGGCAAAGAAGCCTGCTTTGCTGGGAGCCAGCTAGAACGGCTCTCGACAATGGATTTTTCAAAAAAAAAAATCTTTTTGCCGAGAGCACTCCGCGTGGCTCTCGATAAAGTTTTTTTCAAAGAAAACAAATAAAGATTATTTGTCGAGAGCCCGCCGGGCGGCTCTCGATAAAGAAATTTGAAAAATAATAAAAACTTTGCCGATCACCTCCTCGAGAAGATGCTCGGCAAAGAGGCTGCCATTTTTCGTCATTTCAAACCGACGTTAACTACTTTTTTTTTTTTTTGTCGAAGGCATCATACGACCCTCGGCAAAGGCTTTTGCCGAGCGTACGACCGGGGGACGCTCAGCAAAGAGCCTATGCTGTGAAAAAAAATTCCACGGGTGTCCTTTGCCGAGCGCCGCACTTTCGTCAAAGGCTTTGCCCGACAACAAAACAGCTTTTGCCGAGCACCCGTGGCGCTTCGGCGAAGGACCAGTTTCCTGTAGTGAATGCTGCAAGTGTACAATTGTGAGGATGAATATGAAAGGTGACTCTGCTATCGAAGAACTTATTTCTTCCTATATATTATATATTAGCTCACAATATTTTTTAGATTTAACCATTTTAGAATAATATGCTATATCACCATGATACTAAATAAGTTTAGGTAGCAGTGAAGTAAGCCACACTAGAGGTTGTCAGTTAATTAGTAGTAGTTGTTATGGACATCCACTCTGTAGCAGAGAATTCAATAATGGCTGCAGAAAACAAATAGCTGCAGTGTATATAGTATTTAGGCAATGCACATTGGGTGACATCCAAGTCAATATGAGTTGTTAACATTATAAATGGCTTCTTTTTATGACTAGCAGATCATGCCAGGTGTGCTTATAAATAATTTATGAACTGATTGATACCTACACAAGATCCAAAATGAGGAGTATATATAGTTCTGCATCCCTAGGCTATCACCAATGCATTACACATCATGTATGAGCTGAGAGCGCACTACCAACAGGTCTGATAGGAGGTTCCATGTTATCTAGGAATTGAATCAAATCCTTGTAAGGTCAGCTTAAGTTGTTTAGGTTTGAGAGGCACCAGTAATCTATAATGTGTTTTGGAATTCTTCTGTAGCTCGTCCTAGTAGAATCTACATTCCAGTAGAGATCGACAGAGTAGCTTTCAGGTGCCTATACATTTTTGAGAAATGGGTCACTTTTGTGCAGAAGATGGATTACATAATATGCCTGCGGTTGCAGTAGTCTAATGGTGGTGCTTGCCAAGATAAAGAGCTTTGTGGTGGATTGTAGTGCCGTGGACTAGCAAAACTTGCACACAAGGTGGACATGACTCGATCCGAGTTAGCGGAGCATGGATCACAACTAAAGTGTACCATGCTGCCTAAGAGGGAGAGGTGAAATAGAGAACTTAAAAACTAATGGTCTCTAAAAACTACTTATCAAAATTTATGCAAAAACTATCTCGATATGCACTGCAATTATGCTAAATTATTGCTATATCTAACACAAAAGAGTTTTTCACGAAAGGTTCTAAACTTCTAATAATATCAACTAACCTAGCAAGCTAGGCTAGAAAAGGTAAGCATAGAAACCAGAAATACATGCAAGTGTGGAAACATAAATGTGTCAGAATGTAACTCACTACGTTGACTTTTTCTCCAGAGTTATGTAGAAGCCCGCGGTTTTCCCTTGGTCCTCATTATAGCCCCCTTGCAAGCACCGATAGCGCAGAGCTGCCTATAGGCAAACTTCACTAAACACACTAGCCTAAACCTAGAGCAAATGCAAAACAGAAAATAAAAGTCAAGCACTAGTAACGAAATGATTTTTACGTGATATTGTAAAATCTTTTTTCGCGGGCACACATTTTGCCTCGCCACGGAAAATGCCCCGCCACGTCAATTTTATTTTTTGTGTGGCGGGCGTGTTTTTTTACCCGCCACGAAAAATTTATTTTATGTGGCGGGCACCTTAACACGCCCGCCACGGAAAAAGTGTATTTTCCGTGGCGGCGTGTTAAGGTGCCCGCCACGCTGAAATCAAGTTCCGTGGCGGGCAATTTAATGGGCCCCGCCATGGAAAAAAGGGCGAGCCCAATAAACTAGACAAGCCCGATAGCCGCCCCCCACGATATAAAAACGAGAAGATAGGGTTTTTCTTTCTCCCATCACGAAGCGGCGCCGCAACCCACAACGCAAACTCCGTGGCTCTCCACCTCTCTCTCTCGCTCGATCCTCTCTCTCTCTCCACTCCCTCACGCATGCATCACTCTCTCCACTCATTCCCTCTCTCTCTCCACTCCCTCACGCATGCAGGTCCCTCTGCTCTCTCCCTCCCCCATCTCCCCACGAGAGACAACGAGCGAGGCCGGCCTCTCCATTTCCCCACCGCCGCCCCTCCCTTCCCAAGCCCCCTCACCGACGGGCGGATCGAGGCCACGGCCCTCAACGGCGGATCGGCGAGGGGCCGGGCGTCAGCGGGATTCCGGCCGGCCCGCGCGGCTCTGGCGGCGGCGCTCAGCAGCGGATCCGGCGGTGGCGGCGGGCTACGATGGCGGATCGGGCCGGCGGCTCGGCCTCTCGAGGCGGCGGCGGATCCCACGGCGAACCACGGCGGCGCTTCGGCGGTGGCGGGCTCCTCGGCGTGGATGCGGGGCGGGCGGCGGATCCCGCGGCGGGCGTGGCGGCCTCGATCCGTGGCGGATCGCGGCGGGGCGGCCTCCATGGCGGCGCGCGGCGGGTCATGCCGTGGATCCATCGGCGGCGGGCAAGGGCGGCGGATCCTCGACGCGGAAAGAAAGCGGGCGGGCGGATCGGCGGCCAAGCAGCTAACGACGGCGAGGCCTACCCGGCGGCGGCGTGAGGAGGAGGTCCATGGCGGCGATCGGGCACCGAGCAGCTCACGACGGCGCCGCCGGATGGCTCGACGGGCCCGTGATGGGCGCCGGGCGGGCCTGCCTAGGTTTTTTATTTTTGGCCGTGGCGGGCATCCTAATCCGCCCGCCACGCGCAAAAATTACGCCGTGGCGGGGCACCGTAGCCCGCCACGGTTAATCATGCAATTAACCGTGACCTTTGGTTGGTGACGCGGCAGCCGTGTTCGCCAAAAAAAACCAAAACGACCGCCACGGAAAACGTTTTAGGTACTAGTATCGATTGTCAAATGTGCAAAACTCAGCAATCGGCCAATGAGTGTCACAAACTCAGATGACTGTGGCAACTTTACCTACGTTATATGTTGGTTTTAGAATCATGTTTTATTACTTTGCGGTTATTGGAAGCTCTCCTGCCAGCACGTTGGAAAAGAACTGTTAATCCTTCAAAAAAAGAAGAGCCCTTTAACAATTGTTGGAAATACTTTCCAACGCCTCCCGATGCCTCCTCTAAATTGTAACTTTTGTTAATTAAATTTGATTAAAGGGTATTACGATCCTTTTGCAAAACTAGATCAGATCAACCCCCGCCGGCACAACTCGGCCCACCCACCATGCCTAGCCCTAGCCGTCGCCCGCCTGCCATCACCCTTTTTGCCGCAACGCGGATTGCCTTCCTCCCTCGCCATCGCCCGGTGGTCGGCCCCAAACGACCGCAGCGCGCCACCTCCCCGTCGCGGCCGGCCGCCCGCCACCGGCGCCTACCCGCGAGTAACCGGGCGCCTCCGCTCATCCGCACTGACGCCGTGCCCTCTCCCTCCTCGTCACCACGCCGCACGCCGCTCCGGCATTCCGTCCGCCCGACCAACCCGTACATGTGGTTCCTCACTCATTACCGTGGAGGCCGCGTTCGCTCCCGGCGTGGGTGCCCGGCGGGCCCGGCGCCAACCGGGCCTTTTAATCCTCATGAACTTCGAATGAACCCTAAAGAAAAATATCCATCTAACTATACTTCTTTAATCATATCATAAATCTTTTGTTCCAATTGTGAATGTATAGTTTTACCCTCCGATAAAAAAAACTACAAAAAGCAAGTAACCGTCATTTATTTAGGATTGAAATACCACGGATTTTTTAGAGGCGTTACGTTTCATATCGCCCACATGTCATAGACACGGGAAACGCCTCTAGACATCTCTCCAACCATTGTGAAAAAATTCAAAAAAAAAAAGAACTCCCACTACTACAGAAATTGTCCATCACCGCTTAGGGCTCCACAAACCCCCTTCAGCGCCGAAAACCGAACCCGGCGGAACCATAGCGGTAGTGATGTGGGGTTCAAAACACTACGGGTCAAAACACCGGCGGTGATGCGAGGAGAGAGACCGCCGGTTTGATATCGAACCGGCGCGGATCGTCATCGAACACCGTCGGGTGTTCCACGGACCGGCGGCATTTTTTGATCCGAGCAATGCAGGTTCGAGAAGTCGCCCGGCGGTGTTGATATTGGGAGTTTGTCGGGCTTTAACGAACCGACGAAGCGTAGGGATAACACTATCGGGTTAGATTGAGCCGATAGTGTATCCAAGAGCTAACAATGTCGGTTTACTTTGGACCCGATTGGTGAACTTTACGTGAACACCGTCGGCTGATTTCAACCCGACGGCGTTATTGGCGTGGAGACTATCGGTTGGTTAATGCAGCCGACAGTGATGTTTCTGTCATAGAAGACGGTTTGTAATTTAAACCGATAGTGTTTGGTATAGTTACACTACCGGTTTGTTTCTCATTCACTTGCCGGGCCCATCCCACCCGACGTTTTTGTTTTAAATTTTTTAAATTTCTAAATTTATTCGTCGAAATCAGCTTTTTTAAAACCTATAAAAGCATCATATATGCATTAAAATCGACAAAACTTTACATGGTTCAAAGGTTACATACAACTAACCCCACCTAATGTTCTACAAAATTCAGCCTAGGACATCAACATCCAAATAAGAAAAACAATCACAATGGACATAACTAAAATCAAGACATCTTTCATAGGCCAAGTCGCAATTCTCCTAATCTTCATATCGTGGAGAGAGGCTTCTCATCGATCTCGAGGGGCTGGTTGATGGTGAAAGTTTTCACCATAGTAGGCCCTTAAAGCTTCAAACTTCGGTCTTGTATTTTTTGTAACAATTACCGGGGTTGCGGAGACTTTAGCGGCGCAATCTTCCCAGGTTCGATAGATCCACGGCACTTGACCAACATGCACTACATACCACGCCATGGTTTGCCTATACATGCGACCAAAATAGGATGTTAATGCTATGTCATTGAGAAATGTTATACGGCAAGATTTTGAACACCACTCTAAACTCATGAATTTCAACATCTATCTCATTTCAATCACGCCGAGCATTAGAATGTCTTCAATCATTGCTGTAAATGACCACAATGTTTAAATCTAATTTGTTCACCATAGACCAATTAAAATACTTTTGCTACTATATAAGGATCTTGAAGCTGTTTTGAAAGCAAAATCTAAATAGAAAAAGGAAATAGCAGGTTGGATTTATCAACACGGGCATTTCAACGAACAACTCAAAGCGTGGCCTGGGACGCACTCAACGAGCTTCCGTGCGGTCCGCGCGCTCTGTCTTGTCTCGGCGGTGCGAGGCGGGCGTCCTAGAAGGAAGCGACGTGGGCGTGGGCGTGGCGTTCTTCCGGCGGAATCGAGCTCGAGGTCGCGGCAGTGCGGTGTCGGCGTGAAGCGAGGGGATGGCGGGAGGCTGCGACAGACGGCGGTGCGGTGTAGCGGCGGTCCCCGTCGGCGTGGGACGAAGAACAAGGGGCGAGGCGGCGAGAACTTGGCTAATTAGATCTCATTCTCATAGGCAAAATCTCGAGGAACTAAATGGCTAATTAGTTCTCACCGTGGAAAGCGGGGGGGCCGGGCGCGGGCGTTGGGGACGTCGGAGAAGAAGAGAATGGAGGGGGCGCTATAGGGGGGCAACGGACGGCTAGGGCGTGTGTGGTGGTGGTGCTCCGTCGGCGACGCGGGTGGGGAACGATTGGGGCGCTTGGGTTGAAATGACATGGGAAAATTTCAGCTCGCCCGCGCCGGCTATTATATATATCGTCGAAATTTTGGAGCGAATGGCGTGGGGTTCAAATGATTTGTGAAATTTTCACCTCGTGGCGCCCATTTCTATACTTAATCGCTGCTGGTTTAGCAAGAGCCGGCTGATGTTACATTATAGGTTCACGCGGGTATAAACGTCGGTGACCGGCGGTGATCGGATTTCTTGTTGCCACCTACCACCGCTCATTCCCACCTACCACCGCCTATAAAAAACAGCCCCTTGAGAGAGCCATGTATGGCGAACCGTCTGGCCGACTGACCTCTTACATTATTTGCCCATTCTCCTATCCACATATATGGCCTCTATTTGGGAGAAAGCCCTCCACATAAACATTTTATCATGGGTAGACAATGTATATAGCAGGTACTAGAAGGGTGTTTTTTGAAGATTAAGCTACAAAGTTGCTTACGAAAGTGGGTGTGATGCTCGTGCAGCGCCCGTTGTTGCATGGATTGGGAAGGCGGAAGCGAGGAGCCAAGTAGCGTGGATTCTTGTGCTTCGTCGCAGGGAGATGAGAGCCCCATCTCTGTCGGGCCTTTGCCGACACGGAGAGACATTGGTTCTTCACGAGAGGTCCCATCCGCCTTACTTAGATCGGTAAGCATAACGTGTAGCATTGTAACCACCTCGGGCATAGGTCCTAGAAGGGTGTTTTTGAGGTGGTTATTTCTTAATGTGTTTGTACACTTTGATTATTTTACCGTGTCAATTGTAATAAATTAATTGTACCATGTCAATTGTAATCAATTAATCTCATACATCGTTTTTCGGGTGTTTTTATGGATGTAATTGTCGGTCATGCTATCCGATGAAAGGGGTCATGTACCTTTGTGAAGCATGTCTACTCCCACAATGTAGAAATGTCTTGTATTTTTTACAACCTTGTACACCCAAATTATGCCCCCCACACAAGATCTTAGGTTTTTACGGGTCCATATTTTTATTATTAGATTTTCCTACGTGATAAACGCGATAGAAGGAGGTTAATTAAAGCTTGAAAACTTATGAATTTTGCACCAACCTACACACTTTGAATTGTCTCCTAGGACACATGAGACCATGTGGGAAATTTTGGCACCACTCGGCTCGTTAGTGGGTAACCCAGTTCAACCTGTAATTACTCGGGGGGTCGTCGGCGTAGAAATTCAATTTAATTGAAAAAGATACCAAACCTTGTCCGAAAAATCTCGGACATCGTGGTTCCTTCACACGTGGCATGTGCACGTCTAAGAAAAAAAGTTTGAGGCCGAGACCACACCGGAGCGAAGATGACCCGGCATAGCTTGTGGATGTAATTGTCGGTCATGCTTTCCAGATGAAAGGGGTCATGTACCTTTGTGAAGCATGTCTACTCCCACAATGTAGAAATGTCTTGTATTTTTTTACAACCTTGTACACCCAAATTATGCCCACACAAGATCTTAGGTTTTTCTGGTCCATATTTTTATTATTAGATTTTCTTACGTGATAAACGCGATAGAAGGAGGTTAATTAAAGCTTGAAAACTTATGAATTTTGCACCAACCTACACACTAAATTGCCTCCTAGGACACATGAGGCCATGTGGAAAATTTTGGCACCACTCGGCTCTGTTAGTGGGTAACCCCAGTTCAACCTATAATTACTCGGGGTCATCGCGTAGAAATTCAATTTAATTGAAAAAAGATACCAAACCTTGTCCAGAAAAATCTTAGACATCGTGGTTCCTTCACACGTGGCATGTGCACGTCTAAGAAAAAAGTTTGAGGCGAGACCACACCGAACGAAGATGACCCGGCATACCTTGTGGATGTAATTGTCGAGTCATGCTTTCCGATGAAAGGGGTCATGTACCTTTGTGAAGCATGTCTACTCCCACAATGTAGAAATGTCTTGTATTTTTTTTACAACCTTGTACACCCAAATTATGCCCCACACAAGATCTTAGGGTTTTTTGGTACATATTTTTATTATTAGATTTTCCTACGTGATAAACGCGATAGAAGGAGGTTAATTAAAGCTTGAAAACTTATGAATTTTGCACCAACCTACACACTAAATTGCCTCCTAGGACACATGAGACCATGTAGGAAATTTTGGCACCACTCGCTCTGTTAGTGGGTAACCCTAGTTCAACCTATAATTACTCGGGGTCGTCGGCGTAGAAATTCAATTTAATTGAAAAAGATATCAAACCTTGTCCCAGAAAAATCTCAAACATCGTGGTTCCTTCACACGTGGCATGTGCACGTCTAAAAAGTTTGAGGCTGAGACCACAGGAGCGAAGATGACCCGGCATAGCTTGTGGATGTAATTGTCGGTCATGCTTTCCGATGAAAGGGGTCATGTACCTTTGTGAAGCATGTCTACTCCCACAATATAGAAATGTCTTGTATTTTTTTTACAACCTTGTACACCCAAATTATGCCCCCACACAAGATCTTAGGTTTTTCTAGTCCATATTTTTATTATTAGATTTTCCTAAGTGATAAATGCGATAGAAGGCTCATCACTATCGGTTTCATATTTACAAACCGGTAGTGTAGTCTCTTTCACTTCTTAGGTGCTCTATTAAAACCCGGCGGTGATATATTTCAAATGGACAGTTTAATCTGTTTCACTGCCGTGAGATTAATTCTACGACCTTTCTTTTACACCGAGTTGTGTGTTTGAATGATGCTTACCAACTTTTCGGTTAGTACATAGAGCATTTATTTATATATTTATGTTGGTCCATGAAAAATAAGTGCGTCGAAAAAAATAAAGTGCGCTCGTATGATACATATACATAAATGCAAACATCCATTGGAAAGGAACACGATTACATATATATATATATATATATATATATATATATATATATATATATATATATATATATATATATATATATATGTGTTGAGGATTGAAACCGATTACATATATGACAACAAAGACCTTGAAAAAAAGTTACATATATGATAACAAAGACCTTTCCATGAAGAGATCAATGTTCTCATCAAAGTGTACAAACACATTTAAAATAAAAAAACGCCGAAGGTTATGTGATTCTTGCCGATGAAATACCGATGGAATTTTGAAAGCCCATCGGCATTTATTTGACGTTCCATCGGTGCTCTTTGAGGTTTCTTGTGGTCGATCTTACAAAAGGGCATGATGACGGATTTACATTTATACCATAGCAAGGATGCCTTACAAGCAAAGGCTGTGGTTTAGTCCAAAGACGGCATGCATAGGCCCTCTCAAGAGAAGATCATCTTAATCTATGAAAATCTTCTTTTGATCACCAAAGGAGACCAAACTGGATTGAAGGAGATTTTCATAGATGGCTATGATCTTCATCGGAGAATGCCATGTCTCTTATGGACATGTAAATCCAGCGATCCACCCTCCCAAACCCACGAGAACCGGATGGGAACTTTGAAATCACGGCGGTTCTAACCTTTATTTGCTCAATCTTGATAAGACTCTTGTAGCACCTCTTGTGAACCATTTTGGTGGCCTAAGATGCATAAGAACGATATGCATGCGTGGAGGGCTTTCTCCCATAGAGAGGCCATAGATATGTATGTGGAGAGTAGCAAAGAAGATCGAGGGAAGAAGAACAGCAAGCGAGTCAAGAGTATCAAGAAAGAGGACCAAGAGAGGCTGAATTGCAAACCTAAGGGCCGGACTAGCCGTTCTTATAGGCTAGATGCCGTGGTAATGGCCCGATCCTTTGCCGGTTTCAATTGGCACCGGGCGATGATATGGACGACACGCCGGATAATTGGCAACTTAGGCATAAACCAAGCACCGTGGTCGCGGGTATTGCAGAACGTGGTAGCGGTGCTTCTACTACATGCAATGGCGCAGGTGGTCGGCCGTCGGGGCGTGCATCGTTCGCCCCGTTGCAATCTAAAACACCGCCGGTTCTGACGGCGGAACCCGGTAATGATATATGTAATCACTGCCGGTGCTGAAATTGCACCCGGCGGTGTTATTAATGACATTGATATAGCCCGTCGGACGCAGCGGCGAGGGAGCCGCGACCTTTTCTTATGGGAAGCAGAGACACCTTTGTCGGTTTAATTAAGTGGAACCGATAGTGAATACTAGAGCAACATGATTCTCAAGATCGGCTTTGTAGTCGTGACGTATCACGAGCCCACGACCTTTTTTGCGAAAACTACACGACGACCCTATATGTATACTACTAAAAATGAAAATTTATAATAATGGAGTATGCGTGGCGTGAGAACGGGGTTAGTTGAACTCTCAATGCATTAACGCTGTGATAAAAGTAATGATTTCAATAAATCGATTTTTATAGATATAACTATTTGTTTCACCTTTTTGTTAATCACCGCCGGTTCTGTATGGGCCCGGCAAAGTGATCAATGAAGGTGGCCGGTTGTTGTCCGCCAAGGAAACACATCGAGAATTCAAAGCGCAACCGCCGCCGCGGGAAGCGTAGTGCCCGGCGAGTGATGGTGCGATTTCCAACCGGCGATCGTGGGAATTCCAAGCGGTTGCGTTGGCGCCGCGTTCGATCGTGGGGAAGTGGAGCGGCCCGGCTACCTCACTATTTAAAACACACACACTCGATCATGGCGATCATCCTTTCCAATTCTCCAAACAAGCCACATTCTCATCGAGCACCATGGTCGCCTCGGGCTCGGGAGGATCCAACAAAGCGCACCGGGGGAGGAGATGGAGGCGGCGGAGGCGAGGGGCAAGGAGCCGGCGGCCGACTCCTCCTCTCCGACGACTCCCACGTCCCGCCCTCTCCCAGCGGGCGCCATGGGACGTTTCGCCTCCCGGCTAGAGGAGGCGGCCAATCTTTGTTCGGCTATATCGATCGGCGCCGCCTCTAGGAGATAATCGAGAGGATTTCACCCTCGATCGTCTCCGGCCTGCCTTCGAGGGGGCTGAAGGAGCTGGGCGGGCGGCCATGGTCTTCTTCCAAGGGGGTGGAGCCACATGTGGAAGCAAAGATCAACCACTACGCCCCAAGGTGGCGGAGCTGGTCGGGATCGATCCTCAAGGCCTTGGCCAAGAAGGACGGCGCCCGGAGGGAGGAGGAGGGCGAGGACTAGGCGGCGGCCTTCCTCTTTTTTTTTTTTTATCATTTTTATTATATGTTCTATTTTTTTTGTTTTGTATATTAATAAAATAAAAATTATATATATTATTCTTGTGTGTTGCTCCCTCTGTCCCCTGAATCTGTTTCGTTTCCACGACTCGCCGCCCACGATCGTCGACATGGCCGCCACCAGGGAGGAGATGAAGTTATTTGTGGAGCGCCTGCGCGCCCTCACCAAGGCTGAACGGCTCGGCGGCGCCGTTGGCCTGCCAAAGGTGAATCTGCCCCTCGAGGGGGAGAGGGCCAACTTCTACGCCCTCCCGGATCGACTCTCGGCCGATACCCTCGCCGAGGGGATACCTCGGCCAACCGGCGGAGGAGGAGGCCGGGAAGCCGGCCGCGGGAAGCCGGCCAGCGGGCGGCCAAGAAGGCCAAGAAGGCGGCCTAGGTTCTCTTCATTTTTATGTTAATTTATGTGTTCTCGATCGATTTGTGTGGATGTGTAAGATGATCTGTGTGGTTAATTTGCTAATGAATCGGTTGTTGGTTAATCTGTTGCATGTCAATCTCTTTATCTTTTCGTTAACTTGGGTCCCACTGTTTCCTTGTATCGGTTTAATATGATGCGTGTCAATCTTAATTTTCTATCATTTTTGCGTTCAATTTGTTCTTAGAAATTAACCGCGGGTGAGTCCCTATTTATACGTACATAAGCCCCCTGTCTCGGGTCCGCTCTCCAACACTCGGCTCTCCAAACACACTCCCCTCTCTACCCCGTTTTCATAGTAAGCCGGCGGGTCGGTGACACCGCCGACGACCGACATGGCTTCCGGACCGGGCGGAGATCTTCATCTGCATCGCCTCGGCGCCGGCCGCGCAACAAGCTCAACGGCCGGGCCGACCAAGTTGGCTCGCCAAGCGGTGAATCACCACTTGGAGGAGAAGTCCATCGACATGGCTGCCGACCGGCGGAGTAGATCATCTGCATCGCCTGGCGCCGCCGCAACAAGCTCAACATTTTGCCGACCAAGTTGGCCTGCCAGCGGTGAATCACCACTTGGAGGAGAAGTCCATCATTGGCCTCCGGATCGAGTACTTGGCGAAACCTTGCGAGGGGATACCACCCAAACGGAGGAGATGGAGTCGGCCGCCGGGAAGAAGGCCAGGCGGGCGGCGAAGAAGGCCAAGAAGAAGGCGGCTTAATTAGGCCAACCGCTTTTTTTATGTTAATTTATTATATCGGTTGTTTTCTATGACAGTTTAATTTGGTGCGTGTTGTTTGTTAGTGGATCGGTCGTTTGTTAATCGATCTGTTTACATTTGTTTGTTTTACTCTTCCTTGACATTGTATTTTGCTTCCCCTCCCAAGTTAATCGATATCGGTTCTAATTCAGCCCGGTGGTGTCGATCTTCAAATCGCTTTCGGATCTAATTCAAACCCGCGAGTGATTTGTGACCATCAATACCACTTTGCCTGGGGAACGATTCAACCGGTGGTGATCCGAGTCTTCACTGCCGGATTTAGTCGAGCTTGTTGGCGTTTCTAGTCGTCCAGCGCTTGAGCGGTTCATCACTGCCGGGTGCTGTTCATCGCTGCCGGTGGACTAAATTTCGGCAAAGTGATACCGGGGTAGTGATGGCGATTACGTAGTAGTGTCTAACAACTAATGAAATATCAGGTCTATTACTTTCTATGTCTGTTACTGGTTTTCCTTTTAATTTCTTCCTCCTTCTGACACCTTCTGTTAATCCTTCATAAAAATGAACTCTAACAACTAATGAAATATCAGGTCTATTACTTTCTATGTCTGTTACCGGTTTTCCTTTTAATTTCTTCCTCCTTCTGACACCTTTGTGCCCTTGGCACAGAAATGTGCATTTTTTTTTTTCCTTGATCTGTATAGTGCCTGTTATTGAATATTTACTACAAAGATGTAAGCGAGTCGTGATCTCCATGTTATGGTCCATACTCAAATATTGATCAGTACAGTGCCTGTTCATGCAGCTATGCACCCACACTATACCACAACACCAAAATCCGTGTGTGATGCTGGATGAAAATATTTATTAGCGAGACAATCAAAGGGCAAGACAACCCATAAATGAGTATGCTTTCGTCAACTTTTCTCTTAGTTGCCATTATTCAACAATTAGCTCAGTTTTTTGGACAAACTACTCTCATGCATTCAACCACCATATATATTGAAGTACTCTAGAGATTCAAGCTGAGGGCAGTATAATTTCTCGGAGTTCGAACGTATATATACTACCAGAAAACGGAAAATTCTTGAGGGGAGTGGATTTTCATGCGAGTTTGAAACACCTCACGAAAACTGAAGCTTCCGAATTGCAAAACTGAAGCTTCAATTGTACAATTGTGACCGAGAAATTAATGAATACTCACCTATGGAAGAGCTTATTGTTCGTCCCTATATTGTGAACTGGTCCTGTACTGCTCTTTTTACAAACTGTACAAATTTCAAAGCAGTCCATATCTATTTATTTATTAAATATTTTCCTCATTAATTCCCATCTGCATCCCACATGGCCTGGCCCGTCCAAGCCTAGATCCAAACCAGCCAAACACATCAAGCTCTAAACCTCTTCCTTTCGATTATTACATTCGTCAGTCCATCGATTATTACATTCGTCAGTTTAGGGACGAACCTAATATGTATGCTGTCGTACAAAAACGATCAATACTGGTTGCACATAATAGATAGCTCTAGTCTATGATATATAGGCCACACACAATTGGTCGACATCCTATATTAAGTCAGAGGGCCTTCATCATAAAGTTTCCAGTAAATCGCTGGGCAACCTTATGTGCTTTGGTAGTTGTACATGTTAACACTATAAATGACATTTTCTTGACTGGCCAACCGAGCCAAACATGCCTATAAATTATAATAGGTCTCATATACAAACACACTGTAGAATGAGTAGGATAGTTCCGGATCGCTAGGCTGTCACCAAGGTCAATGGTGCGTGAGAACTGAGAGCACAGCAATGACGTACTGATCTGGTAGGAGACAATATCGGAATTGATCAAGCCATCATTTAGGCTTGGGAGGCATCAGTAACGAACGATGTGCAGTCCATCTGTCTATTTCGATTGTTTCAGGGCTATCTTCCATACACACAAGCAACATTTTGGGGAATATGATTGCTAATGTGCAGAATAAGGAATAGAGACATAGCACTTGGAGGAGAATTCTGGCTTCACTAACCTACCTTGCCGCCCGCCCGGCCGCTGTCCTCTGTGGCGCTGGCGCCCAACCCCAGCCGCCTCCTTTGCCTCTCTGTGCCTGTCTCCATTCCTGCAGATGATGTAGAGGAAAAGGTCGAGCTCATGGCGTGCCAAAAGATGGAGTTGGGCCGCCGCTCCATCACTGGTGATCTGTGTAGGCTTGTGACAGGATAGTGCAGTTGCTGGTTCTTGGGCCGGATCGAGCCGATATAACAGGATCTTTCGCGTGGCTGTTCTTCTCAATTAGAGGGTTCAAAAGCCTTGGTTTGCCGGTGAACTTCTCGCTTGGTGTTGGTCTCCAGGAATTCTTCCTCGCTGTTGGTTCTCTCCGTTGGCTGAAGCGTGTTCAGGGTCTGTGTGCAACCTGCTGCTTCAGTTCTTCAAGCTGCCTGTAGAGAAAATATAACTCGGATCTTTATAATGTTCATCAGCTGAATGATCCGGTGTTTCATTTTAGTTTTTGGTCTCCTCTAATGTGGTGCGTTTACACATCTACGGGTCAGAATGTCTACGGACCGCTTCGTTCAAGTTCTTTGTTCATCTTTGCGGTAATCGAGGGGCTATCTACTGTAGCTTTTCTAGTCTACTTTTATGACTGATTTTTATTCTTTCTAAATTTCTTCCTGTTGTGACACTATTGTGGCCTTGGCACAGAAGCAATAATGTCTCCTCTCAATTTCACACTGATGCAAGTTACAGACGGCAGAGGCGGATCCACCTATAGGGCGAGCTCGGGCGGCCGCCCTAGGTCCCCTCCGTCGAGCACCACTAGTACCCCCAGTTCTCCGGTAGTCCGGCCGGCGTGCAGCGACTAAGCGAGCGGCGGCGGGCAGCGAGACGACATGTTGTGTGCGTGAGGTTGAAGGTGTGCAACTTTGCTTTGCTGGGCTGTCGACCAAAAGGCCCATTTTGGACCTTTGGGCCAGCCACATCAAGGGGCCAGGGCCCAGGGGTGCATCCCATCGGCATCGCAGGTTGCCAGGTTCGCTGCTCAGGCGCTCGGCGGGCGGTGGCGCTCCAACTGGTTGAATTGACCGTGTTAAAAAAAAAAAGGTTTCTAGATTGAAGCCTGAATGGAGTGGTGCCCAGATTCCAGTCATTCATAGGAAAAGTGAATTCTAGATTGCATTCTACCTGTCTACCGGTGTAGCCTGTAAGTGATTGCATTTTATATACAAACAAGTTAAATTATTATGACATGAAACTATAGTTAAAATTAGAGTGTCGTATGTCAATATGACAGTATGCGCCCAAGAGCAAGAGAGGTTAGAAAAAAAGAAATATAGGGAGTTTCGAGTAGTTTTATTTGTATGGTGTTACTTTTAATCAAAATTTTATAGCCTAACACTACGGGAAACTGGAAAGTCGCCGACCGTACTGCGTTTCGCCGACCACCTGAAAAGTTGGCGGTCGGCGAAGATTTTCTTCGCCGACCGCGCGCTTGGCAAAGTGCCACGGTCGGCGAAGAGGTCTTCGCCCGAGCGCATGGTGGTCGGCGAGCAACGCGCTTTGGCAAGCGCTCTCTTTGCGACCGCCGGCGATGGCGGAAGAAAAACCGTCGTCGTTCCGACACCACGGTTTGAGTTACTGTCGGCGCCGCCGACCGACCGCCCACCGTCCGGTCGTCGGCAAAGATCAACATCGTCGCCGACGCCCTCCGTCCGATTGGTCGGCGAAGTTTTTAAATTTATAAAAAACAATGCCCGCATTGCCACGTGGCGATCCAAAAATACCGAGGGTTGATTCTTCGCCGACCGCCGTGCATCGGGCGGTCATTGGCGCTTCGCCGGTCGCCGCACACCGGCGGTCGGCGAAGACCTTCGCCGAGCACCTATTTCGGTGCTCGGCGTAGTAGGTGCAATTTTTTTTTTGAATTTACCATCACAACTTTTACGTGTCTTAGCTACAATACATTGAGTTCATTGTTCAAGTTTGGGATTTTTTAAAACTTTTTACTATATTTTATGAGTTTTCATGTTATATTTGAATTTCTTTTGAAAACTAAAATTTGAAGCGCAAGTGATTCGAATAATGGGTCTAAATGATTCAAAAAATGATAAACATGATTGTGAGTCTATATTGAGTCCTCATCCATGGCCAGACACTGAAATTCAAATATCTTGTGTAGCGAAAACACGTCGACTCACTCACTTGCGGGTCGATTGTTTTTAAAATTCTATAAAATTCAAACGGAGTTGAAAAATCATGAAACTTGACGAGTTGTCCTTATATCACATGTGTACACTATGAAAAAAAAGTTTGAGTCGATTTCGTGGACGTTTTGCATCTCGGGTGGCGATTCGAGACATCTCCAAAGCATGTAATAACTTGAAACTCTAGTTGAGATGTCTAGGTTTCAAAGTCCGGGATGCAAACTTGCATGAAACCTTTTCAAATTTTTTTTCCACAGCTTAAACATGCAATATAACAATGCCTCGTCAAATTTCATGAATTTCGACTTTCGTTTTCTTTTTAGAATTTTAAAATGATTTCAAGGCGCGGGAATCGGAATGTCTCGCGCACAAGATCTTTTGATTTTCTCATGTGTCCATAGATGAGGGCTCAAAATATACTAACAAACAAGAATATCATTTTTCCAATCACATAACTCCATTTTTCTAAGGACCTCGCAGTTCAAATTTTAGTTGTGAAAAAATATTCAAGTAAAAGAAGGAAAGCATTAAAAAATAGTAAAATGTACGAAAAAAATGTCCCATTTTTGTCACATACATGTAAACACTCTATCTAAGCTACGAGAAAAAATTTGAAGTGAAAAATCAAAAAAAAAAAAATTACTTTGCTTGAGAGCGCAAAAGTTGCCCTCGGCGAAGTCTTCTTCGCCGACCGCCCAGCACTTTGGACGGTCGGCAAAGCCTTGTCCCGCGCGCCCCATACATCGTGTTTTTAAAAAATTCAACTTTGCCGACCGTCGGGTGGTCGGCAAAGCCGGGTTCAGCGCGCCCCCGCCTTGTTGCTTTTTAAAAAAATAAAAAAATTTCAACTTTGCCGACCGCGGATCAAGGCTGTCGGCAAGAGAATTGCAAAAAAAAATCTTTTTTGCCGACCGCCGGATCGGGCGGTCGGCAAAGACCCTCCCCCAACTCTATCTCCTCGGCTCCCCACCCCACACTCCACGATCACCCACACACTCCTGAGACAAAACGCACGCACGCACACGCCGCTAACACCGCGCCGCCGCCGCGCCGCCGCGCCGTCGCCCGGCGCGCCCGCCCGCGGCGCGCCGTCCCCGCCCGTCCGCCCCACCCGTCCCCGCCCGCCCGACGCCCCGTCCGCCGGCGCGCGGGCGCCGTCCCGCCCGGCCCGACGCCGCCCGACCCCGACCCAGCGCGTGGCATCCCGCGCCCGGGCGCCACCCAGCGCCGGGCGTCCCCGACCCCGACCCACCCGGCCGGCCCCGCCCCCCGCGCCGTCCATCGGACGGCGGCTGTCGGCGCCCCAAGGCAAAGGCCGCCCCGGCCCGTCCCCGCCGGCCGCGTGAGGAGAAGTGGAAGGGGAGGGAAGAGGAGAGGGGGGGCCGGCCCTCTCACCGCTAGGGAAGAAGAGGGAGGGAGGAGGAGGAGGAGGAGGAGGGAAGAGGAGGAAGAGGAGGAGGAGGGAGGAGGAGAAGGTCGACGCCGCCCTCGTGCCGCCCGTTCGTGTCCGTGCTCATGGTCCGTCGTCATGCCGCCCGTTCGTCCACCGCCCTAGCTAGGTGAGATTCTCTTAGTGAAACGCTCCCCGGACGATGATCCCGATTACTTCTAATACATGTAATACTATGTTATTTTGTTTTTACTTGTAATTATGTCTTATTTATTTATATTTTGATTACAATGCATGTAAATCTAATTATGCCTTGTTTATGTTTTGATTACGGTGATCGGACAAAGATGGCGGGGAGGTCGTGGAGGTCGCGGAGGGTCGGCGACCGAGAGGTCGTCCGTGCCTTGACCGGGGATTTACAACCCGAGATGAAGACAAGGTGACGGAGCGGGCGGAGGAGTTCACGAGGCGGCCTCCTCGTGTCGGGAGGCCTCCGGCTCCCACGCCCCGGAGCCCGAGGTGGAGGAGGAGGAGGGCGAGGAGGAGGCGGTGGCGGCGACGCCCGGCGGGGGTGGTGGCCCGGGACCCACCGGGCGGGGACGACGACGCCACCGGCGCCCAGTCACCGGCGGCGGGGAGGGCGCGTGCGGTGGCTCCAGCCCCTTCGGTGGGGGTTCGGGACTCGGCGGCAAGGCTGCGAAAGGTCTACTGCGAGGCCCCTCACGACTCCCTCGGGCTCCGCTCCATCACAACCGCCACGTGATTCGCCCCAAGGGACAAGGTAAGTAGATTTAGATCGTACCTCATTGTCTTCATTATGCCTACTTCATGTCTTCATTATGCCTACTTCGAGTGAAACTAATATCGTGTCTTCATTATGCGGGAGCTGGATTGTTGTGTCGGGCGGTGACTCACGCAAAGCCCGCCGGCATCATCGGGTTCTTGTCGCGTCAGCAAAGCACTACCCGGTGTCGATCACGCACCACGGGCATACGGGGGGGCGGCCGCTGGCGGCCGCCTACTACCAAGGAGAAGACTCGGACTACACCCACAAGGCGGAGCGGGTGCTCACGAGTTTTTGGGTAACTCGACCTCGCGCACAAAGCCTTTTCTCAATACATCGCATTCTTGAAACCATGAATTTGATATTGTATTTGTATGCGAGAACTTCTTCAAATGCGAGGAAGGACGGGAGGAGCGAGCTGCAAGGGTGCTTGAGAACGCTTTGCAAAAAAACGTCCACCGATATGCTTTGGATGCAAAGCACCGGGCCATCATAAACTACTATGCAACGGTCTTTGGGTCGAGAAAGTATCAAAGGAGGATGCAAGGACTATGATGTTGACCCGCGAACAGTTCTTGGAGGTACATGAACAACACTACAGCGGTGCTTGTTTTTGAGATAGTTAATGTGATCTTCTTCTAATCGACATTTTTTTCATGACGTGTAGATGAAGCCGACTTGGTTCTGCGGCCATGGGGATTGCTGGGATCAGATCGTGGACAAGTGGTTCACGGAGGAGTGGCAAAGGTGCCGCGGCGATGCGGGAAAAACGTTTGGTGATGCAAGGTCCATCACACCACCAAGGCGATCGGAGCGTTGCGAGTACAAAGAATTATGGGTAAGCGCTTTTCTTTTGTTAAGCTCAATCTTATTTGTTTCTCTTCCTTTGTTTCTCACAGCTCACTAATCCTCTTCCTTTGTTTCTCACGGTGAAGACACATCGGGCAAGACCGCACCGACCGCGTGGCCTTACGCATGGCGCACAAGAAGAGGGCCGCCTCGATGTTTCCTATGACGTCAACGACCCGGCAGAGGCGTACAGCAACTCAGTGTGGGCCAACGGATCGTTGAGTACACGGCGGACTCGGCAGAAATATGGGGAGGACTTCGATCCGGGCGCCCATGACATTGATACGAACATCGTCATGGCCACTTTTGGAGGCAAGAAGCACGGGAGGTTGGGCGTCGCCCGGCGGCATCATCGACAGCTTCGCATGAGACTCTCCGGCGTCCGAGCATGGAGGCGGGGACCGCGGACCCGCCGATACGGCCCGAGCAAGCGTGGGCGCGGGGGGCGTTTCGGTGCCCTGGTGGAGGCCCGGCTAGCCCAGCCAGCCTAGCGAGGAGGAAAGGAGGCGCCGTCGGAGGTGGAGGCCAAAGCGGGCGGCAATGGCGGCCAAGTTCGAGGAACTTACTAGGTTCCTTGCCACGACAGGTGGATTGAGTGCGCCACCTGGGCTCCTAGGTCGGTCGTTCCACGGTGCGAGACTCGGGCCGTTCTCGGGTACTCTACGTGAGTATGATAGCAAAAGAGTTTCGATTTTCGTTTCAAATAATCATGTCTAACACCGCAACATTGTCTTCTTTGCGCAAGGCTTCCACTCCGGGATCGGCGGGGTCGAATCAGCCCTTTGCAGGTGCTCCGGTGTTGAGCAAGGCTTCCGCCCCCGAACCATCAAGTTCCATCTTTCCCACCCTTCCGCCCAGCTGAATGAACTTGTGAGACTCCCCGCGACTTCTACGGATCATTTGTGGACTTGTTTCTCTTGTAAACTTGATGTTGGACTTGTGGACATGATGTTCGACTTGTGAGACTCGATGTAGACTTGTGCAACTTGTTTTATGTGATATATCGTTGTGTTTCATGTGCCGGATGTGTGCAATGCGATATATATATGTTTCCGTGATTGAATGGATGAGATATATATTATACATGTGTTAGTTTGTCAAGGGGAAAGCGAAAACAAAAAAAAATAACATTTTTCAGGGCCGCCCGGCGCGGTGCTCGGCGAAGGAGCCTTCGCCGACCGCTTTTGCAATAGCGGTCGGCGAAGCTGGGAAGGAAAATGGCCAGGCTCGGCCACATTAGCGGCTTTCGCCGACCCGCTATAAAGACGGGCGGTCGGCGAAGATGGAACCTTCGCCGAGCACCATGTGTTGGGCGGTCGGCGAGTTTTTGCAAAAAAAAAATTTCAGCCGCCGAGCATCTATATGGGCGGTGGTCGGCGAAGAAAGTGTTAAAAAATAAAAAACACCTTTACCCGACCGCCCACCTAGGCGAAGCGGTCGGCAAAAAAAAATGAAAATACCGCCGACCGCCCCACGACAAGGCGGTCGGTGGCGGCGGGCGTCCCCCCCTTCGGCGCTCCGTTAGCGGCAACTTTCTTCGCCGACCGTCGTTTTGGTGGTCGGGCGAAGGATCGCCGGCGGGTGGTATTTTGGGCGGTCGGCGAATCGCCTATGCCGACCAATAATTGCCCGACCGTCCCCGCCCGACCACCACGGTCGGCGGCCTCGCCCGACCGTTTTCGACCGGTTTCCTGTAGTGTAAGTTCGCCCTACCTCCATTTTTCCGGCTGGGTCCGCCACTGACAGACGGTCCATTTCAAAACATGACTAGCATAGTGCCAGCTGCCGTGCTGGCTTTGCTGTTGCGCACCCAAACTATAACACAACACTAAAATTAGTGTCTGATGAAGGTTAAAATTAGCAATGAACTATGAGTTGCCAACTCATATAGCAACAAACAAATCCACACTTTCATCAATATCACATTAACGTCAACTGTTGGTTCCTTTTTGGGCAAACTGTGCATTCAAGAAGACTATATGGAAGTAAGCTAATATTCAAGTTGAGCATACATTGAGCTTCCGAATTGCAAAACCAAACTTGAACTGCATAGTAGTGACAGAAATTAAAGCTGACTCAGCTCTGGAACAGCTCATTGCTTCCTATATATATTGTAGCCTGCCACACATATAAGCTGTCAGAGATCATTCATTATTTATTATGGACATCCACTTGGAAGGAGAGCTTTCCTCTAGTGTACCATGACATTATAATTGGCTTGTTTCAGGCTTGTCTAGCTATAGATAAAATGACTGAGTGCTACATTCAAGCAGAAGAATGAGTCTGTAGTATAGCTCCGCTTCTTGATCGCTAGGCGGTCACCAAGGCATTATAGACCATTGGTGAACCGAGAATACAAGAACAAACTACTAATAATCTAGTAGGAGGTTCCATGCAAGCTAGGAACCTAGGCTTGGGAGGCTTCAGTAATCCATGGTATGCTGTCCCTTTTAGTTCTTGTGCCATTGCTCTGCCCAGCTGATACATACTAGCTCCCATTAATGCTGTGCCCAGCTGATGCATACTAGCTATCATTGCTCTGCACAGCTCATAAATCCTGCAGTGGCGTGCAAGGAAAACTACACATTATCTACAGCTCAACATGTGCTTCACAATCAATCTAGTTGCATCCTGCCAAATGGGCTGGCTGCCCTGAGAAGTGATACTCATCTGGGGCTGTGTTTAGAGCCCCAAATTCGGGGCTGCCAAAAAATTTCGTGCCAAATTTTGCACTCAGAAGACTTGAAAAAGACTGTAGCATGTTTCGTTTGTTTGTGGTAAATATTATCCTACCATGACGTAACTAGGCTCAAAAGAATCGTCTCGTAATGTACATCTAAACTGTGTAATTAGTTTATTTTTTTACATATATTTCGGACTCCGGATATGCGTCTTTTGGTGCATTTAATACTTTGATGTGATGAGATGTGATGGGAGTGCAGGAAATTTTGGAGGAAATCTTTGGGCTCTAAACACAGCCTGGCTATATAAATCTATTATGTACTGACCCGGCCAGTGATCTTGTGATCATCAAAAGTCTCAAGATCAGTGTCAAGGGGCTCTGGTCTAATGACAAAGGCCATTGGTTGGGGTGCTCCCACCCGGGGTTCAAATCCTGGGTGCAACATCCTGGATTTATTCCAGAATTTTTTTCGGGCGCTGCGCATTAAGTGGTAGGCGACGTTCCCGTTAATAGCGAGGCGTCTATGGTGACTTCGTGAACTTCAAGATTGCCGGCTCAGTCCTTCGAATTTGCTCATAGGAGTAGGGTTTGTGTACGTGTGTTCATAGGGGTGAGTGTGCGTGTGTAGTGAGCGTCTACGACTCTACGTTGTACTCGTGTAATCTCAAGATCAAGTGTCAAAACGGAGTATGATGATCCACTGTGGGATCTCCACGGTCCTTTGCTTCAAAAAAATGGAGTATGATGGCGTGGCAACTGGCAATCTTCTTGATAAACTGCATATCAACATCATGTGATCCGCAAGGCCACGATCGTTGCATGCATGATAATTGACTTACACTAATTGAAGGTCTACCAACTAATAATTGATACAAGACCATCTTGCTTACTTATCACTGAACCACTTTTAAAATAATTTGCTTCTATCCAATGGGATACCTATTTCTACATTTTTTTGGCAAAGAGACACAAATTAAAAGAGTAGTAATTGTCTAAAGAATTAATTTCCTGCAGTAGTTCATTGCAAAGATCACAGTAATATATTCTTCTTTATGTATTGAACTGAATAGAGAATTAAGAAGACATTGAAGGCCAATTAGAAAGCCAAGAGTTGAGTTAAATAGAGACCGTGTTTCATCTTTGTATTCTTATATTTATTTTGTGTTTAATGTTGATGAGTAATGGTACGGTCGGTTCAGATTGATATTGCCTATAAAATGTGAGAACTGGGACAAGGCCAATCAGTGCATACAAATTGGTTTCGGATCACCAGAGATTGTCAATCACTGACGACGTTATTCAAGCTTGAGAGGCATCTGGAATCCACAATGTCCGGTTAAGTTTAGGGCTTCGGTCAGGCCTAAGTCCATGACAGGTAGGGCAGCTTCGATATGTACATGGAGACAAAAATGGTCGGCTCGAACCAGGATAGGACTCCTGCACCACCAAATTGGGATGACCTGCAGTCTGCAGTGCAGCATGTCCATCATTTCGAGGTGATCTCTGGAGTGATGAGCATGCGGTGTTGTTCATGAGACCAATCATGAACAGAAGCATGCAACATGTTCTGTTGTAGCTCGGCGAGGCTTGATTGATTTTGACAAGAAAAATAAGGAAGCAGGTGATATATCCTCAAATATCCTCAATGCTCAGACCTCAGAAATCATCGATCTGGGATGTATGTATGGGCACAAAATTGAATCAGGCAGGTGTTCATTATTCCAACACCATTTTTCGTTATTGTTTCATAAGGATTTACTCTCGACACCTCGTCTTAGTTGTTCTGCAGCCATATCATTTTTCTTCTAAAACCTTTTCTTCGAAATCGTGTCATTATCCGTATGTTGCAGATTAAAACAAAATTTGCCGAGTCGTGGGCTGCACTCTTTATTCAAAGCATCTCGATCTCTATATATATTAGCATGTTGATGTTTTTTGGAACTTGTGAAACAGGGATTTACATTTAGGTCAACATACAAGTTATAAATGGCCACTATAGTCCACCAATGCAGGCTATTATCTTAAAGAACATACATATCAAAATTGCTTAACTATGTACTTTTTGCTTATTTTTACAAAAATAATATCCATATGGATTATTTCAACAGTCTATCTATATATCTATGCACATAGCACTCTTTCAATAAGGTTACACGGGCAGGATGATAAATTGGGAAATACCATAAAAATTTGTATCAAAAAATACATAAACTTTCTAGAGTCAACAAACTTCAACATTAGGCCTAATATCTCGGATAAAAAAATAAAGCAAATGCCTGGATTGCATCAGGGTCGTAAACACCTTCAATGATCTTTTAGGGCTAGAGTAACATTTTTTTTCTTTTCTTTGCCTTGTAAGTAGCACATAAAATTGTCTTCTATCAATGAAATAGGCACAATCTAGTACCTAATTAATTATTCCAAAAAATCTTTCAAAAGAGAAGCAATGAAACTATTATATTTGCCTATCACTACTACAGATTCGCTCATCACTACCGCCCGGTATCACTGCGAAATTTAGTCCACCGGCAGCGATGAAACGCGCCCAGCAGGTGATGAACCGCCCAGCGCGGGACAAACCAGAATGTCCACGGACTCGACCAATACCGCGGTGAAGATTTATATCTCTACCGTGGAAAATTATGCCCGGCAAAGTGATCGTATGGACTCATATCACTGCCGGGTGAAAATAAGAACCGACGGCGATCGCTCTCGCGCATTATCGCTTCGGTTGTTGTCACCGAAAACTATGGTGTGACCGATCCGGTAGTGCTGTGCGGTTCACTCTCGGTTCTAAAATAATGCCGGCAAGTGATAAGTCGCGAACTCAAAAAGGTGACAGGGTGTTCTCTCCTTCCAACTCAGTATCATCCCAAGAACAGAGGCGCTCGTTTAGACCCTCCCTCCGGTCTTTGGCTGCGACCGTTCTAATCCGTGAAGGAGTCGCTTGCATTTGAAGAATGGCTTGACGGTTTTTGGTTGAAGGTTAGTAACAATCATCTACTCCTTTGATTTTATTCCCAAATTACCTCACGTTAATGATGGGTACATCCCTTGATTCTTGTTCTTGTTCTTTCTACATTCTAGAGTCGCGAGCTCCAATTAAACTTAATTTATGCTAGGCTTCCAAGCAATTTCTGAAGAATCCATCATCTATAAGGTTGGTCGCCTAATTACTTATGCCGTTTTCCTGTGGTGCTATAATTATTTCTTGTTAGTATGTGAGTCGAGATTTTACAATTTTGCCGACCAAAATAGTCCATGTGTCACCTACCAGCCACATTTTTCCGAGCTGAATTGATCAAGTCTTCAATTTCACCTTTTTTGTAGAGATGGATTGAGAGTGGATGTATGGGTCCCGTGCAAACCGAGGGTTCTTTCATGGAGTCTCGCAGTTTCTGCGTGTTGCCAGAGCTCATGCTGGGGCTGGGAAGTATGTTTTTTGCCCATGTTTGGATTGCAAGAATGAACGGACATATGCTAACACGGGGTGTGTCCGGAACCACTTGTATAGACGGGGTTCATGCCGAGGGTATACCACATGGACAGAGCATGGTGAGATTGGTTTGAATGTTCCGCGCGGGAAAATAATGATGATCAGGCCATTCCCGCCGTGTAACGAGGAAAACAATGATGATCGGGAAAACAACGACGTCGCCATGGACGAAAGCAAAGACGAGGGCACTACCGGGCTTGCTTAGTGGTACTCTTGCCGATGACAACGATTTAAGAGGATGACCTTTCTTTGTTGCTACGTAATGCAGAGTCCGCATTTCTTAGTGCCAAGCAGCTGCAAAAGCTAGAGAAAATGAGGAAAGATGGAAAAACGCCATTGTACAAGGATTGTGAATTGAGCAAACTGGAGGCCAACATATTGTTTGTTAGACTACAAATCCGTAGAAGGGTTGAGCGACAAAAGGCTTCGATTTCTTGTTAAGTGTAATCAGGAAAATGCTCCCAAAAGACAATAAGTTGGCAGAGAAGACATACCAGGCCAAGCAGATGATCTCCCCCTCGGCCTCGAGGTCGAAAAAATCCACGCATGTGTCAATGATTGTATATTGTACCATAGAGAAAAATACGGAAAGTTGGATGCATGCCCCAAGTGTAAAGAACCACGCTACAAGCATGGGCCATCAAATGAAGGTAGCAAGAGCAAGAGGAGGTCCCAATAAAGTCATTTGGTATTTCCCAATAGCTCAGGGTGCATATAGGCCGTTTGCATGTGCAAAAGTCACCCAAGCCGCTAGGCCGGCATGGCTAAGAGCGGCTGAAAGACACCAAGATGAGGCACCCGGTACCGACGGGCGTGGATCGGAGGACTGTCAATACTATGTTCTACAAGGAGCTCGGTGGAGAGGTAAGGCACCTTTGGTTTGGTTTGAGCACGAGATGGGATGAATCCTTTTCGACCGAGGTTAGGAGCAACCATAGCACATGGCGGTGACACTCTGCATATACAATCTTACGCCACACCTCTCAGTATGAAGCATTCGTTCATCCAAATGCCACTCTTCGATCCAAGGGCCAAGACAGCCGGGGAATGACATAGACACGCTTCTAGAACCAAAGTGATCGATGAACTGCTAGAGATGTTCACTACGGGTGTGAAGGATGTTTGGGGACGAGTACAAAAAGGAACATGTCACGGTCAAGGGAATACTAATCGCTACTATCACCGACTTGCCGGGCGAGGTTGCTTATCCGGAGAAAAGACAAAGGCTATCTTGGATGTGTCGAAGTGCTTGATGAAACACATGCGGTACATCTACCCGCAACAATAAAATGGTTTATATGAGAAACCGTAGGTTCCTACCAGAGGGACACTGCACCCGGAAGGAACAAAAGAACGTTCGGGAATATGAAGACGGGAGGGCTCCAGATTATCGAGACGGGAAAGCGATGCTTCGAGAACTAGTCAAACTGAATTTTGTCCTTGGGAAGGGGGGAGGGGTGTAGCGAAGACTGAAGGGAGTATCCGGAAGAAAAAGTCGCTTTTTGGAAAGCGCCTTTATCGGCCACTATTGAGGGTACACCACCGTCTTGATCCCATGCACCTTACTAAAAATGTATCTTTGTGGCACCCTAAACCATTTGATGAACACCGGGCGACCTCGAAGGATTCACTAGCCACACGAGAAGACATGGAGTACTTGGGAATCATGAAGGGTGCATCCGGTGCGGGCGAGAATGATCGGGTGTACCTTCCGCTGCGACATGGACCTTGAACGGGCAGCAAAGAAAAATTTATCTCCTTCTTCAATGAACTCAAACTCCCAACAAAGCTACTCGTGGTAGCCCTCAAGAGGCTAGTGAACATGAAAGAACTCAAGTTCAACTATGGCTGCATGAAGGCCCTTGATTTCATGTCATTATGACTCAACCGCTCCCTGTTGCTATCACGTGGCCTCCGGCTCCCCCAAGGCTCGAGGGAATCCTAAAGTTGTGCTCCTTCCTCAATGCGATCTCAAAAAGGTCATTCCTACGTCCATCTTTGGACCAGCTGCGATTAGCGTATATCCGAAGCACTAAGCTTGCTTGAGGTGGAATTCCCGCCGACTTTCTTTGATATCTCGGTGCATCTGGCTGGTTCATCTTGTTGAACAAATTAGAGGCCTTGGCCCAATGCACCGCATCGATGTTCCCTTTCGAAAGGTTGATGAAAGTTTTTAGGAGGTATGTCGTGAAAAAGGTTCGGACCGAGAAGGGAGCATGGTTGAAGGATGGTCAACGGAAGAAGCCATCGAGTTACGCACATATTATCTAGACATGGAGAGGGTTGGACTTCCAGTATCTCATCACGCGGGAAGACTAAGTGGCAAAGGAACGATCGGACCTAAATCTCGCTGGTAAATGATTTATTTGTTGCTTTCGAGACAGGCACATTTATTTGTTTTTTTACGCAAGGCGAGGACGCGAGGCCATACCTTGTGCGGCACAAGGCAATGCTTAAAGAGCAAAATTCCAACATGTCGAGAATGGGCTACATAAGAAACATACGGGTGAATTTTGCGATTAGTTGCGAGTAAGCTTGCTTTGGGAAAGAGTTAGGTAATCAACCTGGATTTCCGGGTGCGGGGCCTAAGAGTACATATGTTATGTACCAAGGGTGCGAGATCAATGGATACACATTTTACACAAAAAGCAAGATGGAAAGAGCCAATACCAAAACGGTGGTGTTCGTTTTGAATCAGAGGCGACAATGGCAGAGTGGAAGATACCTACTATGGTTTTATAAAGGAGATTTGGGAACTAGACTACGGTCGGTGAAGGCAGCTTTTTATTTGCCGGTGGGTTCGGAAATCAGCCATCAACATCGACCACGAAGGGTTCAATACAGTTGATCTCAGCAAGACCGCATAGAGAGGACCCCTTCATCCTTGCAAAAGATGTTACGCAAGTTTTCTATGCACCGGACAACAAAACAAATGGAAAGCTACACGTACGGCTAGAAGGAAAAGGAAGATTTTTTGAGTGGATGGAGTGACGGATGAAGTCGAAAACTACAGAGGTTATCACGAAATGCCACGCATTCGCCATTAACGTAGCCCAACGTGATTGTAGATGAGGGTGAAGGTGAGCCCACGCTTAGTACAAGCTCGATCACTATTGTAATCGATGGAGTTAGATAATATTGTTCACTATATGTAATCGATGGAGTTACATTATTGTTAACTAAATTTAATCACTATGCTTAGATGAATTAACGTTCTTCACCAACTATGTAATCTATGGAGTTAGTCTATTTATACTATGTGCCTCGATTTGCAAATCGTTCTTTTCAAAGTGAACCGATCAAGAGCGAGAATAGAGGAATTTAGGTTCTTTGCCGGTTCAAAACCGAGAGTGATAGCCGTTATCACTACCAAGAGGTTTCATCGGTCGGTTAAACAAATAAAACCGGCGTGATCGGAAAAAAGCCTAAGATTTTTATGTTTCCTATGTTACCCGTGGTTCATATGCTCTCAGGTGTCTGTGGGTCTCAAACTTTTTCCAAGTCTTTTGACAAAAGTGGGTGAGTCATCAAAAAATTTGGAAATTTTTTTAGGAGTTGGTTTGGTACTTTTTCTGTAGTTTTATTGATTTTCTCGTGCGGCAGGCCGAGAAACTCTAGGTTTAAGCGAGGCTACCCCCAAAAGAGTAGGCACCATGCCAAACTTTTCCACATAGTCTCATTTGGCCTAGGAGTCAAATTTATGCACATATACATGCTAAGTTCTTGTGTTTCCATGATGTAGTTTGCCATTTTCTACCCCGTTTAGCAAGAAGGGAAAAACCTAAAAAAATGAAAATATTCACGAAAAAACCTAAGATCTTGTGTGGGGGCATATTTTGGGTCTAAATGACTGCAAAAAAATTCAAGCCATTTACACGTTGGTTGGTGACACTTGCTTCACAAAGACACATGCATGATCCCTTGTCACCATAACTATACACTTAGGTTTATGTTACCCGTGGTTCATATGCACTCGGGTGTCCCTGTGGGTCTCAAACTTTTTCAAGTCTTTGATAATCGGTGGGTGAGTCATCAAAAAATTTGGAGATTTTTAGGAGTTGGTTTGGTACTTTCTGCAGTTTTATTGATTTTTCATGCGGCGACGAGGCCGAGAAACTCGGTTTAAGCGAGGCTACCCCCCAAAAGAGTAGGCACCATGCCAAACTTCTCCACATGGTCTCATTTGGCCTAGGAGTCAAATTTATGCACATATACATGCTAAGTTCTTGTGTTTTCATGATGTAATTTGCCATTTTCCGCCCTATTTAGCAAAAGAACGAAAAACCTAAAAATGAAAATATTCACTTAGGAAAAACCTAAGATCTTGTGTGGGGGCATATTTTGGGTCTAAAATGAAAAAAAAAAAAATTCAAGACATTTACACGTTGGTTGGTGACACTTGCTTCACAAAGGCACATGCATGATCCCTTGTCACCATAACTATACACTTAGGTTTATGTTACCCGTGGTTCATATGCACTCGAGATGTCCCTGTGGGTCTCAAACTTTTTCCAAGTCTTTGACAATCGGTGGTTGAGTCATCAAAAAATTTGGAGATTTTTAGGAGTTGGTTTGGTACTTTTCAGCAGTTTTATTGATTTTCTGTGCGACGAGGCCGAGAAACTCTAGGTTTAACTGAGGCTACCCCCCAAAAGAGTAGGCACCATGCCAAACTTTTCCACATGGTCTCATTTGGCCTAGGAGTCAAATTTATGCACATATACATGCTAAGTTCTTGTGTTTCAATGATGTAATTTGCCATTTTCCGCCCCGTTTAGCAGTAACGAAAAACCTAAAAATGAAAATATTCACCGGAAAAACCTAAGATCTTGTGTGGGGGCATATTTTGGGTCTAAATGACTGCAAAAAAAATTCAAGCCATTTACACGTTGGTGGATGACACTTGCTTCACAAAGGCACATGCATGATCCCTTGTCACCATAACTATATACTTAGGTTTATGTTACCCGTGGTTCATATGCACTCAGGTGTCCTGTGGGTCTCAAACTTTTTTTCAAGTCTTTGACAATCAGTGGGTGAGTCATCAAAAAATTTGGAGATTTTTAGGAGTTGGTTTGGTACTTTCTACGTTTTATTGATTTTTTTGTGCGACGAGGCCGAGAAACTCTAGGTTTAACCGAGGCTGCCCCAAAAGAGTAGGCACCATGCCAAACTTTTCCACATGGTCTCATTTGGCCTAGGAGTCAAATTTATGCACATATACATGCTAAGTTCTTGTGTTTCCATGATGTAATTTGCCATTTTCCGCCCCATTTAGCAAAGAACGAAAAACCTAAAAATGAAATATTCACCGGAAAAACCTAAGATCTTGTGTGGGGGCATATTTTGGGTCTAAATGATGCAAAAAAATTCAAAGCCATTTACACGTTGGTGGATGACACTTGCTTCACAAAGCCACATGCATGATCCCTTTGACTCTTTACAAAACTTAAAAATTCATGAACCCGACAGGTTGTATGTACATCACTATCGGGTTAATTGAACCAGGGTGTGAACATATATCCTTGTCGGGGTTTCTTTAACCCGGCGGTGATGTGTTGTGCTTATATATATGCGAATCGGCGGGGCCTTGAAATTTTCCCCAATTATTTTGAACACCGCGCCACCGGTTCCCAGCGCAAACCCGAGCCACCACACCACGCCCGGCCGAGCACCGCCCCCTACCTCGACACCGTCCTTCGCCTCCATCGACGCCGCCCACCTCGACGCCCTCCTTCGCCTCCATCGACGCCTCCCACCTCGACGCCCTCCGCCGCCTCCATCGACGCCTTCCACCTCGCGCCCTCCTTCGCCTTCTTCGGCGCCGGCCTCGCCGGCCTCGCAGCGCCGTTCGTCGACGTCTCGCCCCCCGCCCCCATCATACTTTTCGTCCACGATGCCCGTCCAGGGACTTGGAGGGCGCAAGGAGAGCGGCTTTCCCATCCTCCCTAGGTGCTCTCTCTCACTACCCCTTACATGTTCGATAGAATGCCGCCGATGATAAGTGCACCCTCCCTCTTCGTGTAGCACATTCTCCATTCTTCGTCATATTCCATCTCTCTGCCGGGCTGCCCTCGCGCCATCCTCGTCCACGACGCCGGCCGAACGCGTGCCCCTCCACCTCCACGCCTGCATCTCCGGCCCATCTCGTCCAAGGTGAGTGCGACGCCATTTCCCCCAACCTGTTTGCTCAAATCTGTGTTAGATGGTGCAGCAACTTGTTATTTTGTTTTTCTACAACATTTGTACCAACCGTGAACACGGTTACGTCACGCGACCATGGTTCGTCCCCGCGTGTGTTAGTTAGTGCGTTGACCTCTTCAAATAGAACCGGCTGATAACCCCGCTGCGGAATAGCCACATCACCGGCAAAACACGGAAGCCGCAAATGACGAAAGCGGGTTTGGAGCCCTAGCATGTCTTGCCGAACTGGATCAATGTGACCCGGTGACCGGGTAATGTGCCCGGATTCATGTGACTAGCTAGGTTGCCATACACATGCAAGTTAATTGAGAGTGTCTTATCTTGCTTGATCTTTTTTTGCGTAGCGAGGGTAGGTAGTGCCCCGAGCGGCCGAAGGTTCGTAAGCAAGAAGCCGAGAACCAAGCGAGGCAAAACAAGGCTTCCTCGGGACGAATACAACCTACCATATCACCGAGGTGGATGAATCAGGGAACCGGCCGCACCCCAAACATTTGTGTCCAAATACTCTAGTGTCTTGGGGGTACTTGTAAGGGACAAAATCCCAATTAAGTATGGGAGGTGGACTGGGGAAGGAATCGATCCATGGAGGGTTCCCCGATGCTACGAAGAAGCTTGTATGGCTCCTCTTAAAAGATTATTTTTCCTTCCAAGAGGGTTGTGACACGGAATTGGTACGTGCAAAAAAAAAAACTTATGAAAGCATGTGTAGATGCTTTGCGACTTTCAAGGGGAGCTGTATAAAAGTTTGTGCTCCAAGGTAAAGAGCCAAATTGGGATGGAGGAGAGTACAACCTAACAGAGGATCTACTTGGGAGGAATTCAAGGAACACAAGGCTAAGCTCGAGTTCATAGAAGTGAGCACAAAGAACAAGCGAGAACTTCATTTGAAAAATGTAAATCCTCATCGTCTCGGCTCTCGTGGCTATGCCCAAAAGATGGCGGATTTTCAAGCGTAAGCTGGATGAGATGGAGAGATGCCGCGCTAAAGGTTTTGTTGAGATCGAAGAATGGGAGACAAGATTGTTATTATCTTGTATGGCGAGGAATTACACCACTCTAAAGAAGACGGGAGCTTTAGCAATCGAAAATCAACCCATGCGCGCCTCGTCAACAAGATCGCCAAGTAAGCGAGGAGGTGAAGAAAGGGTCTCGTGTTTCTAGGAGGGAGAATGACGTGCTCACCCAAGCACTTGGAAACAAGGAGCACCCGGTCGCACTAGAGGAGCCGATGTTGTTCCTTGGAAACTAGCATTGCCGGAGTATGGGCGCCGCAGAGTGTACGAGGAGAGCCGACGAAGAGTTAGATAGACGTCTGTCAAGGTTGGTGGATGCCAGAGTCGAGCAACTTTTGTCTCAAAGACAAGCAGCACTACCAGACCCTAATGATGCCTTGAGCCTTCATCACAAGTACGCAGGCGGCTGCGGATCGACCCGTTTGAGAAAGATGTGAATGCGCCTCATGCGGTGGACAACATCAAAGAACTTTGTCAATGTCAAGTTGTGCGTCCGTCGGCAATGGACGAAAAGACAAGGTGGCGATCGGCCGTGCTTGGCCGACCATCAAGATGGCGTCATCAATGGCCAACCAATTCCCTTTGGGGTATGCTTGCGTCAGCATTGATGTCATACTTGATAAGAAGTATAACAAGATAGTCATTGAGCACCCTGCAGTGGAAGACAGGCCCAAACTTGGTCAGAACATCCACCAGCAAGTTTTTTGGCGCAAGCGCTACATTAAGCCTGGACAGCGAGTTGTCATCGGATGATGAAGAGGACTGTGAGTCTAATCCCTCCCATGATACTAATCCTGATAGAGAGCCTAGTTCCCCCGTCGGACATGTGGCAAAGATCCCCGGCAAGGCAGATTCATCCTTCCTCTTCATTACCCCCCCGAACATCATAACCCTCCTCACTCTTCATCGCCCCGCCAAAGCAGGATCCTCCTCCTCAAGCAGCCGCGAATGACAAGATCAAAGGCAAAGGGAAAGGATACCTCCGTGAATGAACCCTGTCATACCAACAGAGAAGGCCGATGGATTACGTTCACAAGTGCAAAAAAAACGAGTAAAATTTCCGACCCCGAGGAGGGCAGCATGCAATACATTCGTGGCCTTCATGGACTCATTTTGGAAAAAATATGGCAACCAAATGGATCGGCGCCAACTTCCGACACTAGAAGATGTAATGAAAGAAACCAATGAGAAGATAGAGAAGCTTGCCGCTAAGAAACACATTAGTATTGAAGCCTGCCGCAAACATGTATTATGACCAAGGTGGTCTCCTACCAATGGCAATGCATATGTGAAGGGACATAATTTGGTTGAGGATGAGCTGGTGATGAATTGACCCCCAGCCATGCGTAAATTGCATGACTATTACCTAGTTGAAAACAAGGGCTCCAATTTTGGATGGAATTCAGGTTATCATCCCCGCAAAGTCATTTTTCATTATCAAGAAGAACAGAACCTATTTGTTGGATGGGAGGTCTTGTTCCAGCTATACCAACAACGCGCCCTCGATACACAAATCTTGACGCTGTGGACGATGTAAGTACCTGACTTGCACGGCAATGCAATTAACTACTATCCAGTCACAAATTGTTAAGTTCTGAGCATTCCTCATGGTTTTAGGCAGATATATCTCACAATATTGTGAAGCCATCACCTTATTCAAAGGTATGGCTTCCTCGAACCCACCAAATTCTCTGAAGTCAGCATCAGTGGACTACACGGAGAAGACCCGCTAACACTGAAGCAAACTTTGAATGATGTTATTGATGAATTTGTGTTCCTCGAGAAAACAGAAATCTTACTAGCCCACAACATCAGTATGTGTTCACCGCTTTTAATTCATATGTACGCATCTTTCTCATTAAGATGATTCGATAATTAGGAATTTATGATTGTAGCAACCATTTTGTCTTCGTTGTTGTCGGGTCTTAGACGCAATGAAGTCTTGGTGTGGGACTCGAAGGATAAACCACTTTCTCTTCCGAATCCACTAGTAAAGTTGCTTTGAGAATGTAAGTGACCCTAATAACCTATTAATTTTGACATCACATGTGTGATGCAAGTTAGTTGCTCACTATTTTCTAACCCACAAGTATATATTTGATGCTTGTGAGACCGGTACAATTGTATTGTAACTAGATTCTACTACTACTACTTTTCTAACGCAGAGTATACATTTGATGCTTGTGAGACTGGTTGTTGGCATTTGTTAAGTGCTAAAAGAATATGAAGGATTCTCGCAAGTTTACGTAACACCTACCATTGTAGCTTTTCCCTAGGATGAGTATTCTAGAGTATCGTATCCACGGGAAGCTTTAGCTAGAGATTCTAATAAGTCACAGTCATGCATCCACTAACTTAGCAAACCACTAAACTATAGTGAGGGGTAAATGTTAGAGGATAAGTAATATAAAACAATAATAAACTACCTAAGATGCTAAGGAATAACTAAACTAATCAAGAGGTCAAAGAGAGTTCAAAGTTCCTATGTTCTTCTCTATTACTAAGGTTCTATGATAGCAATTACACTATTACACTTTGGAGCAAAGCAAGTCCGTCCCAACTCTCGAAGACTGGGGGAAGAAAGTAGTTGGGAGAAGGTTGCCAAAAGCTCTACGAAAACACCAACCCGAACGTGGTGGATTACATGTGCCTTCTGTTTTGTCACCCCCAGGGCTACCACAACTAACCGTGGGATTGGGCGCAATCTCGGGTAACCAATAGCCTAGATACCAAATCTATTCTATTGATTACAACTCTAGCTACCGCTGAATAACTAGAGCCCTCAATACGAGCGGAGATCCCATGTAATAACATAACAACTATACTTAACCATATAAAGAAAGTATATAGTAATAGAAAAGATAAATATAAATCACAAGTCATCCAAAGATAAGATATGAAACATACCAAACTCTGAGACATCTCCGGAACCAAAGTGTAGTTCAACTCTCCTTTAGTCTTGATTAGATCTAAGTTAGATCTAATCTACTTCTAATTACATGGCTAATCTACTTCTAATTACATAGCTAATCTACTTCTAATTCACTAATCCCGCAGAGAGGTTATCCTTACATTGGGATACCTCTACAAGCGAAAAGACTAATGATTAGAATGAGAATAGAATGAGTTAGGATTTCACCCCGGGGTCGGGGGTCTTCTTATATAGGCCTTGACGATGAGCGATGACCATTGGATCAAACCAACCTTGGCAACGGTGTAGATACAACCTCAATGTCGGTGGTAAACCGACATACAAAGTCGAGCCTCGATTGGCAGATCTTCTGGCGGCCGCCAGACCCGATTTAGGCTCGGCCGCCAAAGCCCTTGTGGCCTCGGTCTCCCGTTTGTTACGGTGTCTTCTCGGTACCTTCTAGAGTGTTTTAGTCCACTTTTCGGGTCGAAGTTGCTTCACGGTCAAGTTTGGTCTTCATATGCCTTGTATATTAGGAACTTTCTCCATTATTCTCTGCATTTATCCTGTTAAGTCCCCTCGAAAAGATATAAATCACCAAAGCTCGTGGAATTATGTTAGTAAAGCCCCTAATCTATGTTGATATTCATTTTACGCCCTTATTTCATATTTAGTTGACTATTAATATTATGCTATAATAGGTGTCAACAAGTTCCCCTAAGCTTACCCTTTGCTAGTCCCTAGCAAAACCAAACTTAGCATTGGATCGGGAGTTGCTACAACGCTTTCACACCTCAAAAGTACACATGCTTTCAAACAAAATTTCTCTCCAGATAAAAATAAATTTTTGATAACTTTTAACTTACCCGTATTACCTTTAACCATGGAGCTTATAGCTTTTTCTTGAAATCTTGGATAATTGAAAGATAGAACAATCAAGTCAAACACCATATCTCAAACTCTTTGTTCAACTGTCCTTCTCGGAGTTTTGCGGGTTTTCAAAATAAAACTCAAAGTTCCTTGTATGACTCTCTCAAGTCTCTCATTTGTAATATTTGTGGATCCTCACTAAGGCAACAAGGTTGTATTGCCTCTCTCTCATAATATATGATATTTTTGGACTAAGGCAAGTAAGACATTATGCCTTCTTCTCTCTCACCCTATATCTAAGGCTTATATGTGGAGCTCATAGGTGGGAAAAAACTATATCTTCTTACTAAACATATATTATAAATTCAAGCAATGGATCCAAAGTAACAAATCACACTGATCAAGTGGTGCATGTGTATGGTGGATAAAACATAGAGAATATAATAAACTAGAATAAATAGATGAGGAATATCTTACTTATGCTCCTTAAGGAATTGTCTCTCTTTTGAATTTTTGTAGAGAATCTGGTCTGTAGCTTTTTCTTTATTTTAGAGAGGTGGACTCTGCTGGTCCTAGACTTTTTGTCTCATTATTTCCTCTCTATAAAGATGTGGGTTCTACTCACCCTCGGACACTTGTCCATTTTTCATCTTTATTTTAGAGATGTGGGCTCTACTCACCCTCGAACACTTGTTCATTTTTCATCTCTATTTTCTCTTTCTTTTTTTTTTTTTCTTTTCTTAGGGAGGTAGGCTCTACGCCCGTAGGACTTTTGTCCATTTTTTCATCTCCTTTTTTTTTTTTTTATTATTATTTTTTTATAAAGAATAGTCTACAACCCAAATCTCTTTTTGCAATATTTGTGAGAGATAAATAAATGCAATGGAGCTTTTGTAAGATATTAGCTAGCAATGAATGGGTAGGAAATATTTTTAGTTGCTCTCTCAGGAATAGGAATAGAATATTTTTGTTGGCTAGAGTGAAGTGATAGTGATATATATATGGTGGATAAGTAGAGTGGATATAGCGGAATAAAATGGAGTGTACATGATCAGCATGACAAGTTTCTAAGGGTCAACAAAGATTGAATAAACTCAATGCAAAGCAAGCAGCCTATATATGTCAAAAGGTTTTCTTAATTTAGGGAGCATGTATATATGGCTATGGTAGGAGGTTCACACTCTTGTCACACAGGAACTTATCATGTGCACTTTTAAAATTTTCAAAATAAATCTCCAGAAATCTAGTATCACTAGGAGTAAGATAAATAGCAGCTCAGACTCTCATATATCATATCCGTCAATTACCTAGACCTTAGAGCAAGCAATTTGCAACCCATAGGTTTCAGGTTCAAGGTAAATTAAGCTTGAAAGCTAGGTACTGAAAAGGAATTACGGCGAGCAACTATTCATCATCTTCATGCATGAAATTTATCTTCGTGAGATTATTTTATGTTGATAGAAAAGAAAAACTTCTTGTACACTCTTATTTATTTATTTATATTCACACTTTAAAGATCACACTCTACTAAAAACTCTTTAAACGATTTTATGAACTATACTCTTAGCAAACTAAGCAAACCAAAATATTAGCTAATAATAATAATAATATAAATATAGTAGTAGAGATACTTATCGTGATAACCGGGGTGCTCTCCCCCAATTTGGATTGGAGTGTCGGGTTTGTGGAAGTTGAGGTAGATAGTGACGATGAAGTCGGCCTATCATGTCTTTTCTCCCTTTAAATCTCTTTGAACTCAAATAGACAACAAAGCTAGTGGAACTTGATTAAGCGTTAATGGTTTGCCACATAAGCTTCATATGTCTAAGGATTTTCAAGATGAATCATGATTATTCCAAATAGAACTTCAGCAAGGTTTTTCTTCTAATTATTTTTGAAGTTTTATAATTTTGTATGTATGCAAAGAACTATGATGCAAATACAACTAGATGAATGCATAAATATTTTTGTGCCACCACGGTGAATATCCTTATGGGTTGCATACGCCATAAGATTATTCACATGGGGCTTGAGAATTTTTCAATGCAATGCTAATGCAAAAATTTAAATATGCTAAAGGAAAATGATTATGCAATGTAAGGAAATAAATATGCTAATGCAAGATGCAAAAAGATAAAAATGATATGCAATGCTAATAATTAAATATGGATAACTACCGAAGTTACCTTTCGGCGAGGGTTCAAAGTTTTAGGTCCTCCGAACAAGACTTCTTACCTTGTTGTTTCCTTGAGCGAATCACCCGATCTTGACGGTTGTGCTCCATGAAATGGTGAAGGACAACGTCACCCATGTTCATTGCCTTATGAGTTGAAGTGAAACATTAATGCACGGGCAACGTCTTGTTTAGTGTGCATGCTTGTAAGACATTCACTTGTTGAATTTTGGAGAGACCGATAGGCTACTCCACCTTTTTGCTCAAAGTGTGTCCCCTTGCAAAATCATAGTAGAGATCAAGTGCATGGGCTCTGTTGGTGGGAAAACACCAACAGAACCAAAACTTAATTCATTCTTCTCTAATCATAGGCACATCAAACAAGATAGAGTTGATTTATTATACACTTTTCTTAAACCTAACTTGGGTGACAAGATCAGAAGATTTAGCATGATTGTTTGTGATTAAAACATTCGACAGATCAAATCAAGCTCATTGACTCTTGGAGGATTTTCTTATCTAAACACCAATAGAGCATGATTATGATTATGTTCTTTCAAAACAAGGTAAGCAAAATTCTGGCTTTATAAGATTAAGACTATAAGATCAAGAGGGTGGTGGTAGGAACAACTAAAGAAACAAAACATGCTCAGCTAATAAAGCTAAATCAAGCAAGGTTGTTATTCCAACATGTTTAGTTCTTTCTTTATGAACAAGCCATAATTAAAGTAAAGCTTAATTAATGACAACTTACCTCAGATGTTACCTTATTATTGAAGTGTGACAACAGAACACCTTGTGGGGATCCTTTTCTTCCGCTCAAAGCTTTCCTTCTTTGGCCTCTTTGTATATCCCTGTTCTTCACTTATCTTCTTTATTGCATCGTCCCTTCTTTCTTATCATTATATTGTGCTTAGTCTTTTTTGCTCCTCTCATGATTTTATTCCTGTAATATTAGTTGACAACAAATACCCGAAGGAATACAAGTAATTGTAAACAAGGGTAGAACTGTCATGGAGCTTAAGACTCCTTTTTATGCCAAAAGAAGTTTTGATTGGATATTTTATATGCTCACTATATCTTTCTCTATAGTTGGAAATTTTATGAAATCTTAAGTTTGATTCTTATGCATGTCATTAATAACCAATCAAACTTAGAGAGATAAAGTAATTGTGAGTAAAGGGATTGCAAACCAGCATGTCAGAGTGACGGGAGCTTGAGTAGGGAAGGAGTGATGTTGGATGATCTTTAGAGGAGTCGATCTTCTTCCCCATGCTTGAGCCTTCCTGTCACTTAGCACTTCTAGTGTGAATGTTGAACCGATCCCCCTAATCGTGTGTTGCAATCACCATGTCCTTAGACATTGTTCATCCTTTGTTTACGCAAGGTTAGTGACCAAGAATACCCGAAGGGAACTTGTCCTAGGAACATGTTGTTGTTGTTGTTTTCTTTAGCATGAGCTTTCATCTGCTCAGATTTTTATTTTTATTTTTATTTTTAAAAGAGAACATAAGACAAACTATATACAAGTATGAGATTTATATTCACTTACCTCGTCTTTGATGTTCTTATGACCCCTGTTGCTTTTGTCCATCCACTTCTTTTGAGTGAGAGCTTTTTCTTTTTATATCATGTTGTGTGACACTCTTCTTCATTGAATAGACATAGCATAGATTCTTTCCTGCAAAATATTAGTGGACACATACCCGAGGGAAAATACAACATGATTGAAGCGGGGGTTATTGTCCAAGGTTTATATGATTTTATCTATGCTAACAAAAAGATGGTTCCTTGATTATACTTAGCACAGATTTAATTTCTCATGTCTTATAACTCATTTTATTTTGCGGTTACACTCTAGCATGTGAATCAAGGCAAAGGTAACTTGTAGCAAAAGACAGAATGAATGATATTTGATACTTACAATTCTCCCATCAATGATGAATGAGCCGTGTCTTTGCACAAGGTTGGAGTTCATCATATGCCTTGCTTCATCTTTTGATCCGAGTTCATCTCTTGACTTACCCAACTTGGGATTTGAGAATTTTCTCGGGGGGTTAGTCCAACAAAATATCCAATGTCTACACAAGCAATTTTTAGTTCAATAACCAAACTAGACTCCATGTCTAATTTAATTAAGGAAGGCATTTTAACCTAAGCACCATGCTTAATTTAAAGCCTTTGGAAATACCCTATTCGCGCGAATAGGAGAATTTCCAAACCAAAGCATACTATAGTAGATAAAGGTAGCATGAAAGCATTTATAGAGATTTATTCAAAATAAAGAGATAAAAGAGCATGATCAAGGTGAGATTTTTTTTTTTTTTTAAGATGCAAACTACATGAATGTATGCAAGGAATTAAACATGCAATGGATCTACTTATGAGAAAACATAAACTAAGCGGAGTGAATGCATGAGTTGATCAAATAAACATGCAATGCAAGAAATTAAATGATAACTACTTAGTTAATTTATAGTCAAGACTATCTCACCTTTTAATCATACTTACCATGATGTGCAGCTTTTATGTACGTCACTTGAGATGTGTGCATTGAATTCTTGTGACGGCGACTTCTTCTTCAATCTATACTTATAGTTAAAATAATATATATATTTAAATACATACCTTTGAGATAGCAGGGTTCCAATGGTGATGAATCTTGATTGATCTCGCACCACGGGTTCTTCAATCTGTCTTCTTTTCTCGTGGAATCTTGTCGGAAGGTCGCAACGACATCTTTTGTCCTGTCTATTCCACAACTCAACAGAACAAGGATAATCCTACTAAAGCTAGTGATAAACTAAATTAGCAGACATCATGATCATTATTAGAATCTATAGGCCAATTGCTTCACCGAAGAACGGCGCCAAAAAAGCTTGTTGGCATTTGTTAAGTGCTAAAAGAATATGAAGGATTCGCAAGCGCCACGTAACACCTACCATTGTAACTTTTCCCTAGGATGAGTATTCTAGAGTATCGTATCCACAGGGAAGCTTTAGCTAGAGATTCTAATAAGTCACAAGTCATGCATCCACTAACTTAGCAAACCACTAAACTATAGTGAGGGGGTAAATGTTAGAGGATAAGTAATATAAAACAATAATAAACTACATAAGATGCTAAGGAATAACTAAACTAATCAAGAGGTCAAAGAGAGTTCAAAGTTCCTATGTTCTTCTCTATTACTAAGGTTCTATGATAGCAATTACACTATTACACTTTGGGCAAAGCAAGTCCGTCCCAACTCTCGAAGAAGACGGGAAGAAAAGTAGTTGGGAGAAGGTTGCCAAAAGCTCTACGAAAACACCAACCCCGAACGTGGTGGATTACACAGCCTTACAGAGTGTGCCACCCCGGGGCTACCACAACTAACCGTGGGATTGGGCGCAATCTCGGGTAACCAATAGCCTAGATACCAAATCTATTCTATTGATTACAACTCTAGCTACCGCGAATAACTAGAGCCCTCAATACGAGCGGGAGATCCCATGCAATAACATAACAACTATACTTAACCATATAAAGAAAGTATATAGTAATAGAAAAGATAAATATAAATCACAAGTCATCCAAAGATAAGATATGAAACATACCAAACTCAGAGACATCTCCGAACCAAAGTGTAGTTCAACTCTCCTTTAGTCTTGATTAGATCTAAGTTAGATCTAATCTACTTCTAATTACATGGCTAATCTACTTCTAATTACATAGCTAATCTACTTCTAATTCACTAATCCCGAGAGAGGTTATCCTTACATTGGGATACCTCTACAACCGAAAGACTAATGATTAGAATGAGAATAGAATGAGTTAGGGTTTCACCCACGGGGTCGGGGTCTTCTTATATATAGGCCTTGACGATGAACGATGACCATTGGATCAAACCGACCTTGGCAACGGTGTAGATACAACCTCAATGTCGGTGGTAAACCGACATACAAAGCCGAGCCCGATTGGCATCAGAGCCTGGCGGCCGCCGAACCCGATTTTAGGCCGGCCGCCGTGCCCTTGTGGCCTCTCGGTCTCCCGCTTGTTCCGGTGTCTTCTGGTACCTTCTAGAGTGTTTTAGTCCACTTTTCGGGTCGAGTTGTTTTCACGGTCAAGTTTGGTCTTCATATGCCTTGTATATTCCGGAACTTTCTCCATTATTCTCTGCATTTATATGTTAAGTCCCTGAAAAGATATAAATCACCAAAGCTCGTGGAATTATGTTAGTAAAGCCCCTAATCTATGTTGATATTCATTTTACGCCCTTATTTCATATTTAGTTGACTATTAATATTATGCTATAATAGGTGTCAACACCGGTGCACTTGAATTTAACTAGATTTTACTACTACTTTTCTAACCCACAGTATAAGCTCCACTCTCTCCATATAGTCCCTTTTGTTAGGTCTTTAGACCACTAATCGAACTTGATATCATCACCGTGCTCTAATTTTCTCCCTTTTCACTCTTTTTAATGTGGCTCGGTCTTGGCGTCAAGAAAAACTCGGGGCTTCCTTTGTCTCATTCAAGGTTGAAAAATGGGGAAGATATTGTGCCTCGGTTAGAGCAGCCACCGGCGAACGATCGATATGGTTTCTATGTAATGTGGGCTTATGTTTAAATTCCTCCGCCCCGGCAAATGAAACGACAAGACAAAAACTGTGTGTATACTCCCCAATTCATTTGGTTTTTTGAATAATTCAATAAACTGATCTACTGATTCATATATATTTTCTGAATGACAACGCAAGAAAATCAAGTCCAACAATATCCTACCGTCTGAGATTGCAGCACTGCAAGAGGAGCTAGCCAAATTCATCATAGATGAGGTATTGACAAAAAACGGGACGATTTTCCATTGCAAAGGGTAGGCCGATCTATAAGAAACGAAAGTACACCGTAACTTATCAAGAGACTACTGTAGTTTGTTGTTGATGTTGTGAGAGATCCGAACATGTGTGAGCTACTCGATGTCTTGGCCGCTGACCAAGACCCTCTAAACTTGTGAGCTATTGTAATCGTTACACTACTTGGTCGACCTTGACCCCGTGATGTGGACATGTGATTATGATAATGGTTTGTTGATAAACCCGACATTATACGTTTCGTAATTACCGATCATTCTTATTTTGTAATGCTGCCGGCTATTACAAACCGCAAGATTGGCATAGCAATCACAAATCGGACGCCCAAAAAAAAACGGTAGTGCCTTGTCTACAACAACATTGTAGGTTTTCAAACAACCCGGCCGGTGTTGGCATAACAAACACTTTCGGTTGAAATGTACAACCGGCGGTGTCATCGTAAACATCTCTCGTCGGTTGACACAGCACCGGCGGTGTTCGTTACTATGGTACCGCGGCTTCGATACACAACCGAAAGTGTTTAGTTCCTCAACACTACCGGCTCCGTTGCACACGGTAGTGTTATTTGAAGTAATTCTGTCGGGTCATATTGACACCCAGCAGTTGTTGTTCCAATCACCGCCGGTGTTTTGACCCAAGAGTGTTTCGAACCCGACATCACTACCGCTATGGTTCTGCCGGTTCAGTTTTCAAAGGTGAAGGGGGTTGGAGCCCGGCAGTGATGGACAATTCGTAGTAGTGTATGTCCTTGCAAAATTAATTAATTAATGATCATTCACAACCATGTCGTGGCCACAACGGATAATCCCAAATATATAAGGTGCCAGAATTCTAGAACACTTTTGAGAGAGAGAGAGAGAGAGAAAGAGAAGAGAGAGAGATCATTCTACACGTACTCACATGTACAATGCATGGTAAAAATGTTTTGTAAAATAAAAATGTAGCATCTACAAAACATTGTATATATAATCCATATATTTACCTATGAGCTAAAAGGTGAAGTTGAGAAGTATAAGTCTTGTTTGGTGCCTCAGAAAAATAATGAAGGTATTGGCGCACAAGGATCCCTCTTCACTCAAGCATAATCAAACAGCTTCGACAGAGGAGGTTTCGACTCCCTTGTGTTGTTGGTCTCTTGGGAAATTTGGAATGAGAGGAATCGGAGGACCTTTGACAACAACTCAAGAACCCCTGCACAGCTCATCAAAACCTTCACGGGAGGCGGAGAGTGGGTCGCTACCGGGTACTCCCACCTCCCGCCATCGGTAACGACAAATGGCGACAACCGCTGGCCAGAGCTTGTTGTCTCCACAATCGCAAATTAGTTTCCTTTAAGGTCACTACCATAACGCTCCGCCGTTGAATCCGGCGCCTTTGGTCAAGCGTGCTAAACTCACGCCGGACAATTGTTTTGGGGACGTGTATTCATGTATAAACTCCCACTTCTCTTAATATAATACGTGCCGAGGTTGCACGATTTCGAAAAAAAAAACAGCTTCGATGGAAACCAGGGCGTGATGTTTTCAGTGTCCATGCATCCTATGGGCTTGTGAGGCATCGATCAGGAGTGTTTCTATCACAAACTCATGTCTCGGGCCAGCTCACTAGGAGCGCTGAAGCTAAAGCACTAGGATTAGCACCTTGGGAGGAGACTCTCCGATGTATCTGGAGCTAAAGCACTAGGGGCGGCCCCTGTTGACACCTCTTAAGCTATATTTTTATGTGTCAATTAAATATGTATAAGGGTATAAAAAGAATAAAATACATAGAATAGGTATTATACTAACTAAGTTCCACAAGTTTTGGTGAATTATATTTTTTCAGGGACTTAACAGGTAAATGCCGGAAAACTTAGAGAAAACCCCCTACATAATAAAAGGAATTGCCAAAGAAGGATTTCGACCCGAAAAGTGAACTAAAACATTCTAGAAGACACCAGAAGACACCAGGAGAGACCTGACACCTTGGGTCCACCCTGGCCTGGCGGCCGCCAGAGAGGATTAGGCCGGCCGCCAGGTGGGGCCAAGATGTCAGCCTCATCTTCTTAGGTCGGTTTCTAACCGACTTTGTGGTTGTATCTACGCCGTTGTTGAAGTCGGTTTGATCCAAGGGCCAGCATTCATCTACCAGGACTATATAAGGAGGGTCATACCTCCAGCCATAGGCATGAAAATCATTATTCATCATACTCAGCTTTGATCATAGCTAGAGCCATACCTCTCTAATTAGAAGAGAGCTAGATCAAGTTGAGAGAGATTAGTAGAAAGTTGAGAGATAGATCAAAGAACTAGTTCTAGTTCTAGATCTGTTCTTGAGAGATAGAAAGTAGAGTTGAGGAGAAGTAAGGAGAAGTGCCGGATCCGCTTCGGTGACTCTTCTACGCTTTTGTACCTCTCTGGGATCAAAGGCTTCATTGCAATTGATCTTGAGACTTCTTTGGCAGGATCAACCTTATATTTGAGTAAGTCTACTTATTTATATTTCTTTCGGTTTATGACTCATTAGAGTACTTTGATTCTTGTCGCTCTTGAATTGAAGTTGTTACCCCTAGTGTAGACGTGGTGTTTATACTAGATAACTCATAAATACACCCTACTTGCCGGATCGTGGTAGTTCGTGGTAGTGACAAGTACCATTGATTCCTTTGGATTCCACGTCCCGTAAGATAGGACAAGTAGGACATAGTTGCCGGGGAATAGTAAGTTTCGACCTTACTTTCCTTTTTTGAGTACGTCCCCATTAAGAAATATCTTTAAGCCTTATAAGAGTATAAACTAGACAACCTTAGAATTCTTTCTCACCTTTTATCCGAACTCCCGTTCCTTACTACTATCTCGGTGTTTAGTTCTGTTTCATTAGTCTCACACCATTCTCTCTGTGGATTCGATATTTAAAACCCTCCCGGTGAAGTGCTCATCGTTTTTCGTTCGCTATGCACTATACAAATTATAAATAATTCTCAGTAGGATAACTTTTACCAACAAGCATTTCTCGGCGCCGTTGCGGGGAGAACGGTTTGTTGATTACGTGAAACTAAACTAAATCTTGTATCTTATCATTAGTATAGATTTTTCCTTTTTATCTTTTTATCTTTTTATCTTTTTTATCTTTTTAAAATCATTATCCACATGGATACTATCCCTCTTTATAAATTTTTAAAACCCAACGGGCAAGCTTATAACCCCTGTGCTATCATCTAAACCCATTCAAGCTGGATCCTATGAGTTTTCGCCCAAGGTTGATTGAGATGGTCCAAAGCCATATTTTCTCAGAGAATCGACGAAAATCCTTTTCTTCATCTTCAAACTTTTGAAGAAACATGTAAATGTCTTCACATTGAAGGCATGTCTCCCCGAAACCATCCGTTGGATGCTCTTTCCATTCTCTTTGAAAGGAAAAGCGCCGGTGGTATAATAGAAATAAAGAAAGAATAGGAGGAAATTGGAAAACTTGCATAACTGAATTCTGTGCTGATTTCTTTCCTATATCTAAATTAGTTAACTTTTAGGCTCTCGATCCTATCCTCTAAACAAGAAGATAATGAATCGTTGAGTGCCTATTGGGAACGATATGATTTACTTTCCAAATCAGGACCCAATCTCGCTATACCGGATCATGTTCTAATTCAACATTTCTATATTGGTCCGAATAGAAAATCTAGAAAACATTTGAATACTTCTGCTAATGGATCCTTTATTCATCTTTCACCCCCCGAATGCATTGCTATCTTAAATAAAATATCGGGAAACAAGGAGGATGATCCAACCTGCAGAAAATCTTTAAAAATAGAAGAAATAATAGAAGAAGAAAGATTAGTTGAATCCAATCCAATTTCAAATTCTTTACAAATCTTAACTAATCCTAAACCTTTAGAAGAACCAGAGGTTACTTCAATCTCTCGATTTCTCCCTTGATATCGAGGATGGTCTCTTTTTCGATTATGGAAACACCTCGAAATATCGATTCATGTCTCGTAAGTTTAAAACATCACAATCTTATCCCATAAACTCTTCCTCGATTTAACACATTTAAAAGGAAGTACTGAGAAGAACTTGTTTCAATTATGAGTAGTGAATGGACAGAAGAATCAGAGCTTTCCTCTGATGTGATCCGTTTGGATTCACCTTCCGTCCCTATTCATTGCCAAATTGATGAAGATCCTTTCGATGCTCTTTATAATCCTATAGTTGAATAAATATCATGGCATTATCTTTTGCTCATGAATATCTCAAAAATATGCCATTAAGTCCTACTACAAAATTATTACTAAAACCTTCAGGACAAGTTATTCAAAGCTTAGGAATTCTTTATGTCTTACCAATCAAGGTAAATAACATCATGGTACATCTCAGTTTCTATATCTTTGATATCATGGAGTTTGACCTGCTGATAGGACAACCAATTGAAAGACTCACTTTTTAAAGAACAACCCGAAGACTTAGACTTTCAGCTAGATAAAAAAATCTTCAATTCACATTACCTATAATCCAAGCTATTCATGCTAAATCCGAAGTCTTGTCCGAACCGGATCCTATGGAGGAAGTTAAAGAGGCCATTGTGAGAATATTTTGTGGAATCTAATCAAGTCAAGAAGATGATTCAGTAATTTTTCATTGAAGAAGAGGATGAAAATCCTACTACTTCAAGAACCTTTAGATGAATTTAAAAATTCACCTAGACCTCCTATTGAACTTAAACCTTTACCACGGGCCTCACTTATGCTTTCCTAAATCAAGATTCAGAGTCTCCAAAGTGATCATAAATGATAAACTTACTCCGCAACAGACTCTCAGGCTAATTATCGTCTTAGAAAAACATCGTCAAATTTTTAGGCTACGCACTTGATGATTTAAAAGGAATAAGTCCCGCTCTCTCGCACCCATCGTATCCCTACTAGATTCCGGATATTCCACCATCTATAGAACCTCAAAGAAGACTCAATAATGCGATGAGAGATGTAGTGAAGAAGGAAGTTCTTAAGTTGTTACATGCAGGAATTATATATCCCGGTGCCATATAGTGAGTGGGTAAGCCCCTACAAGTTGTGCCTAAGAAAGGAGGCATGACAGTTATTAAAAATGATAAAATGAATTAATTCCTCAAAGAACTGTTACAGGATGGAGAATGTGCATAGATTATAGAAAATTAAATAAAGCCACAAGGAAAGATCATTTTCCTTTGCCTTTCATTGATGAAATGTTAGAACGATTGGCAAAGCATTCTTACTTTTGTTTCCTTGATGGATATTCGATATCACCAAATTCCCATCCATCCTAATGATCAAAGTAAAACCACTTTTACATGCCCATATGGAACTTATGCTTATAGAAGAATGTCTTTTTGGGTTATGTAATGCACCCGCTTCTTTTTCAAAGATGTATGATGTCTATATTTTCTGAAATGATTGAGGAAATTATGGAAGTTTTCATGGATGATTTTTCTGTATATGGAAAAAACTTTTGATGATTGTCTAGAAAACTTAGATAGAGTTTTGCAAAGATGTGAAGAAAAGCACTTAGTCCTTAATTAGAAAAAATGCCACTTTATGGTTAGAGAAGGGATAGTGCTTGGTCATTTGATTTCAGAAAGGGGAATAGAGGTAGATAAAGCTAAAATAGAAGTTATAGAACAATTACCACCCCCTCGTGAATATTAAAGGAATAAGAAGTTTTCTAGGCCATGCCGTTTTTATCGTAGATTTATAAAAGATTTTTCACATATTGCTAGACCACTTACCAGCTTGTTAGCCAAAGATGTTCCTTTTGATTTTAATAATGATTGTCTTAAAGCTTTTGAAACTTTAAAAAAGGCTCTTATTTCTGCACCAGTTATTCAACCCCCGATTGGTCTTTGCCTTTTGAAATTATGTGTGATGCCGTGATTATCTTTGTAGGGGCAGTGTTAGGGCAAACTAAAGATAAGAAACATCATGCTATTGCTTATGCTAGTAAAACTTTGACTGGACCACAACTTAATTATGCTACTACTGAAAAAGAGTTGCTAGCAGTTGTTTATGCTATAGATAAATTTAGATCTTACTTGGTAGGAGCTAAAGTGATTGTTTACACTGATCATGCTGCTTTAAAATATTTGCTCGCCAAGAAAGATGCTAAACCTCGTTTAATAAAATGGATTTTGTTACTCCAAGAGTTTGATTTAGAAATTAAAGATAAGAAAGGAGTAGAAAATTTGCATTTTATGGATCATTTGTCTAGAATGAACTTTGAAAAATCAAATGAATTACCTATTAATGACTCACTCAGGGATGATATGTTTTATCGGATAACCCATACCCATCCCCGGTATGCAGATCTTGTTAATTTTATGGTTGCAGGATATGTAGCACCAAAAGTGATAAAAAGAAGCTTATATATGAAAGTCGTCATCACTTATGGGATGAGCCATATCTCTTCAGAGTATGCTCTGATGGGCTACTTAGAAGATGTGTATCAACAAAAGAAGGACTTCAAATTATTGAAAGATGTCACTCATCACCATATGGAGGTCATTATGGGGCATTCGTAACTCATGCAAAGATCCGCAAGCAGGATTTTTCTGGCCAACCATGTATCAAGACACCAGAGATTTTATCCGAAGATGTGGAGCTTGTCAAAGACATGGAAATATTAATACAAGAAATGCTATGCCACTAACAACCAATCTTGGTCGAGCTATTTGATGTCCGGGGAATTGATTATATGGGACCATTCCCAAAACTGAAATTATGAATATATCCTAGTGGCGGTGGATTATGTTTCAAAATGGGTAGAAGCTTTACCATGCAAATCGGCAGATGGTAGAGGTTCAATCAAGATGTTCAAGAAACTATATTCCCAAGATTTGGAGTACCTCGAATGGTAATTAGTGATGGAGGAAGCCACTTCATTGATAAAAGATTCGCATAATATTTATTGAAGTATGGAGTTCGTCATAATATTGCTACAGCTTACCACCCTCAAACAAGTGGACAAGCAGAGACTTCAAATAAGCAAATCAAGAATATTTTACAGAAAACAGTTGAAGAAATGGGAACTAAATGGAAGGATAGACTTCCAGAAGCATTGTGGGCATACAGGACAGCGTACAAGACACCAATTGGAATGACACCTTATCAACTTGTTTATGGAAAGACCTGTCACTTGCCTGTAGAACTTGAGTTTAAAGCTCACTGGGCAATCAAGAGATGGAATATGGATCTTGATGCTGCAGGAGTTCAGAGAAAGATGCAAATATCAGAATTGGAGGAATGGAGAGAGAAAGCTTATCATAATGCCAAGATTTATAAGGAGAGAACTAAGAAATGGCATGACAAGAAGATCAAGATAAAGACTTTCACCTGTGAGATCAGGTATTATTATTCAATTCGCAGTAAAATTATTCGGGCATGGAAAACTTCGGAGTAAATGGGAAGGACCATTCAAGGTAGTAAATTCGTCATCACATGGAGCAATCACTCTTCAAGACTCAAGGTAAGTTATTCAAGGTAAACGGCCAACGCCTTAAAATTTTCTATGAGCCCGATAAGCCCGATGAAATAAATAAATTAAATGAATTAGATGAGATAGGCTTTATAATTTATCCAACCCAAGATAATTAATTTTCGTGGAAATTTATTTTTATAGGCCAAAAGTAAAGGCATTACAATTAGAATAGATGTATTAGGTCAGAGGGAAAAAGGTCGAGCATTGCAACAGGCACCGGGCGGCCGGCCCAAATGGGTCCGGGCGGCCGCCAGCCTGCACCTCCTCTCTACCCCATTCTTTGCCCAGAATATTCTAGAACCAGCTCATTGTAATGACGACCAATTTGGAGTCATTTACATAAGACCATACCGCGGAACCTTACTATCATATTCTATACATCCCCGTCTATATAAACAAGTCTCATCTCGATCATTCAATCTCATCTCATTCAATCCTTCTTCAAGACCGACGACCAAAGATCCTCTTTGTGCACTATGAAGAATGTTGAAAACCCGTATGGTGATATACGATCCAACCAAGGCGGCAGCCTAACTTATACAATTCCATGGCTATAGTGCCATATGGACCAAGCCTTTAGTCAAAGTCAATTCACCATCCGTGAATCGACGCCATCGATGGACGCCTACTCGCTCAAAGATTCGATGGTCGCAAGGCGTGAACTTAGCCTTTTCTCTAGACGTTTAGATGTTTTGGAGAAGAAGAACTCAATGATATTTGAGAAGTTAGGAGTTCTCGAGCGCCTCTTAACTAAATGAGATATGTAATACGCTCAAGAATATAAGAGCACTAGTTGAGTCGCTTATTTAGTCTATTTTTATTTCGAATTAAAGTTAGAGTTTTTGAGTCAAGATTGTGAGTCAATAAAATTTGAATTGAATAAAGAGTGCTCTTGAATAAATTGTTGATTTATTGTCTCAATTATTATTTTCTATATTTTGTATATGTTTTTCTTGTCTCCACCATGTTTTTGGATGAAGGATAATAAAAGATAGTGTGGGGAGACAAGACGTAACATCAAGAACAACTAAACCGAACCCGAAAAGCGAAGCAAAACAATAAATACTGAACGAAGATCCAACACGACAAAGCTCGAAAAAGCCACAGGGTACAGGGCTCTGGCGGCCGCCGCCAAGGATTTGGGCCGCCCGGCCGCCGCCTCCCCTCGTCTTCGATTTCTCCAACTTTCGGTTTGATCTCCGAACTTTGCTTTAGTTTATATTTTGGCTTCGCTCGTCGTTTTGAAACCTCTTGCTTATATGTTAAATAATAAAATAAAATAAATTGATATGCTTTGCTAAGAATAAATTCACATAATATTTTTTGTGAAGAAAAAGATTTTGTTAAAAATATTTAAGCTACTTAAAGTTGTTGTGAAATTTGAGATAGAAGATTTATGAGAACTTAATTTTTGATATCTTTTTTCTGCTGGAGAATTTATTTCAAAAATATCAAAATAATAGCTTCACTTCATCTTTATGATAAAAATTTATCTCCTATTAGAGCCATGTTATAAAAATTAAATCAATAAAAAGTTATTTGCTTTGTATTGAGCTTTGTCAAATTTTGTGAACTAAGTTGAGAGACTTGTCTAAAGATCAAGATCACGTACACTTTTTTTTTATTTATTTAAATGCTCCAGCTTGTTGATCTCTCTAAATTCAATAAATTATTTTTATACATCAAGGCATGGGCTATGCAAAAGTAATTTATTTAAAAAAAAAAAAGAAGAGAAGGAGATGAAAAATGGACAAAAGTCCTACTTGGCGAGTAGTAGAGCCTACCTCCTTAAGAAAAAAAAAGAAAAAGAAAAAGGGAGATGAAAAATGGACAAGTGTCCTACGGCGAGCCAGTAGAGCCTACCTCCCTAAAAATAAGGATGAATAATGGACAAGTGTCCGAGGGTCATAGAACCCACATCTTTAAAAGAGAGGAAATAACAGACAAAAAGTCTAGGACCAGCAGAGTCCACCTCTCTAAAAAGAAAAAAAATAAAGATAGCCCATGATCTTGTTTGCAAAAATATTTATTCTAAAAAAAAGAGAGAAGAAAAAGAGCATAGTAGAATTAGCACACACATGCACATCTTGATCTAAAGACAATGTTTTTCCTTGGATCTATATTTGATTTTGCAGATACATACAAAGTAAGTATACTATATTTTTGATCCTACAACTCCGCATACAGTTTTATTATAATTTTATATGTTATATTTATGTTGTGAGGATCCACAAATACCACACATATATATATATATCATTGAGTGATTTGAGAGTATCATAAAAGAGAGGAGTAAGCTATGTTTTCTTTTCAAAAATCATTGCAAAAACTCCAGCTGAATTGATTGAAAGAATAAAGTACTCTATTTTATCTATCTTGTTTCATAATCGCTTAAGTACTTAGTAAGATTAGAAAGATATAAAGTGAGCTTATGAGTTTATAATTAACCAACCTTTTATCGAGACGAGTAAAAGCCTAAGTGTGGGGGAGCTTGTTGACACCTCTTAAGCTATATTTTTATGTGTCAATTAAATATGTATAAGGGTATAAAAAGAATAAAATACATAGAATAGGTATTATACTAACTAAGTTCCACAAGTTTTGGTGAATTATATTTTTTTAGGGGACTTAATGGGTAAATGCTTGGGAAAACTTAGAGAAAACCCCCTACATAATAAAAGGAATTGCCAAAGAAGGATTTCGACCCGAAAAGTGAACTAAAACATTCTAGAAGACACCAGAAGACACCAGGAGAGACCTGACACCTTGGGTCCACCCTGGCCTGGCGGCCGCCAGAGAGGATTAGGCCGGCCGCCAGGTGGGGCCAAGATGTCAGCCTCATCTTCTTAGGTCGGTTTCTAACCGACTTTGTGGTTGTATCTACGCCGTTGTTGAAGTCGGTTTGATCCAAGGGCCAGCATTCATCTACCAGGACTATATAAGGAGGGTCATACCTCCAGCCATAGGCATGAAAATCATTATTCATCATACTCAGCTTTGATCATAGCTAGAGCCATACCTCTCTAATTAGAAGAGAGCTAGATCAAGTTGAGAGAGATTAGTAGAAAGTTGAGAGATAGATCAAAGAACTAGTTCTAGTTCTAGATCTGTTCTTGAGAGATAGAAAGTAGAGTTGAGGAGAAGTAAGGAGAAGTGCCGGATCTGTCGGTGACTCTTCTACGCTTGTACCTCTGGGATCAAAGGCTTCATTGCAATTGATCTTGAGACTTCTTTGGCAGGATCAACCTTATATTTGAGTAAGTCTACTTATTTATATTTCTTTCGGTTTATGACTCATTAGAGTACTTTGATTCTTGTCGCTCTTGAATTGAAGTTGTTACCCCTAGTGTAGACGTGGTGTTTATACTAGATAACTCATAAATACACCATACTTGCCGGATCGTGGTAGTTCGTGGTAGTGACAGTACCATTGATTCCTTTGGATTCCACGCCCCGTAAGATAGGACACGTAGGACATAGTTGCTGGGGGAATAGTAAGTTTCGACCTTACTTTCCTTTTGAGTACGTCCCCATTAAGAAATATCTTTAAGCCTTATAAGAGTATAAACTAGACAACCTTAGAATTCTTCTCACCTTTTATCTGAACTCCCGTTCCTTACTACTATCTCAGTGTTTAGTTCTGTTTCATTAGTCTCACACCATTCTCTCTGTGGATTCGATATTTAAAACCCTCCCGGGTGAAGTGCTCATCGTTTCTGTTCGCTTGCAGACTATACAAATTATAAATAATTCTGTAGGATAACTTTTACCAACAGCCCCGGAGAGGCGTGCAGGCCACCAAGCTCTCCGATGTATCTGGAGCTGAGCACCGGATTTAGGTTTTTTTTAGTTGAACGCTTTGTTGAACAATTGGACATCGAGTTTGAGGAACCAATAAGATAAATTTGCTGATTCCAAATTAGCTGTGGCAACACTATAGCTGAGTTTTTTTATCTTTATAATTTTGCTTCACCAATTATTGTCAGTTGCATTCATCGAGCTTCTTTGCTCTGAGTCCTTGGGTCACTTATCTAATGCACATTAGTAAACTAAAAAGCATAGTAATCTTCACACAGAAGCGCAACTAAAGTTGCTCGAACACGCAGGATAGCTGTTATGAATTGCTTGGTTGTAGAAACCCAATACAACCACACACACACACGCACACGCGCACGCGCGCGCGCGCACACACACACACACACACTTTTACATCTGATCTCTCTCTCTCTCACTCACTTCTCAACTTGACCCAAAACCACTAGAGAGGAACTCATGTATTGAATTGCTCTAGAGCAAGAAGATTGGATATTCCCCGAGCTCCGGCCAACCTCCACAAGAGTATCGTATCATTTACTGAAACCAAAACACTGCTTAGGCTCGGTTGAATCCCATAAAAACACAGAGATACGGTGATTCCAAATGGACCAAGCTCCTATAGAATGATAAATTGGGGAATACCATAAAATTTGTATCAAAAATACATAAACTTTGTAGAGTCAACAAACTTCAACATTAGGCCTAATATCTCGGATAAAAAAATAAAGCAAAAGCCTAGATTGCATCAGGGGCGCAAACAGCTTCAATGATCTTTTTGGGCTAGAGTAACAATAGGCACAATCTAGGTACCTAATTAATTATTACAAAAAATAAAATCCAGAAAGAGAAGCAATGGAACTATTATATTTGCCTATATGTCCTTGCAAAATTAATTAATGATCATTCACAACCATGTCGTGTCCGCAACAGATAAGCCCAAATATATACGGTGCCAGAATTCTAGAACACATTTGAGAGAGAGAGAGAGAGAGAGAGAGAGAGATCATTCTACATATACTCACATGTACAATGCATGGTAAAAATATTTTGTAAAATTAAAATGTAGCATCTATAAAACATTGTATATATAATCCATTTACCTATGAGCTTAAAGGTGAAGTTGAGAAGTATAAGTCTTGCCGGGTGCCTCAGAAAAATAATGAAGGTATTGGCGCACAAGGATCCCTCTTCAGTCAAGCAAAAAATCAAACAGCTTCGACGGAAACCAGGTCGTGATGTTTTCAGTGTGCATGCATCCTATGTGCTTGTGAGGCATCAGGAGTGTTTCTGTCACAAACTCATGACTCGGGCCTCCTCACATGGAGCGCTGAAGCTACAGCACTACGAGCGCTTAAGCTAAAGCACTAGGATTAGCACCTTCAGAGGAGACTCTTCGATGTATCTGGAGCTAAGCACTAGAGATGGCTCCATGGAGAGGCGTGCAGGCCGGCCACCATGCTCTCCGATGTATCTAGAGCTGGGCATCAGATTTAGGTTTTTTTTAGTTGAACGCTTTGTTGAACAATTGGACATCGAGTTTCAGGAACTAATAAGACAAATTTGCTGATTCCAAATTAGCTGTGGCAACACTATAGCTGAGTTTCTTTTTATGTTTCTAATTTTGCTTCACCAATTATTGTCAGTTGCATTCATCAAGCTTCTTTGCTCCGTGTCCTTGGGTCACTTCTCTCGTGCACACTAGTAAACTAAAAAGCAGAGTAATCTTCACACAGAAGTGCAACTCAAGTTGCTAGAAAAATGTCTTTTTTTCTCGAACACGCAGCAGAGCGTATCATTGTATTAAGAAGAATAAAGGGGTGGCTTTAGAAACCCTATACAACCACTCACTCACTCCTACACACACACACAGTTTTACATCTGATCTCTCTCTCTCTCACACACACTTCTCAACTTGACCCAAAACCACTAGAGAGGAACTCATCTATTGAATTGTTCTAGCTAGAGCAAGGAGATTGGATATTCCCCGAGCTTTGGCCAACCTCCACAAGAGTATCTTATCATTTACTGAAACCAGAACACTACTTAGGCTCGGTTGAATCCCATCAAACACAAAGAGATTACCGTGATTCCAAATGGACCAACCTCCTATAGAATGATGATGGAATCAAGCCCTTTTAGTATGGTTATCAATGCCAAAATCTGTGCTTGCCCACCAAGCATCAAAGGAATCATTTTCAGGCTCGGGAGAGGTAACTCGACCATATGTAGGATGTTGTATCATACTTGCCCGGAGAAGAAACAAGAGATCAGTGTTGGGGAGGGCGACCCTCGCCAAAGCACCGGCAGCCCTGCAGGCCCCGCTCCAACGGACCAAGACCTGTGCCACAACTAACTCTAGAAACCACCGGCATGTCCAACTTAAGGGTCCTCCGAGATGACAGCGGGCACCGAAGGCCTGGTGGACATGTTGACAACGGTGGCGCCTCCAATCGGCCCCGGAAGCAGTGCAGGCCAGGCCTGACCGACAACGCAGTCAGTTGCCGGAGCGCAAGCTTCATGCGGAGGTCATGCCAGCCAGGATGGCCAGTGGCGGGAGGAAACCCTAGAAGCACCCCCATGAAACCATCTTTTATACCCCCCGCAAGGGTAAAATACCCATTTGCCCTTGCGAGGACCCACCTTGTACTCTGTTGTAAAAAGCCACCCAACTCTTCACCTCCCCTATAAATACCCGGTACGGGCTCAGCGGAGAGGGTCGGTTGGTGGCCAACTTATTGCCATTTAATCGAATTAACTCTTTTGCACCTCCGCATGTCTCACCAATCGCGCACGGGCCGACCTCCGATCGCCCCCACCCTCGGCAACCCCAACGAGGGTGAGGCCGAGCGGAGGCCCGCTCCCTGACCACCCTTTGCACCTTGTCACCCTTCGCCTGCGTGGTAAGCCCTTCGCCCTCTCCCGCCACCTCCGTAGCGAAGACCGAGGGGCAGGAGTGATCCCCACAATCAGCAAATGATCAATCATTTCCTCAGCCCGATCATAGAGTGGGCAGCGTTCAAGGTGGGGCAGGCCTCTTTTAGCAAGACAGTCTGCAGTCCAACACCTATTATGCACCACTAACCACATGAATAACTTGCATTTGCTAGGTGCCAATCTCTTCTAGATTTTGTCCCATGGCCCAAAATGGATAGCCCAATAAAAAATCCCTCTTATGCAGATTTGGCAGACTACACTCCCGAACTAGAGAGTTGCCATAAACGTGTGTCATCAATTTCAGGATTCAAAGTAAAGTATAAGATAAGATCCCACAACTTCAAAAAATGCTCTCAGCACGGGTAGTGTAGTACTGACGCCCGGTTCATCTCAGTAAGGGCTTTGTATCTTGTCCTTTTCCTTGCTTTGTTGCTGATTAATTCAAAAATATTAGGCATTAACTGGTCTAGGCTCTGGCCATGCAACCACCTATCAGTCCAGAAAATTGTGTTCTTGCCATTGCCGACCTCCGAGACAATGGGCTATCTGGTTCAGTTTTCTGTAGCCACAACCAACACATCCGCAGAGCCCATCCCAGCTGTTGTAGATGGGAAATACCAAGGCTTCTGAGTTCTGGTGCTCGAGTGACCTTATGCCAGGACAACAAGCAGTACACCCCCCCCCCCCTTTTGGCTATATAAATGTCACACGATCACAAATGTATCAGGCATTCCCTACAATGATGTTCACCACATGGACCCCCAAAGTTACTGTCAGCTAACGAGTTGTAAGCGCTATAGAGAGCAGCACATGCTTTCTTAAGCTTGACATATATAAATGTGCTCGGTGCACTGCAGGATGCAGTTTCATTTGCCTCCTTGGAACAAGTATATTATAAGACTGATTGATATGATAGGCCACTGCAAGGAATGGGGTGACCTAGTCGGACTACATCAAAAGAGGAAGGCCACTAGCTAGGGGCTGGAAATGCCATTAGATATCGAAGACGTTGGCATAACTCGAATAGGTTTGGGTGGCATGGGGAATTCAATTGTTGCAACGCAGTAGAGCATCACAAATTTCATAGAGAAGACAATGTAGTGAAGCCCAATGTACTGGATCGTTGGTTCCTCCGATCCACCCCAAATGCCCTCCATGGACACGTGGGTGCTTGGGTATGTTATGGCAGAGCATCTCAATGGTGACACTGTTCAAGGCTAGGATATAGCATGAACAGGACATAGTTGACGAGATGTACGTGCAACTTGTGAGGTCAAAATTCTACCTATGTCGCATGGATGAAGAGAAGACAAAGCAATATAAGACGGTTTCCATCCTGCACGCGCATGTCATGTGCTCCTTGCTAGGACGTACTGCACGCCATGTGTACCCACATGGACCGCCCTCACCGGACTCCATGGCATCACATACGAGCTGATCAGTGATCACTGGCTTGTCATGTGCAAGATCGATGGAGACAGCATGGATAAGGCCATGTTTAATGAAGAGGTTTGAGGCATTGTTTCCATAGGTGTCTCATTAGGTAAAATGAAATGACATATGGATCAAACATCCATCCTCAGTGCATAGTTTCATAGACTTTAATTTCTTGACTCTTGTATAGATGGTATCTTGACTCCTGTATAGATGGTAGTCATGCTAAAATAATTTCATCTAGATAAAACTCATTTTTGTCTCTTTAAAAATGTTGTTATGCAGTCAAAGACGCATATGTGGCACCTAAATGTTGGACAACACGCCAATAAAATTCCCACCAAGAATAGTCTAAGGCAACAACAAATGATAACAACAACAATGCTATAAACAAACTATTAACAAATGTTGTCATGCAGTAAAATTCTCTGAGCACAAACAAACAATAGGCACCCGCCAATCTAAAGGTGGGCTAGGCCACCCTACAGCGAGCTATTTAGCTCCTTATCGGTGTGGTTACATAATTAAACATTAACAAGACGCTTGTGATGAAGAATTAGATGTGAAGTTTTTGCTTGTAAAAAATGTAGTGCTTACTGTCATAAATAAAGCGCATTCCAAGTAATGACAAATCCAGATTGTTGCTTGATACTACATCTTTTTTTGAAAGGGAAGCAGGGGTGTATGATCTGCATAATCATAGTGTCAGTAGTACCCAGGATGTGATGTTTTCAATATGCATGCAGTCTATGGGCTCGTGAGGCATCAGGAGTGTTTGTGTCACAAACTCCCGATTTGGGCTAGGTCTAGAAGCTGCGAAGAGATGAGAACCGTGATGCTAAAGCTCTTGGATCAGGCCAGTGAAGTTTCCAATGTATATATTGAGGTGAGCATCGGATTTGGATTTTTGAGATGATGCATAAAACCAAAGAGAGGTTTGTGGAACACTTTGTTGAACAATGGGACAGTGAGTTTGATCTAAGACGGTTTTGCAGATTCCGAATTAGCTGCGGCAACTGTGCCTGTGTTTCCTTATGTTTTATTTATCTAATCTTGCATTACCAATTGTAGCTGGTAACAACTAATGAAACTTCATTGCTAGTCCTACTTGAATCTCTCTTGTACTGAAGGTTTAGTTTCTACACATGTCAGAAGATCAGGTTTATTAATTACTTTTTCAAGCCAAAAGATCATGGCGTACCTTAAATTTACTACAACTATGGCTTTTGTCTGCTGTATTTTTATGACTGAATTTCGTCTTTTTAATTTCTTCCTTCAGTCATGTGCACCTTTGTTGCCTTGCCACAACAACACTCTTTTTTTCTTCGTCTTAATTTCGCACATGCAATTCAGTTGCCATATGCATGTTACAGATGTTCCAGACTCAAACTGCAGCTATAATGTAGTGCAATTCAGTTCAGTGCAGCTATGCATACACACAGTACCGAGAAAGGACGAATGGAGATTGTTCAGTAAAGTTCAGTCCAGCTATAATAACAAGTACGACAACAGTACAACACCAATTAGGTGTTTAGTGAATGCTTGGATGGTGATTCTTGGGGGCTAGGCCAAGAAACCAAAAAGCAATAGACTTGAAAAGTTGAAACTTCTATATAAGTAGCATGCAGGATGTATTCTGATTATTCTGCGTGGACATGGAATCAAAGGCTCAGAACACTCTCAACTATCTATCTTGAATTTTCTTAGCGGAGATATAGGAAGCAGAGGCTTCAGGAACAGACAATAATATACTTGAATGCACAACAGCACCATGCCTCTCCAGAAGATGGCCTGCTCACCGAACCCTCGAGATTGGCTCCAGATGCTACAAGATCATGTTTATCAGTGTCATCTGCGCCATTGCACTTGCCTCGGTTGATCCGCCTACTCTGCCCCTCTCACATCATCATCATCTATACCACAGCAAGACAGGCGCACGGTGTGAACTGGCGTTGTAGCCCCAAGAAATCTCGACCCATCCGCAGCATGTTCTGTGTCAAGAACAAGAATCTTGGTGTAAACTGGAGGCCTGAATTGCGTTGTTTGGTGGCATCTACTGTCCAGAGAACAACTAGATAGCTCATGACTGGATCAAATCTGAAGCAGGTGATATCATACTCATAGCTTGCAAAGCATCTGGAAATTAAACCAGAATGTGATGAATGGATTCTTTGTAACACCTTTCGTCTTTATTATATTTTGTTTCATAACTGTCATCTCAACACAATAAATATAGAGCTTTGTTATGGTGCTTACAGGAACAACAGGTTCCTTCCGTGAAAAATATTCACCGCATTTACTAATTATGAAAAAAATATAAGTATAGATAGTATATGTAGTTTATAAAACTGTATAAGTAGTTTTAATAGTTGTTCAGACGAGTATAAATATATGCTCGTCCAAATTGTGTACTGTTTTCATTGTGTTAATGAATCAATGGAAAAATAATCGAGTAGATTTACGTTACCCACGCCTTTCTTTGAATGGCAGAATTTTTTTTAAATGCAAAGCCGGTCCTTTCCAATGCTACATCCAAAACGCCAGTGCACAGATTTGATCTCTACAGTTCCATGATATACACAAATGCCTACACAGCGAATGTTTTTGTTTTGTATTTATACAAATGAAAAGAAAGAAAACTTTCATGTAGTTGCGGTTGTTTTGACTTGTTTCCAGAAGAATCCAATAATAGTAGTTGAACCGCTGACAATTGTCTTATTGTCATATGGGTTTAGTGTGCCAATGGTCGACTTAATACGGATACTGTTTAAGTTATCCCAAGTTGTCCGTTCTCGCTGCTGATATAATCATCAGCAGCGTCAGTTTAACAAAACAACCTTGAATCGCCTGCCCGTTCCCTAATTCCCTTGCCCGTTGTCGGTGCCGTTGTGGTGGAAAAAGCCCCAAATACAAGAGAAGCCTAGTTATCCCAACCCGTTGCTTCATCTTCGTTTTGACCTGTCGCCTATACTTATTGTGCCCTGCCTGGTGCACCTTGCATTGTCGTCCCATGAAGGTAAGATGGATTCTGTAACACCCTCCCCACAGTTTGCATTTGGTTGGTTCCAAACAATTGGTTATGAAGGTCGGTATCAGTTTTGTTCATATTAGGAATTTCTTCATTGCAAGGGATGTCTTACTACAGAATTAAGAAGCCATTTCAACACGAGCAGCCTTGTCATTTGGCCGCTAGGGGGGGAGCCCAAATGATGTTGTATGATACATGGGGATGGGGTATTCACCCAGACCGAAGGTCGATGGTTGAAGCCGCTGTTCGTCACCTTCCTGGACCACAAAATTTGACTAGAATTGTTGAAGACCTAGTTTGCAGAGAGATTTTTGTGCTTTGCAGGACTGCACACGAAGTTGACATGCTTTACAGAAACTAGTGTATTGATGATGCTAACGCTATGGGTTTCTTATCATTATGCCAGTGGACACAAAGAAGAAGCGAGAGAAAATTAATGGAATGTGCATATTGCCCATGCTAACACCGCGGGTTTCGAACCCATGAAGTTGATTCTTACCCAGGAAAAAACAAAGAAGAAAATGTCGTGTCGTTACTCACCCAGCAGGTAGAAATGACAATTCTCGTTAATTCAACTTAGCAAGCAGCAGCATTGTCTTTATGTTCAACTCCAGAAATTAAATGGATCTTGCATGTGCACCATGCTCTGTCCGTGTAGAAAATGCAGTTACAATAAACAGAGAAGCTGCCACAGCCAGAAAGGCCAGTGAGATGGTTCTCTGAAGCGTACTACTGAGAAGTGAACGAGTGCCAAAACCTGCTTTTATCAGAAAGCTTCTATATAAGTAGCCAGGATGTAGAAAACAATTTATATAGTTGTAGTTGGCGTAATTAATTTATGAGATCACTGTAAATTTTGGCACTGTAAACCTGCTGATGCATTAGGAACACTGTAAATTTTGATGCCTGTGCACATGGATATGATCTCTAGCTCCGCACATCTTTATTTGATGTCATCTCTTTGCACAACGACCTCCAGCTCCCCCTCTTCTGTATATATACACACAATATACAGAGGCAGCTTGGTCCATCATATTAAGTTCGAGAAAAGCAGCCCATTCAAAAGTTGAAATAAACATCTATATAAGTAGCCAGGATGTGTTTTTGATTATTTGGCGTGTGCATGGAATCAAGGGGCCAGAACACTACAAACTATCTATGTTGAATTTTGTTAGCGGAGACATAGGAAGGAGAGGCTTCAGGAACTGGCAATCTACTTGAATTCACAACACCACCTTCCGGTACACTTGGCTCGCTTTGATAGCTTGTTCATTTGGCACAGGAAGACCCTCAACGCTGTAGCCGCGAGGAGTCTCAGCCGATCGGAAGCATGTCTAACCCTCGAGGGTTGTTGTCGTTTGTTGCCTCTAGTGTCCAGATCGAGAGTGACTAGATAGCTCCTCGTGACCGGATCAAATCATATCATACTCAGAGCTCGGAAAGCATCTGGAAATTAAACCAGACTGATGAACCAGATCAGAGGTCTTTGTAACACCTTTAATTTCGTCATTATTATATTTTGTTTCATAACGCTTCACCCTCAACAGTCAACACCTTCCTCGTCCTTATTTGTCGTGCAACCATGGTAGCTTCATTAGTGGTAGCTTCATTAGTTTCGATATCTCCTATTCGTTCGTTCTGAAACGCTCTAGCCCCTTCCTACCGGTGCCATGAACACCTGCCACAAAAAAAGGTGCCTGAACACTATGGTTGTACCATTGATTCATTGTCTTTGTTCATAGCATGCTCATTGTTTTTCCCAACTTGTGAACATTGATTTTTTAATTTCAGTTAACATCCCTAAGCTGAAGCTAATAAAAAAATACACTATTAACGTACATTTAAGTTAAATTATGCTAGAATCTAATGTACAGAGGTATTAAGAAATTGCTTGAAACCATTTAAGCCAGAAGCTGATCAAAATTGCTTGAATATGTACTTTTGTTTATTTCTTAAAAAAATTATACTCATATGGATTTTTCAACATAGAGTATATCTATGCATATGGCACTCCTTTTATCTAAAAAAAAATGCATATTGCACTCCTTCAACCTTCAATATTGTCACACAAGCAGGGTGATAAATTGAAAAAAAAACAATTAATATCAAAATACATAACTTTTGGCCAAATTTCTTGACTAAAAACATCAAGTTGTAACTTGGATTGTAGCATGCGCAAAACCTTTAACGATCTTTGAGCCCTAAATTAACAATATTTTATTTTCCAGCGCTCTAACTAGAGGATGATGTAAATCTCTCTTGCTATCTATGAAATAGGCACAACCTCGTTCGCATTTATTCACGGACGGAGCATAATGGTGGCCAAACTAGGCTCCAGCCCCACGTTGTCCAAAACAAAATTCCCAGGTATTCTTCAGCCTGGAAACGAGAGCAGAAAAGCAGAGCAGAGGTGCCTGAGTCAGTGATTCAGGAACTTGATATGCCACTATATAAATATGTTATAGTATACATGATTTTTTTCTAATATCAACATATTTCATTTGTGTTTTTGTCAAATTGGCCCCACTTTGATTTTGTGCCAAGCTCTGTTGCTACGTACATTTATTCTGAAAAAAAAAAAAAAAGCTTTCTAGATGATAAGCAAACTATTGGGATTGTTTCTAGGTCTTTGCAAAATTAATGATCGTTCACAAACATGTAATGGCTTCAACGTGTAATCACAAATATATAAGGTGCCAGAATTCTACAACACAGGAGTGAGAGTAGTAATTTCTTCGTAAATAAAGACATTAGTTCAATGCCATCTTTGTCTTGCTCCATATATAGTATAGTGCTTGGGAAACATACACTGAGAATTTAATCTTTTAATTCCTTTATTTGTCCAAGCTTGGGACTAGGGTGGTCCTTGTTTTGATTCCTGAGATGGAGTTGAAGGCTGAGGCGGAGCCAAGGGTCAGGCTCAGAGCGGAGATGCAATCATGCTCGGGCACAACCTTCCACCGTGGCCTAATGGCGCGCACGAACGCACCCGATGGGTTTAACCACCCGTGATCCAGGACGGGCCTGTCAGTGGTTCTCACGGCCGGGAACACCTAGCCCCGGGGATTAACATACCCATATATGTTGGGATCTCGACACCACCACTGTAACATCCCAGATATTAAAAAGTAATGAAAATTTTAAATATGATCATTATCGTGTGTGATTATCAAGTATCATGGAAATAATGCATTTCATGTTTCAATTTTATCATATGAATGTTGCATACGCCACGTATTTATGTTAATAATTAAGGTTTTGATGAATTAATAAATCTACTTTTCATGATGAATAAACTTTCCAAATTTTTATTCCATGAATTGGTGTGATGCTTGAGCTTTAAAATAACGTTAGTAGTTGTTGTGCTTGAATAATGTTTGTTTACTAATTAAATACCGAATTTAGAAATGAAATAAGTACTAATCCTAATTTTAAATTTAAATTTGGAAAACCTACTTTCAAAACTATTGAGAATTTGGGGATAGTCATTAAAGCAAACCTGGAGATCTCGAGAAGTTGGACTATTTTGGTTTTTGGAGATTTTGAAGTTTCTATGTAAATTTGGGAGATATTGGAAGAAGAAGGAAGGAAGAGACACTAGTAAAGAATTTCCAGAAGCAGTGGCCACCGAGTTGCTTGTCTGCTTGCCTGCATGTTCGCCGCCGTGCCGGGTTTGGCTGCCTCTGTTCTCGCCGTTTCCCGTGCTTGGACGCGTAGCTGCCTGCGTGGCCGGGTCTAAGCTGCTGCTGGCAACGCCTGGAAGCCGCGCTCTCGTCCTCAAAATCCCAGTCAGACGCCGTCGTCTTCTTTTCTGCTGCCGCGTTTTTTTTTTTTTTTTTTTTTTTTTTTACAACAACATATATATTAAAGGAGCCATATTACATTGAGGTCCTCAACGGAAGACCTGATTACATAAAGGTCCTCTGACCAGAAAGAAAGACAACATCGTCGACTGAGGTGCGGAAACTGACGATTCTGGTGGTGGAGGGTATACGCAGGGGCGTCAAAGACGCGACGCACGGATGGGACCGACCGCAAGAAAAGCGTCGGTTTAAAATGGGTTGATGGAGCCATAGTAGAAGAATCATCATGCCGACAACCGAAGAATATTGTTGAAGTCGTCGTCGCAGGTAGATGTAGCTCATATCAGGAACCCAAGGGGGAGCAGAGTCGTCAAATCCGTACCTGAGAAGTAGTTGTCTGGTTGTAGTGCGGTGCATCAGGACCCAAAGCTGGAAAGCATGTAAAGCATGCAGAACGCGTGGCCTCCAAATCACACAAGATAATCTTGAACGAACAGGTATGGGAGCCACGTAGGTGCTCTTCCTTCCACAGGAAGGCAGCTTCCGCATGGCAAGCACGTCACGGCGATGGGCCCAGAGGCGCAGGGAGTGGCCCAGCAGAGTGGATGAGGATTGCCCATCGGATAGCAGGCACAGCACATGTGCTAGGGCCCCACTTCTTGACAGACGGGCCCCACCTCTGACAAAAGGTGCGACAGGACACGCATGCATCGCTGCACGGCCGCCGCTGTTGCATGGAGGAACTCACCCGTCCGCCGCCGGTCGCCTGCCCGACACCGCGTAGAGGCCGTCGCCTGCTCTGCCCGCTCTCCGTTGCATCCGCTTGTCCTCGCGGAGGCACTGGCCTGCTAGCCGCAAGTCCGGCGAGCTGGGCATGTTGGCAAATGCATGGCGCTGCCCAGACCCCGTCGTCATCAGCCGCCTCGTCCACGAGGACAACGACATCGTCGACGAAAAAGCCCGTAAAGAGCGAGCGCGGGAGATCCCACGCCAAATCAACGAGTCGGTTGTCCACCTCCGTGAACGCGACGGCTCTAAGAACCGCCTCCGTGGAGGATAGGCCCAGCCACCGGAGCACCGCCAAGGAAATCGCAGCCAAGAACACGAGGAAGACCGGTAGAGCGAGGTGCCCCGTCCAGCCCGCCGTCGGTTCGGCGCTGCAGTCTCCTTCCCCGGGATGGCTCCCGTGGAATCCGAGAGGGGAGGGGTCGGCGACGTAGAAATCCCCTCCGTCGCAGGTGATAGCCATCTCTTGCAGCTTGTCTGGCTCTTCATATCTGGTAGATATGGCCTTGTAGGCCATTATTTTGGTGGAGGATCTTACAAGGAAGGAGGAGAGGGGCAGGGGAAGGAGAAAAGAGGGGGCCGGCTCACCTGCCACCCGCCGGCGAGGTCGCCGGGCAGGGGGCTGGCGGCCGGCAGCTGGAAGTTGTTAGAAGGTGGGGGAGAAGGGAGGGGACGGCAAGGAAGACGGCATACGCCCGGGATACTACCTTGAGCTCTCAGAAAAACAAAAGATTAAGCTCACTCTCTGAGCACAAGTTGATGCCGCCGCGTTCCTTTAGTTCGCAGAGAAATTCGCCACGCTCGTTCCAGCTCTGCTCGCTCCATCTAGCTAATAGCTTCTCCCAGTCCTTTCGCGTTGGCTAGGTCGCTAGGCCCACTCGCCTTGCCTCTTTTCGCCTAACGCAGCCGTGCGTGCCGTTCCAGCCACGACCGCGCCGCCATGGCCATCGTGGTCGCACCTTGCCGTGGCCAGGCCATTTCAGTTGGCCTCTTACCCTGCCGTTTGTTGATTTAGCTTCGCCTCGAATCTGTGGTCGTGATTGACCTGTTAGTTCTCATAGCTGAGTTCCGTAAACGCCGGAACGCCGGTTGCCGGCGAGTTCCGGGTTGCCGCGCCGCCATGTCCGCCATGGCCGCCGGTGAGGTCACTGCCATGTTCGGAGGGGGGAAAAGAGTGCCATCGTGTGCGGGATGGACCGAAGAATCCCTCGGGCTCGATCCCGGGGCCGTGTGCTCGCTGCCGGCGAGGTTGGCCGGTTTGTCGTGCGGCAGTCGCGCGTGCGTACTGGAGGAAGGAGAAGAGCAGTAGTGGGCCGGTCCTGTGCAGTCCAGAGAAAGAGAAAGGAAAAGGATTTCTTTTTTTCTTTTTTCTATTTTCACTTGAAACTTGTGATTTTCATATCTAATTATTGGTGCATGCTAAATTCATGAAACTTTTGTGTAGCGTCCTTATGATTATATCTGTGTAGGAAAAATATGAAACCTTGAGAATTGATAGTTTGGGTATGATTAAAAATTACCTCTTTTAATTAAGAAATGCCACTTCCATGGTTTTTTGTAGGTTAAAATAAATATTCGATGATCATGAAACTTTCTGTGTATCTATTTTATTCTAGCTGTTCTTTTGAATAATACATATACGTTTTCTTATTGATAAAATGATTGGTGAGGATAAAATGATTGGTGAGTGTCTTTGGTTATCCAAGATGGTTAGTGGAATAGAATACCCATATATAAACTCCATGTGTATGTGTTTCTTCCTTGATAACCACGTGATGGAGTTGTTGTTCAAGTGATTAGAATACTTTATCAAACGGAACCCTAGTTGTATTAGAAGGAAAGTTGTACTCAATTTTAGAAGTTGTTTAAAGTTCTTTTGTGCACTTGTATGCTTTTCATCGTGCATCACGGCATGCATTCCGTTATGTTAAGCAATGCATCATGTGTTATGTGTAGTAAACGAAAAAGAGAAAGGTTGGAAGTCGCAAGTACCAAGCGTGTGGACGCTTTTGTTGTCATCGAAATTAAGGCAAGTGCATGACGAATCTTTGCTTCGGCTTCACGCCTTTTATTCGAAGTTTTCTTGCTTTCCAATGTTCAAGTATTATATTTCGGTTCAAGTTTAAGTTTCTTGTTCATGAGATTCAAGTTTCAAGTTTCCATTTACGTTCAATTCTCGTGCCGGTTTATCCAAAGGTGCAATTTGGTTCTTATATTCGGTGCACGTGAGTAAGTCCGGCCCTACTTGCTCGGCTTTTACCGGTAAATGCTAAGGAGTATTCAAGTTCGTCCGTTTTAACACGGAAACTATTTATTTATTTTCTATTCTAGTAATTTGTTACGGTTTTCCATGAGATAACAATTTTTTTGGTTCTAATTGTACTTGCCGAGTGTTTTCACTCACCCTTGTGTTTATTTGGTTTTTAGGTGCTAAACCATCACGACTTGTATGGAAACCGGGAGTAGCACCATCATCACAAGTACTCACTTTTCGTTTACAAACGCGCAATCTTTTGCATAGCGGTTGTAATAGGTTTGTTTTAGTCTTAGTGAATGTGTTGAGGGTAACCCCCGGTGGTGTTTCTAGCCGGGCGTTACAACCACACCTTGAATCGGCGGACCTTTCCTTGTGCTTCTCTTGAGCGTTGACGACTCGAGAGCACCATGCTTAGGCACTACTACAGATTCGCTCATCACTACCGCCGGTATCACCGCCAAAATTTAGTCCACAGGCGGCGATGAACCGCGCCCCTAAGCAAAGTGATGAAACGCCCGCGCGGGACAAACCGTAATCTCCACGGACTCGACCAATACCAAGAAGTGAAGATTTATATCTCTACCGGTTTGAATCATTCCCCAAGCAAGGGTCTTGATGGACATGAGATCACGGGCGGGTTAGAATTAGAATCGATAGCGATTCGACGATTCACAACCGGGTTGATTGGAACCGAGATAGCGATTTGGGAGGGGAAGCAAAGGAACAATAAAACAAAAATCGAAGCGAAGATTAACACGCATCAGTTAACAAACGATCGATCCATTAACAAACGACACAAAACCAAATTAAACTGGTCATAGAAACAATCGATACAATAAATTAACATAAAAAGAAAGCGGCCGCCTAATTAAGCCGCCTTCTTGGCCTTCTTCTTGGCCTTCTTGGCCGCCCGCCCGGCCTTCTTCCCGGCCTTCTTGGCCGCCATCTTCTCCGTTTGGCGCCGGTATCCCCTCGCCGAGGTTATCGGCCAAGTACTCGATCCGGGAGGGCGATGATGGACTTCCCCTCCAAGTGTTGATTCACAGTTGGCGTGCCAACTTGGTCGGCCAGCCGTTGAGCTTGTTGCGGGCGGCGCCGAGGCGATGCAGATGATCTTCTCCGCCTCGGCGGCCTTTGTCGATGGACTTCTCCTCCAAGCGGTGATTCATCGTTGGCGAGGCCAACTTGGTCGGCCCCGGCCGTTGAGCTTGTTGTGGGCGGCGCCGAGGCGATGCAGATGAACTTCCGCCGGTCGGAATCCATGTCGGTCATCGGCGGCGCCACCGACCCGGCCGACTTACATCGCGGAAAACGGGGTAGAGAGGGAGTGTGTTTGGAGAGCGAGTGTTGAGAGCGGGACCGGAGACAGGGGGTTATTGTACGTATAAATAGGACTCGGCCGCGGTTTCACGAGGGAACAGTTGAACACAAATGATAGAAAATTAACATTGACACGCATCATAATAAATAATAAAACCGAAGAAGGCGTAGTGGTTCATCTTTTCTTCCGGGGTGGAAGACGATGGTCGCCCCGCCCGGCTCCTTCAAAGATCCGAAAGCAGCCCGAGACGATCGAGGGTGAAATCCTCTCGATCACCTCCCGAATGCGGCTCCGAGCAGCAAGGTCATCGGCGCCGCCGCCTCTAGCCGGGTGGCTAGAAGGTCCATGCGGCGGTCGCGCCCGCACGGTGTTGCGCTTCCAATTCCCGAGCTGCGTTTCCAATGGCGCGCGGAAGACAACGATCTCCACCTTCATTGATCACCGCGGGCCCACACACAAACCGGCAAAGTGATTAACAAATCGGTGAAACAAATAGTTATATCTCGTAAAAAATCGATTTATTGAAATCATTAATTTTATCTCGGCGTTAATGCATTGAGATTTCAACCAACCCCCGTTTCGCCGCCACGCACTCCGTATTATAAATTTTCATTTTAATAGTACGTATATAGGCCGCCGAGTAGGTCATGGCCTGCGTGATACGTCATGGTCGCGACCTTGAGAATCGTGTTGCTCTAGTCTTCACTACCGGTTCCGCTTTTAATTAAAGCGGCGGTGTCTCTCGCTTCCCATGAGAAAAGGCCGAGCACCGCCGCCGCATCAACGGGTTATATCAATGTCATTAATAACACTTCGCCGGTGCACAAAGACCGGCGGTGATCACATATATCTTCGCCGGTGGGCCACTACACGGCGGTGTTATGGAGTATCACTGGCCGGGTTAAAAACTACTCACCGGCAGTATTTTTGCATTGTCAGCGGCCGAACGATGCGCCGACCGCCCGACCGCACCAATCCGGGAAGGAGCCTTGTTGCCTCGTTCGCCGTACCACGGCCCGCGGTGCTTGGTTTATGCCGGTGCCAATTATCCCCGGCAGTGAACTTCCATATTACCGCCGGGGTGCCAATTTGAAACCGACAGTGATCGGTCATTACCATGGCATCTGGCCTATAAAAACGGCTAGTGCGGCCCTTAGGTTTGCAATTCAGTTCTCTTCGTCCTCTTTCTTGATACTATGGATTCATTTACTGTTCTTCCTCCTCGATCTTCTTTGCTACTCTCCACATACATATCTATGGCCTCTCTATGGGAGAAAGCCCTCCACGTACATATATCATTCTTATGCATCTTAGGCCACCAAAATGGTTCACACACAAGAGGTGCTACAAGAGTCTTATCAAGATTGAGCGGCGCCGAGAAGGTTAGAAAAATTTGTGAGATTCACGGAACCATCCGGTTCTGTGCTTGAGAGCCGGGGGCCGGATTTACATGTCCATATGAGAGACATGGCATTCTCGAGAGAAGATCATGTTAATCTATGAATATACGCTTCAATGAAAATCTCCTTTGGTGATCAAAGAAGATTTTCATAGATTAACATAATCTTGTCTTGCGAATGCCTATGCATGTTGTCATTGGATGCAACCACGGCTTGGCCATTACGGTAATTATCTCAGAAGGCATCCTTGCTCGTGGATTCAATGTAAATCCGAGTTATGCCCTCCTTGAAAGATCGCCCACAAGAAACCTCACAAAGACCGATGGGACCTCAACGGGCACCGATGGGCTTTCAAAATCCCATCGAATTTCATCGGCAAGAATCACATTACCTTCGGCATTTTTTATTTTAAATATGTTTGTACACTTTGATGATAACATTGATCTATTCGTGGAAAGGTCTTTGTTATCATATATGTAATTTTTTTTCAAGGTCTTTGTTATCATATATGTAATCGGATATTGTAATCGGTTTGCTCCTTTATATATATAATCGTGTGTGTTCCTTTCAATTAATGGATGTTTGCATTTATGTATCATAATACGGGCAAAGTTTTTATTTTTTCGACGCCCTCCTTATCTTTCATGGACGAACATAAATATATAAATGCTCTATGTACTAACCGAAAAGTTGGTAAACATCATTCAAACGCTCAACTCGGTGAAAAAAGAAAGGTCCAAGTAATCTCACGGCGGTGAAAGATAATCGGTCGGTTTGAAATATATCACCTTAGGGTTTTAGAAGAGCCCCGGCGATAAAAGAGACAACACTACCGGTTTGCAAATACGAAACCGATAGTGATGAGCCTTCTATCGCGTTTATCACATAGGAAAATCTAATAATAAAAATATGGATCGAGAAAAGACCTAAGATCTTGTGTGGGGGGCATAATTTGGGTGTACAAGGTAGTAAAAAAATTCAAGGCATTTCTACATTGTTGGAGTAGACATGCTTCACAAAGGTACATGACCCCTTTCATCGGAAGCATGACCGACAAGTACATCCATAAGATATCTGCCGGGTCATCTTCGTTCGGTGTGGTCTCGGCCTCAAACTTTTTCTTAGGCGTGCACATGCCACGTGTGAAGGAAGCACGATGTTTGAGATTTTTAGGACAAGGTTTGGTATTTTTTCAATTAAATTGAATTTCTACGACGACGACCCGAGTAATTACAGGTTGAATCGGGGTTACCCACTAACAGAGCAGTGGTGCCAAAATTTCCCACATGGTCTCATGTGTCCTAGGAGCCAATTAGGTGTGTAGGTTGGTGCCAAATTTATAAGTTTTCAAGCTTTAATTAACCTCCTTCTATCGTGTTTATCACGTAGGAAAATCTAATAATAAAAATATGGATCGAAAAGACCTAATAATAAAAATATGTATCGAAAGACCCGAGATTACAATTGACACGGTACAATAATCAAAGTGTACAAACACATTAAGAAATAACCACCTCAAAAAACACCCTTCTAGCACCTATGCCCGAGGTGGTTACAATGCTACACGTTATGCTTATCGATCTAAGTAAGGCGGATGAGACCTCTGTGAAGAACCAATGTCTCTTCGTGCCGGCAAAGGCCCGACAGAGATGGGGCTCTCATCTCCCGGCGACAAAGCACAAGAATGCATGCTACTTTGCTCCTGCTTTCCGTCTTCCAGCAGTCCATGCAACAATGGCGTTGCACGAGCATCACACCTAGCTTCTGTAAGCAACGTTGTAGCTTAATCTTTAAAAACACCCTTCTAGTACTGCGTATACACGGTCTACCCATGATAAAATGTTTATGTGGAGGGCTTTCTCCCAAATAGAGGCCATATATGTGGATAGGAGAATTGGCAAATAATGTAAGAGGTCACCGGCGCACGGTTCGCCATACATGACTCTCTCGGCTCGTTAGTGGTAACCCCCAGTTCAACCTGTAATTACTCTGGTCGTCGTCGTAGAAATTCAATTTAATTGAAAAATACCAAACCTTGTCCGAAAAATCTCAAACATCGTTCTTCCTTCACACGTGGCATGTGCACGTCTAAGAAAAAAAGTTTGAGGCCGAGACCACACCGAACGAAGATGACCCAAAGATATCTTATGGATGTACTTGTCGGTCATGCTTCCGATGAAAGGGGTCATGTACCTTTGTGAAGCATGTCTACTCCCCACAATGTAGAAATGCCTTGAATTTTTTTTTTACTACCTTGTACACCCAAATTATGCCCCCACACAAGATCTTAGGTCTTTTCGATCCATATTTTTATTATTAGATTTTCCTATGTGATAAACGCGATAGAAGACTCATCACTATCGGTTTCGTATTTGCAAACCGGTAGTGTTGTCTTTGCTTGCGGGGCTCTTCTAAAACCCTATAGGTGATATATTTCAAACCGACAGCTATCTTTCACGCCGTGAGATTACTTGGACCTTTCTTTTTTCACCGAAGTTGAGCGTTTGAATGATGTTTACCAACTTTTCGGTTAGTACATAGAGCATTTATATATTTATGTTCGCCCATGAAAGATAAGAAGGGTGTCGAAAAAATAAAAACTGCGCCCAGATATGATATATAAATGCAAACATCCATTAATTGAAAAGGAACACACACGATTATATATATAAAGGAGCAAACCGATTACAATATCCGATTACATATATGATAACAAAGACCTTGAAATATATATCACCGCCCCCTACAAAGACCCCCTCCATTCTCTTCTTCTCCGACGTCCCCCAACGCCGCCGGCCCCGCTTCTTCCACGGTGAGAACTAATTAGCCATTTAGTTCCTTGAGATTTTGCCTATGAGAATGAGATCTAATTCGCCGTTGTTCTCGCCTCGCCCGCCCGCTTGTTCTTCGTCCATGTCGACGGGGACCGCCGCTACACCGCACCACCGTCTGCGCAGCCTCCCGCCGCCCCCGTCTATGCCCGACACCATACCTACCGCGACCTCGAGCTCGATTCGGCGGAAGAACGCCCGCCCGTGCCCTCTCGGTTCCTTCTAGGGGCGCTGCGTCTCGCACCGCCGAGACAAGACCGAGCGCGGACCGCACGGAAGCTTCGGTGAGTGCGTCGGTCACACGCCTTTGAGTTGTTCGTTCAAATGCCCGTGTTGATAAATCCAACCCGCTATTTCCTTTTTGTATTTAGATTTTGCTTTTCAAACAGTTCGGGATCCTAATATAGTGCCAAAAGTATTTTAATTGGTCTATGGTGAACAAATTAGATTTAAACATTGTGGTCATTTACAGCAATGATTGAAGACATGGAATTGTAATTGAAATGAGATAGATGTTGAAATTCATGAGTTTCGTGGTGTTCAAAATCTTGCTGTACAACATTTCGAATGACATAGCATTAACATCCTATTTTGGCTGCATGTATAGGCAAACCATGGCGTGGTATGTAGTGCATGTTGGTCAAGTGCCGGGGATCTATCGAACACGGGAAGATTGCTCTTCTCAAGTCTCCGGCTACCCCGTAATTGTTACAAAAATACAAGGCGGAAGTTTTGAAGCTTTCGGGGCCTACTATGGTGAAAACTTTCACTATCAACCAGCCACGGAGATCGATGAGAAGCCTCTCTCCATAGATATGAAGATTAGGAGAATTGTGACTTGGCCTATGAAAGATGTTTTGGTTTTTCGTCATGGCTATTGTCATTGTTTTCCTTATTTGGAAGTTGATGTCCTAGGCTCAATTTCAGTAGAACATTAGGTGGAGTTAGTTGTATGTAACCTTTGAACCATGTAATGTATCTATGATGCTTTTATGGGTTTAAAAATAGCCGATTTTTAGGAAAAAATTCATAAATTATACAAATTTTAAACAAAAACGCCGAGTGGCATGGGCCCGACAAAGTGAATGACATACAAAACCGGTAGTGTAACTACACCAAACACTATCGGTTTGAATTACTAACCGTCATAGACGGCGAAACATCACCGCCGGCTGCATTAACCAACCGATAGTCTCCACTCTAATATATTTGTCGGGTTGAAATCAGCCGACGGTGTTCACGTAAAGTTCAGCGGCGGTTTGATTGTAAACCGACATTATTAGCTCTTCGATACACCGTCGGCTCAATCCAACCCGATAGTGTTATCCCTACGATTCTGTCGGTTCGTTAAAGCCCGGCGGTGCTCCCAATATCAACCCCCGCCCGGTGACTTCGAACCCGCATTGCTCGGATCAAAAATGCTGCCGGTGTGTGAAACTACGGCGGTGTTCGGTGATAGTGCGTTGCCGGTTCGATATCAAACCGGCAGTCTCCTCGAATCACCGCCGGTGTTTTGACCCGTAGTGTTTCAAACCCCACATCACTACCGCTATGGTTACGCGGTTCAGTTTTTGGCGGTGAAGGGGGTTGGAGCCCGGCAGTGATGGACAATTCTGTAGTAGTGAGGTGACGAAGAACTCTAAATTCTCATGCACCCAATTTAGCCGAGTGAATCCAAACTCTTACCTCAGCTGATCAAAATGCCATGAATTAACACAAAAGAAACAAAAATCTGGAATATGCACAGAAAGAGCATATGAGAACACAAATTAATTCCCTACGGACACCTCTCCCAAAAACCAAGATCAAAACCTCCTCCTCGAACAATGAACTTTCCTTGATGAAATTAGTGTGGTTCACCATGCTCGAATTTGTGGATGAGGCTATAGAGGATGAAGAGAGAGTGGGTGGGTTATTTTATAAGGCAGCTGCCTCTGTTAAGCATGAATAGGGACAGATATCTGAAGGTGTTGACTGCTATTAATCAGTGCTTTAACATGTGGCCATGTGGGCTTTATATTGCTTTTAAGTGTATATGATTGCACAGATCGACAATATTTGTTTTATACATGAGCTTATAAAAGGTGAAGCCTTGCAGAAGCCCTCAGAGAAACTATAGGTCCTAGGCAGCATAAGAAGCCCTCTAGGTTCAAGTGTTTATGTTCATCCACATCTAGTGCATAACCAAATTAAATAGTGTACCCCGATCCAGGATGTGATGTTTTCAGTATGCATGTAGCCTTTCAGCTTGTGAGGCATCAGGAGCGTTTGTGTCGTGACTCTGTCCATCTCATTGAGACACAGTTGGAACTAAGGTACACTGTGTGGCATTGCTGCCGTGAAAAGAGTATAGGCAGCTGGGTGAAGGGGGGCATGCATGCCAGCGGCTTTGCATTGGATATGGAACTGAGAATTGGATTTGGATTTTTGACTTGATGGCAACAATCAGTAGGGGAAGAAAAGAGTCGGTGGGTTGTTTGAATGCATTGTGCGTGGAAGCTGCTACTTAGTCACTCACACAGTGGAGTTTGAGATGGATTCTCCAAATTCGCTGCAGCAATTGTACCTCTGTCTTTTTCTTATGTTTTATAATCTTTCTTTGTCAACTATAATTGGACTCTCCTGCCATCATGTCGAAAAATTTCTTGTAACAACTTACAGAACTTTCATAATCACTCCTACACCCACTTTGCTGGATCTCTAGTGTTGAAGGATTATTAAATGTCAAAAGATCAGGTTTGAAGGATTATTAAATTATGTGGTCTTTATCTAAAAAAATTATGTGGTGCCTTGATTTAGTACCACTATAGCTTTTCTGCTTTATTTTTCGATTAAGTCTCTTTGTTTTTAATTTATGTCTTCTAACACCTTTCTGGCCTTCGATAGAAACAAGCATTATTTGAAATAGATGTCTTAAGGGTGCGCTTGTAGGGGTCCAAATTCACGTTGAAACCTTTAGATCTAGCATGTCTCTAGAAATGTTCAGATGACGAATCAGAATTATTTCATGTGAACGTGTGGCTGCTGGTCGGTTGGATTTTGATCCTTAAAAACCACGTAATAAATATATTCATAAAAATCTGAAGTTTTTCTGCGTGTAAATAACATCTTGAACACAACACCATGCCGCACTGTGGCGACCTTTCCCATATGACATGGGTATACTCATGCCGCACTGTGCGGTTGCCCACCAGGATACCAAACAGATCATTCTATCATGCTGTGAATCATCAGTATAGGCCCGGACGAATTAAAAAATCATTCAAAATGGCAGAAGATGTCAGATTGGTTGCCTGTAAAGAACTCGGAAATGTAGAAAAACTAAAAGAACTAGATTCGTTGGAATCAACGCAAAGGATTTGCTTTGCTTGTTTATACTTGGCGCAAGCATCTATGACAGCAAGCCATACCCAATCTTGTAACGCCAGTTGATGCATCGCCCTGAGCTTAGACTAGTGTGGAAGGCCTAAATGTAGCACTGGATCAATTGGATGCCCGTCTGCTTAAAAGATTTTGATATGCACCTATTTTTCGATGAGAAGCATAGTAAAAAATAAGTCAGAGCTGCAATTTTGAAACGGAAATGTTGTTTGAAGAGACCCATACATGATTGCAATTATAATATACGTACTTCAAGAAAAACAATGTCAACATCAGATTAAATTGCCGAATTGTGCTCAGTTTTAGGTTTATAGTGAAGATGACATGAATTTAAATTTGTTAAGCCAGCAATACACGACACCTCATTAGCAGCACACAATACCGGATTTCAGGGCTTTGCTGAGTGCCTAAGACAATCGGCGAAGGCCGAAAAACACTCGGCAAAGCAGCGTCGGCAAAGGCGCATGTAATTTATCAGGCACTCGGGAAAGGTTTTGCTGGGACTTGAACCCGCAAACACTCTCACACATCTCTTTTCTTACCACTCCACTACATTGTTATTAAATTTATGTCTAGATTTTGTTTTAGTTCCTCATATATTATACTAAACCGAGTCTAAGTTGCTTGTTTGAGGCTAAATGAATCCAAATAAAAATGTTGTCCACTTCAAAGTTTCATAAATTTTCGAGATCTATAATTTTCATTTACGAAGTTTTTCATCCGAGGTCATTTCAAAAATTCGAATTTCAAATTTGAGAGATTCAGACCTAGTTTCGCATGGCAAGATGAATTCAAATAAAAAAGTTTTTATACTACAATGGTTCATATCTTTTGTGGACTTATAATGTTTATTTTGGTCATTTATTCATTTGACAGTGTTTGCAACATTGTTCATAAATCTTATTAATCTCTCTTCTAGTTCGAGGAAACTATGAAAGGACATGAGAGAGATGTAGGTTTTGTAAACAACTTTATTAACGTTTTGTCGAATGAAGAAATGACCAAAACAAATTTTGTAGAGCTTGAGATGTTATAAAACTTTGTAGTTGAAAACCTTTTTTATTTGAACTTTTTAGGGCCTCAAAACAGATTTGAAAAGTTGCTTTTACGAGTGCCAAAAAGCACTCGGCAAAGCCGTCTTTGCCGAAGTTATTTTTTTTTTAATCGTGTGTTTTTTATTTGGCACTCACTCAGCAAAGATGTGGGGGCACTCCAAAAATGCAGATTCCGGTAGTGACAGCGCCCATCTGTGCACGACTCATATGGCATGCATAATTAGCATGTCCAAAATATGTATAATTAGCATGTACAAATTATGGATGCTCGAGAGAACCTTGGGTTCAATTCCGGTAGTACTGCTCTAGATCTTTTTAAAAACTGTACAAACTTCAAAGCAGTCTCTATCTATTTTTTTATTAAATATTTTCCTAATTACTTTTCAGCTGTGTCCTACATGGCCCTGGCCCGTCCAAACCTATATCCAAGACAAACATATCTAACTCTAATTCACTTCCTTGGATTATTACATTCGTCAGTTTAGGGACGAACCTAATATGCATGCTGTGGTACAAAAACGATCAATACTGGTTGCACATAACAGATAGCTCTACTCCCTCCGTCTCAAAATAGTTGTCGTTTTGGGTGTTCGTGCCACGAGTTTGATTCGATTTGTATAAAATACGTGCAATGTTTAAATTTCGAAAAAAATTTGTTAAAAAACTAGACTTAAAGAAATTTCCGATGATACTAATTACTTAGCATAAATATTTGTATATTTTAAAATAAAATTGCTGGCAGTTGTTTCTCGGAAGCCGAAAACGACAACTATTTTTGAGACGGAGGGAGTAGTCTATATGATATATAGGCCACACACAATTGGTCAATCGACATCCTATATTAAGTCGCTGGGCCTTCATCATAAAGTTTCCATTAAATCGCTGGGCAACATTATGTGATTTGGTAGTTGTACATGTTAACACTATAAATGACATTTTCTTGACTAGCCAACCGAGCCAAACATGCCTATAAATTATAATAGGGCTCATATACAAACACACTGTAGAATGAGTAGTATAGTTCCGGATTGCTAGGCTGTAACCAAGGTCAAGGGTGCGTGAGAACTGAGAGCACAGCAATGACGTACTGATCTGGTAGGAGACAGTATCGGAATTGATCAAGCCATCATTTAGGCTTGGGAGGCATCAGTAACGAACGATGTGCAGTCCATCTGTCTGTTTCGATTGTTTCAGGGCTATCTTCCATACACACAAGCAACATTTTGGGGAATATGATTGCTAATGTGCAGAATAAGAAATAGAGCCATAGCATTTGGAGGAGAATTCTGTCTTCACTAACCTACCTTGCCGCCCGCCCGGCCGCTGTCCTCTGTGGCGCTGGCGCCCAACCCCAGCCGCCTCCTTTGCAGCTCTGTGCCTGTCTCCCTTCCTGCAGATGTTGTAGAGGAAGAGGTCGAGCTCACTGGTGATCTGTGTAGGCATGTGACAGGATAGTGCAGTTGGTGTTACTTGGGCTGGATCGAGCGGATATGACAGGATCTTTCACGTGGCCGTTCTTCTCAGTTAGAGGGTTCAAAAGCTTTGGTTTGCCGGTGAACTTCTCGCTTGGTGTTGGTCTCCAGGAATTCTTCCTCGCTGTTGGTTCTCTCCGTTGGCTGATGCGTGTTCAGGGTCTGTGTGCAACCTGCTACTTCAGTTCTTCAAGCTGCTTCGTTGTCACCGACATCATCATCAGTAGGCTGTGCATCTTCAGGTTCTGTTATACCAGTACTACCCTGATCAGCTGATGAAGAAGTTTGGTCTTCGAACTCATTGATGAAACAATCAGCAAACCCACTTTTTACTAAGTGAAGTTGAATCTGAAACCTGTCATTATATCTTGTATTGCATTGACATGTACCACATGGGCACACAAGAGACAATCCAATAGGTCTAGATGATGATGAGGTATACTTATCAATCCAAGTTCTGAAATTCTCCTTCCACTCTTCTGATTGTCGAGGCAAGCGCATCCAACTCCTATCTTCGTGTGATGCAGACATTGATCTGCATTCACGATCGCAACGAGAAATTAAATGATCATGATCTACCTAGCGTATGCCCATATATATGCAGGGGATATAGCTACCTTTGCCGCGAGAGGGGCGCCGGCCGGTAAGCAAGGACGCGCCACCAAGGGTGGATCAGCGGAATGCAGGACGTCGGCGATCGAGCGGGATGCAGAACGTAGAGTCCCCGAGTATTCCAAGCGTCTACTACTCTAGGATTGTTTAGTGGGCTCTTTTCGTTAATTGGGCCAGCTGGCCAGCTCCTAAACAGCGTGGCGATAGACAAACATAAGTGCAACCAAGTAAAAAGTTCATTGCAATAGGTGTGTTACAGTTGCAACGTCATTTGGATAATATTACAACCATACAATGGTGGCAATACATACATGTTATTGCATCCTCGTGGCAAGAAAGGATGCAATAGCCACCTATTTATTGCCACAAGGTATAAAGAAATATTGCAACCCAAATAAGTGTTTGTGATACTACCGCTCATAAGCTACCATCACTAATATGGATGTCATAGTTCATTTTATTGCAACACACAACATGCTAATGCAACATAAAATTGTTGTTGCAATACTTTCCACCAATTGCCACGTAAATCCTTAAAATGGGTGCAACAGCGTCATCATTTTGCAACCCAAAAAATAAATATCGCAACACAATTTTTGTGTGGAAATATGGACACATATTACTACCGGTTTACTGGTTGGGTGCCATAGTAACCAACCCCCCCCTCCCTATTGCACCCAAATGAGTGGTGTTGCCTAAGTGTCGGGTTGCTATTGACCGAAAACCACGTAGTGATAGTTCTGTTCCATAGGTCGTATGGACATATGAACATTTGCAAACTAAGTACTATGATAATCTCAAAGGGATATTCACAAAATCTACCATACTCCACATTCTTATGTTAATATCAAAGGTTTGCAAGTTTCAGGGGAGAGTCTCTCGTCTCTCTCGATTTATAACTTGTTGAAAACATCATATTGCACTCTTTTCTTTGTATGAGTTTTTCCTATAGGGTTTCTCATATAAAGTTTTTAATGAGGCAATATCGATAAAAAGATCATGTCGTATCATCCGCTTTTTTTCCCATAGGGTTTTTGGTGGATGATACTTGTGACATATGATACATTGTACTCTTCTTTATTTGAGTTTTCCCTTTGGAGGTTTCTCATATAAAGTTTTTGACGAGACAATGCCTATATAAAATTATATGTTATATCATCAAGTTTTCCACACCTGGATTTTTTTTGGAAGATGATATATAATAATATTGACCATGTGGTCAAGGTGTTATTGGACTAAGACTTTGAACTTATCTCAAAGGGTTTAACAACATTGGTGATTGTATATCACGGAGTTTCTCCTTATTTTTTTCGTTGGGTTTTTAAGAAGTTTTACCCGATATACCGGTACTACTTTGGATTTTCCCATAGGGTTTTTCTAAAGATTCTCCTCACATTTTTACTATACAAGATTTTTGTGAGAAGTTGTCATATTCTCTTTTTTTTTTCCTACAAGGGTTTTTAAGGATAATATTATATATGACGTATTGATCTTTGATCAAATTGTTTTTAGACTATTTCGTTAGGATCACCTAAAGGGTCTATAAACATTGGGTGTTATATATATCATGGTTGTTCTTCTTATTTTTCAGACTGGGTTTTTAAGGAGTTTTGCCTTATATATCGATATATATACTTTGGTTATTCCTACAACGTTTTCCAAAGAATTCAAGACTATGACTGACGAATATACAATGGTGCTTATACAGGATTAATCGAAGCCTACGCAAGATCTATTGATCAAGGGAAGTGTTAGAATTAATTAGTATTAATTAATTAGTGATCAACAGATAATTACCATCATTAGGATGGTAACCACTTAGGCCCTTTGGGCACATACGTAGGGGCTAAGCCACCGTTTGGGACCGGCACCGATTGGTCTTATGACCTTGTATATATTCCTAATACTGTACACAGACATCAATCAATCGATTCATTCGGTTATTCCATTGACATTTCTCTCTAACAATAGATACTGCTCCACCAATGGATGTGATGTGAAGCCAAATTAAACAACACATAAGTATGTTTTAACTTCCAAATAATATTACAGGTCCACGCATATAGCAAACCGTGCAGGTCCCAAATAATTAAACATTTAGCTGCGGCACTTTCGAGTATGTTTCGTCAGAGCCAGAGGGCATGCTTATTAATTAACGTGTAAACATCAAACAAAAGCAAACACCACAACAGAACAATACAATGAAATGGTAGACGCACCATGCCTGCCTGCGGATTATGGCCGTACATGCAGCATTGCTACCGTGTACACCTTGGGCCTGTTCTCGTGCTCCTGGGCTTCCTCCTCCCAGGCTTCAATATCCTTGCCACCAACATCAGCACGGAGTACGATCTCGTTGAGAGATTCGAGATGATGCATTCCCCTGAACTTACTGGAGATTATGGACTCACTGGAGATTGTGGACTGATTGGGGATTATTATAGTGGACTCATAGAGCAGGTGAAGAGAGGTGACGGAGCTCATGCCCCCTTGCTCAATACGAACTTCCGGAAGCTCCGGGGCATCAAAACACAGCCTTCGAAGGCTGCGGAATCCACCTTCTTTGACGATATATCTGCCGCCCCAGAATGAACGAGGGCGCTTAACAAGCTTCAGATAAAGCAGGCAAGGGAAATACTGCAGGACTGATAGATCTTCCAGACTCAGACCAGTAACGGACAGCTGCAACTCTGACAGAGTACTACCAAGCAGTGTAATGAAGTTAGGCAGCCTGCTTAACATTCCGCGCAGCTTGATGGAGCTCAGCATGCTGGGACCTTCTAGTAGTACAGAGTCAAGGAAGTTTATGGAGTTGTCACCAAAGTCAATTGATAATGACTCGAGGCCATTGTCCCTTGCGAAGCTCTTCCGGAGGGAGTAAGCCATCAGATCATCTGAATCAGTGGAGATAGAATGGTCGCATGATATCTTAGCCTTCTTTAGAAACCTCATGTGACTCAGGATGATCTCAAAGCCGCTGTTGTTACCATCTATGGCAAATCCTGACAGTGTCTGCAGTGAACTTTTCTCTGACAAGAATGCCTCCAGCTCACTCCTCTTCTTATCATCTTGGAGTTCTTGAGGGAGCTCAAAATGGCCAAACAGGTGAGCCAACTGTGGCAGCATGATGACTTCCATGGGCAGAATTTTCACCAGTGTGTCTCGAATGTCCAATGTCTCTAAAAGCTGCAGTTTTTTTATTTTCTTGGGGATCTGGCCAACACTGCTGCCCCTGAGGCTCAGGTACTTGAGCAAAATTAACTTGCATATGGACTGAAGACTCAAGTCATCAAGCCCAGAGCAACTTTCCAGATCCAATACTCTCAGAAAACGGCAACTATGGAAATCAAATAGCTCACCGTTGCTTACTGTCAAAGACCTCACTTGATCCAATCCGATTGCCTTCGCAACCCTTCCACTTTCCACGGTGCTGCCGTGAACAGACAGCCGGCGGACAGGACGGGCATCTTTCTTGTGGGTGAGAGACTGATCCTCCCGAATCAGGGTGACAAACTCTTTTTGAGACGGCTTTGTTGATGATGAACTCAAGCGTTAAACCATGAACTCGAAACAACTTCTTCACCTTGGAATTCCTCCGAACCAGCACAGGCTCAATGAGATTCCGGTCAACCAACTCATCGAACCGATCAGCGCCAACTTGTTCAGCGCTGCGAGTGACATCTGCCACAGCCAATCCTTCGGCTACCCATCTTCTGATTAGGCTCTTCCTGTTGATGTAGTGACCCTTGGGAAATATGCTTAGAGATAGAAAGCAGGCCCTGTGACCATGGTCAGGAAGGCTGTCATAGCACTGCAACAAAACTCGGTTCACTGCCTCGAAGGCTCCAGGTCCTGGCTTATGCAGATTTTGCCCTTTCTCCCGCCAATAGTTAGCTACGCTAACTACTGCCAGTGGCAAGCCATCACATCTACTTAAAGTTTCTGCTACAGCATTCTCCAGAGCAGGAGTGCGATTTTCTCTGCTTCTAACCATTGCCCAGAATAATTCTTTAGACTCTGAATCACCCAGAGCCTCCACTCTGTAGATGAGTCTCTCTGGACTGCAGGCGGCGGCAACAGATTGAATGCTTGTGGTTACAATTATACAGGTATCACGATGAGCTCTGGCAAGATAACCTTGTATATGGTACCACACTTCTGTCCCTTTCAGCCCATCGATAACGACCAGGCACCTAGCAAAAGAGAAAGCAAAATCAGCTATGAACATGTTTAGCACTTTTGTCTTTGGCTCAGTTTGTAAACGCTACTTGGTCGAGTTGTGTGCGTTGTATCCAACTTTGCTTTCAGCAAAAGCAGGAAATGAAAATTTCTGAGATCAAAAAATAACACCTATGCAAATTAAGCAACTGTCGTACTTGGGCACTCTACGTTACTAGAATACAATGTGAAAATGCATACCCATCAGTTGCTAAGTTTACCTTGTTAATTGGTATTACTAGTATACAGTACAAAAATATTTTTAGCCTAAAAAATTTGTCCCATAAGAGTGATGTTGTCTCATAGTAAATCATGCATAGCGACAATAAATGATTGAATAATACGTGTATAGAATCAATACCAATTGAAAGAGCAAGATGACACCTAACTTAATAAATAAGGGTGCAGAGATCTTTTCTCCTCTACAATAATCTATCCAAATAAATGATTGAAATATTTTTATCATGGGATGGAGAGAGTAATATTATAGAAAGCAGTGTGGAGGTAAAACAACAAAAATTCCAGTATTTTCTGTTTATTAATTGAATTTTAATGTCGCATATATAATGACCAACGGTGCAGAATTTTTATTCAGAATCTCACTTATTCTTGGATTGCATTTGATATGGTGCAGAACATTCAGAATCTTACTTGCGCTCACCACGATCACGAACTTGTTCTGTAATCTTGTTTAGAAGCTCCTCCATGCTGTTGCACTCTGATGCCGCAACCCAAGCAGAGAAGCCGAATTGTCGACGGATATCGTGATAGACTGCCGCTGCTAGGGCGGTCTTCCCCGCGCCGTGGCACCCCACAATCGAGATCACCCTCTGCTGCTCTCTTCGCTTACAAGAAACAGACGGCAACTCCAGGAGCTTCCTGACTGGTTTGACCATGGAGGCTAGCTGGTCTTGGGGCACATATAGAGGAGGAGGAGGAGGACTTGATCCAGATGACGGCCCGGATGAAGCGGCAGCACTTATGCCGCAGCCATGGATCGATATGGCGCTGTTTTGCCACTTCTGCAAGCTCTTGATCCTATGCTTCAAAGGCACTATGTGTCTTGCATGAAAGAGAGTGCGTGCCCGCCATTTGATGCGCTTCGACTTGTTTCTTTCTCTCTTAGAAATGGCACGCATACGATTGTGCATATCCGCGAAATCTTTGATATCATAAACCAGGTCCTGTAGCTGTAAGACCCATCTCTCCGGTAGTACACCTGGCCTGTTCTCCATGTTTTCTTCGATTATGATATTCATATTTTCCCTCTCTCGGCTGATAGATGCAAGTTGCTTGGCCACATATTTCATTATTGACCTAGTCTCCTCATCTGCCGGCCTGCAGCTCTCTCCTCCTACATTGCAAAATGATCATCTATTAGAAATCTGGACTATAAATAAACAGAAACATGAACAAACGGATATATTTACCTACCAGCACAATCCATCCAACAGAAATTAGCTCTGGTTCTCGCAGGTCGTTAGCTAATCTGGCAATTCCTTTTATTTAAACTAGCCTGAGGTCCCACGCAATTCCGCGGGTTAGTCATGTTAGAGATAGCGCTAGTTAGGGTAATGATCCTGCTGCAAGGCGAGATATATGTAACAACTTGTAGTTCAAGGGATTGTAGAGATTATCTTGTAACGCAATCTGTTGTAAACCCAACTTGTTAAGCCATGCTAGGGCGTTTCCTAGCCTATATTAACATGTAACCGAGGGTCTAGAATGGCAACTGGTTCCACCAATTCTCATATGGTATTCAGAGCTCTAGTCCACACGGAAATACGTCATGGCGTTCGCACTCAGTTCATCCTCCGATGCATCTACTGTGCAATCTCTCGTCTCGCCCGTGACCGAGAAGCTAACTCGGAAGAACCACGCACTGTGGAAACTCCAAGTCCTCACGGCGCTGAGGGGTGCATCCCTTGCATCCCACGTTGAAGGTGACAAGCCGGTGCCCGAGAAGATGAAGTCTAAAAAAGGCGGCGGACGACAAGGTGGAAATGAAGCCGAACCCCGACTTCAAGCTAGGGTTCACCAAGGACCAGCAGGTCCTCGGCTTCCTCCTCTCATCCCTGTTCAAGGAGATCCTTGGGCAGATTCCCATCGCGGTCAAGACAGCTAAAGAAGCCTTGGAGGAGATTGAAGGGATGTTTGCATCCCAGCCTCGTGCTCGCATCAATGGCGCCGGCCACGGCGCCCAAGGGGGCATCATCAATCAGCGAGTACTATGCCAAGATGAAGGGCATGGCCGATGAGATGGCATCTGCGGGCAAGAGGTTGGAAGATGAAGAGCTGATCTCGTACACCCTGATCGGGCTCGACGTCGAGTACAACCCGGTGATTTCTACAGTGGCAGCAAGGGTTGAGCCCCTTTCGGTGAGCGATTTGTATACTCAGCTCACTGCATTTGAGTCCCGCATGGAGATGTCGAATGGTGGTGGTGGCGGTTCATCCGTCAATAGCGCTGCTCGTGGAGGTCGCAATGGTGGCAATCGTGGTGGTCGTGGTGGCCGTGGAGGCTTCGGTCCTGGCGGCGGGGGCCGTGGCGGTGGCCATGGTCCCAACTTCCAAGCTGGCGTGATTTGTCTGTTTTGTGGCAAGGAGGGGCACCCTGTGTTGAGGTGCTACAAGAGGTCCGACAAAGATTTCACTGGACCACCTCGGAAGAGCGCAAACTCCTCGTCTACCACTTCGTACGGCATCGACACGAATTGATACATGGATTCGGGCGCCATGGATCATGTGACTGGAGAGCTTGAGAAGCTCACAACCCGTGAGAAGTATGGGGGCCACGAGCAGGTTCATACTGCGAGTGGATCAGGTATGAACATTTGCCATGTTGGATCTAGCATTGTGCATTCCCCAAATATATCCATTCATCTAAAGAATATCCTTCATGTCCCTAAAGCTCGAAAGAGTCTTGTTTCTGTCAATAGTTTAAAGTCTGTAACAATGTATTCATTGAGTTTCACCCCGATCATTTTGCAATCAAGGAGCGGGAAACGAGGATGACACTCCATAGAGGCGGATGTGAGAAGGGCCTCTATCCTCTCAGGGTCAACAAGAATAAAGAGGTGCTTGGCGTCTCCAAGGCGTCAACGTCCATTTGGCACCATTGGTTAGGTCACGCTGCTACACCTGTCGTGCAGTGAGTTTTGAGTCATTATCATCTTCCCTTCGTCAAAGAGTTGAATAAAGCAACGGTCTGTGATGCATGTCAAAAGGGTAAAAGCCATTAGCTTCCCTACCCTAGGTCGTTAAGTGTGTCAAAAGGTCCATTGGATCTGGTGTTAACGGATGGTCACAGTAAATATTATGTGTCATTCATCGATGATTTCAGCAAGTTCACATGGGTCCACTTTCTTCGACACAAATCTGAAGTGTTCCAACACTTTCAAAATTTTCAAACTTTAGTTGAACGCCAATTTGATAGAAACATCCTGGATATGCAAATGGATTGGGGTGGTGAGTATCAATCTTTAAACTCCTTTTTAAATGTGTAGGGATTAATCATCATGTTTCTTGTCCTCATGCCCACCAGCAAAACGGTGTTGCCGAAAGGAAGCATCGACACATCATAGAAGTAGGCCTCACCATTCTTGCCCATGCAACAATGCCACTAAAGTTTTGGGATGAAGCCTTCTCTACTGCTGTTTATCTTATAAATCGCCTACCTAGTAAAGTCATCGATGATGAAACCCTGTATGCACGTCTTTACCACTCAGATCTAGACTACACCTCCCTCAAAGTATTTAGTTGTGTGGTATGGCCCCATCTTAGACCCTATAACACCAAAAAGGTTCAATTCTGGTCCAAACGTTGTGTATTCCTGGGATATAGCAACCAGCACCAAGGGTATAAGTTTCTCGATCCAACAGAAGGGAGGGTTTATATATCTCATGATGTGGTTTTTAATGAGCATGCGTTTCCTTTTTCTACCATGCATCCTAATGCCGGAGCTCAGTTGAGAGCCGAGATTTCGCTCCTTCCTCCCTCTCTTCTTGATCCTATTCTTTCTCAGGGGGGTGCATCATTGCCTGATTCACATGAGCATAGTTCATCACCAACTAACACTAATGGAAATTCTCGAGATGTTTTGCATCCTACAGAAACAGGTCTGGAAGGGAACCATGATTCAACCTCATGTTATCACATGTGTCTCTCTCGGGGAGACAACATGAGGAGCAGATGGGTGTCGAGGCTGATTCACGCGGCGAATCCCGCGTCCCGTCAGCCAGATCGGCATTGGGATCCAGCCCAGGAGGGGCGGTGTTGGGGACTGCAGGTGGAGTCCCGGGATCTTCTACACCTGCACCACCACTCGGATCAACTGGCTCCATGCACCCGTCGGCACAGACGGATCCGAGCAAGGGGGCAGTGCCACAGGTGGATCTTTCCTTCGGATCGTCTGCGCCTGTTGATTTAGTGACTGAACTGGTGCCAGCATGTACCTCAGATCCACCTCGCCATCAAACATGGCTCTAATCGGTATTACTAAACCAAAGGTTTACACTGATGGCATGATACGATGGGGCTTGTCCGGTGTTACTATTGCGGAGGAACCTAACACACACGGCCGAGGCGTTTGCTGATCCATGATGGGTTGATGCGATAAACGTTGAATACAAGGAACAAAAACAAAACAAAACAAGACATGGCACCTTGTTCAAGCTCCAAAAGGAAAATAAGAGTAGATGGCACCATAGATCGCTATAAAGCTTGGCTAGTTGCTAAAGGTTTTAAACAGAGGTATGGTTTGGATTATGAGGATACTTTCAGCCCTGTTGTTAAAGCTGCTACCACAAGACTAGTTCTGTCCATAGTCGTGTAAAGGGGATGGTTGCTTCGACAACTAGATGTCCGTAATACCTTTCTTCATGGTGTTCGGAAGAAGAAGTTTAAATGTGTCAACCGTTGGGCTATGAAGATAAATCAATGCCAAATCTGGTCTGTAAACTTGACAAGGCGCTCTATGGGCTAAAACAGCACCACGAGCTTGGCATGCCTATTTAAGTAAGAAGTTGTTCTCCTTGGGATTCAAGGCTTTGAAGGTAGACACATCATTGTTCTATTACAACAAGAGTGGACAAACTATATTTGTCTTGGTGTATGTTGACGACATTATAGTGGCCAGTTCAACTCAAGGTACAACTAGTGCTCTCATCAAGGATCTAGAAAAGGAATTTGCCTTGAAAGACCTTGGGGATCTTCATTACTTTCTTGGCATAGAAGTGAAGAAGCATGAAGATGGTTTAGTGCATACTCAAGAAAATATGCGGCTGATGTTGTGAAGAGAGCTGGTATGGGTCTTAGTAAATTGGTCGACACACCACTTCCTGTGACTGAAAAACTAAGCCTTGAAGAAGGAGAATCATCGGGACCCTATGATTCATCTAGATACATGAGTATCGTAGGAGCTTTGCAGTACTTGACACTCACTCGTCCGGACCTATCCTATGCGGTCAACAATGTGTGTCAATATCTACATGCTCCGACTACTCAGCATTGGACAGTAGTCAAGAGAATATTGAGATATGTTCATGGTACACCAAAGCTTGTATTGAGTATCAGGAGATCCAAGTCTATGATGATAAGTGCTTTCAGTGATGCAGATTGGGCTGGGGATATTGATGACAGACACTCGACAGAGGCTTTCTTTGTGTTCCTCGGATCCGGCCTCGTCTTACGAGCGCACGGAAATAGGCAACGGTTTCTAGGTCCAATATCGGCCGAGTACAAAGTACTTGCTAATGCAACAGCTGAAATGATATGGGTACAAAAGTTGCTAAGTGAATTAAGAGTTCCTCATCCTCCTATGGCCAGTTTGTGGTGTGACAACATTGGTGCAAAGTACTTGTTAGCCAATCCAGTGTCTCACGCGAGAACAAAGCATATTGAAATTGACTATCATTCCTTTCGACGGCGTGTGTCACAAGGATTATTGGACATACGGTTTATTGCCCCCTCCGATCAGCTAGCAGATGGATTTACGAAACCAGTTAGCAGATATAAGATGATGCAGTTCAGAACCAATCTCAATCTTGTGGTAGGTTGAGATTGAGGAGGGGTGTTAGAGATAGCATTAGTTAGGGTAATGACCCTACTGCAAGGCGAGATATGTAACAACTTGTAGTTCAAGTAGATTGTAGAGATTATCTTGTAACGCAATCTGTTGTAAACCCAACTTGTTGTACAAGCCATGCTAGGGGCATTTCTAGCCTATATTAACATGTAACCGAGGGCCTGGAATGGCAACTCGTTCCACCAATTTTCACAAATCATAGTATAATATGTTTCAATTTATTATAGTGTTTAATAAGACATACAATTTAATTTAGTATATATGTGGTGTGTCTAATTTCTCGTCTTAGTTTCTAATGTCATACTTCTATAGCTAACACTTTCAATAGGGCATAAGTGGTGTGTGTGTGTATATATATATAAATATAACCTGCAAATTATTTGTTTCCCTTAAATATAGTGAAATGAGATCATATTTGTAGATAAAGTCACAAGAAACAATATGGTGCAAATGGATTGAAAATCAAATTTGTAATTTGACATATATTAGCATTTAAAGTTTCTTTTGTATACATAATAGACTGTAAGGTAGGTAATTTTGAAGCAAGCGTTAAGGGCAATTAAGGGTAATTTAGGTAAATTTTTATATAATGGCATATTTGTTTAATTTTGAAGTGTTTTAGATCTAATGGCCAAATTATTAGTGTCTATCAAACCAACGGCCGGATGTTTTGCTTTTTTTCTAGGAATTTCTAGGCTATTTTTTCTAAACTGTATATCGTGGTTAGCTTTATCTCCTTTTATTAATAAATAGATAGATATAGATTTAAGTGTCAGAGTTGACATTGGGGGCCGACAATACTGTGGAGGTGCGCTACTCGTAGTTTTTTTTAATTACAAGAATGGCACACACCACTACCATAAAATACAACGCATCGGCCATGCAGCGTATGCCCTATGACACACATACATGACTACAACTTGGTGATTAGAGTTGTACCTCACCTGTTCACCATAATGTTTTGTGTAAAATATTTGGATGAATTTTAGATGTAGCTGCGTGAAGGCAATATATATAGGAATTTGGGTCTTTGCTTCATTACAATCTTTACTGGAAGAGGCATAATTGCATGCTTAAGATTATAGATTTGAATGGAGTTTCAGAAGTTGGTGGAAAAGTCTTGGTCTTCTCCATGTAGGGGAGACTAAAGCTATTGATATTTGGGAGTCTAGAGTTAGGTTCTAGGAAGTTGTAAAGGGTGGGATAATAATGTCAGCGTAGAACAAGGAAAAAATTAAAGACGAGTTGATACAATAATATGATAAGTTAGATTTAGCATATGAATGTTGGGAGTTATCTGCAGAGGAAAAAGAAGAATGAATTTTTTTGTACAGACTTAAATGAGGTGTGGAAAATTGAAGAGATTAAAGGTAGATATATCTTGGAAAGTATGGTCACAGCTTATGAAATCCTTCATAGTGTTCAACAGGACAAACAATCAGGGATAGTGTTAAAATTAGTTTATGAAAAAGCATATGACAAGGTAATCTGGGATTTCTTTTTTTATCAAAATATGTTAGAACAAAGAAAATTTGATCCTGTGTTGATCAAATGGATTAAGTCCTTGTTGTTTAAAGGTTCGGTTGGTATAAGGCTTAATGATGAGGAGAGCCATTACATTGAAACAGGTAAGGGGTTGAGACAAGGTGACCCCTTACCTCCTATTCTCTTTAATTTGGTGGCTCATGTTTTTACTAGAATGCTCTTTAAGGCAGCTGAGAATAATCTGATTAGGGGCTTAATTCTTACAAGATTTTAGCCCAGGGTGTTGCTAGATGGTGGGTAAGCAATGCTAAAAACCTGATTATGAATGTTGTGAATGTGGCTATAATATGGAGCATCCAGAAGACTAGAAATAATATTTGTTTCAGTAACGAGCTGTAGATGGGTTTACAGATTATCTAGCGCTGGATGATCAATCGCATCAAGCTGTGGCATGGCTTATGCAAGGATTCCGATTTCCAGATGATGGATAAGTTCACTTCGATGCTGGAAGTGCAGATTGGAGCACCACTGAGACTTTGGGTCTGCTTGGTTGGGCTTCCCGTGGCTGTGGCTTTGTACAAAAGCCCAAAAGCCAACCAAAGGGCCCTTGACGCCGACACCGCATTTGGGAAAGCACCTTTTGCCCTATTCATATTTCACAGCTGCCTCTGTCCTGCTTCCACCAGCCTTTGCCTTTGCCCGGTGCTCGACGGCGCGCCACAAAGCAACGGGGCTCCACCGCCGCAGAGCGAGCTCCGCCCCCCAACTTGAACTCAGCCGCCCTGCGAGCTCTGCCCCCGCGAGCATGCTCCGCCCCGACCCGAGCTCCGCAGCCCTATAAGCTCTGCGCCGCCGGCTCCATGCGAGTGCGAGCTCGAGCTCCCCCCGCCATCGCAGCGAGATCCGCCACCTCACCGCTGCCGCACCGCCACCACCACGCGAGGGCGAGCTCAAGCTCCCCGCCCCGGGGCCGTGAGATCCAATGCGGCGCCTCCACACGAGTGCAAGCTCCCCCGCCATGTGATCCGCCGCGATGCGCTGTCTCCATGCGAGATCCGCCGTCGCCTAGCTCTGTCGCTTCCGCTGCTGCCGCGGGCGGCGGAGGAAGACGAAGGGGACCGACGAGCAGGGTCCCCTCGTCGATGAAAGAGGGAGAGAGTTGAGTGGGGAGGGTTGTGGATGACACACGGGTCTGCTTAACGATTTCTCAAAATCCATAGCTACCCAACCAAACGGCTTTTCGGCTTTCGCCACCTCGGTGGGCTCCACCACCGCCGAAGCGAGCTCCGCTGCCCTGCAAGCTCCACCCCAGGCCCGAGCTCCGGCGCCTGCGGAGCTCTGCCACCGCCACCTCACAGCGGCTTTTTTTTTATAGCCCACCACCTATCTAGCTATTTTTTTTAAAAGTCACAGCTCAACCAAACACACCCTTACATGTCCCCGACTATAACTCGTGGACAAGCCGGAGGCAAACATGAAGGGGATCCTCAGAGATGAATGGCGCACGTCAAGACTGATTTTAGGAGCTTTTGGATGGCTATATCAGTAGTTGTAGGTGTTGCATTGGAAGAATTTAATACACGTTACTGCTTTATTTCCTTCAAACAGTTGGGCTGTAACTGATGCAATTGTTTCTTTGTTGGTACGGGAGCAATGACCTTAGGTTTCTAAAAATAGATGCTTATATTTTTTAAACTTGCGATTCATACCGTACTCATTATAATTGATGGTTAGGGCTATGAATCATTTGAAAAAAGGACATTCAGTATTCATTTTAGCTGATCTCTTATTCTTCACACACTCTCGTTTCGAAGGACAATGGGAAAGATGAACATGTTTTTTTATATATATTTTTGTGACATGGAGAACATATTTAGGAAATAGGATGAGCAAATTTCACCCCAAAAAAAGGTCTACGGTTTATGATTTTTTTAAACAAATATTGGACAGCTGAACATAACCATGGTTAAAAAAATTTTTGGAGCAAAAAGATGTATGAACTGCAATGTTTTCGAAACGGTACTCCATCCAGTCAAAAATACTTGACGTCAATGAAGAGTTTTGACCACTATTCCGATTAGAATATGTTCAGTAAAAATTCTAGAAGTTTAACATGACCAACAAACGGATGGAGCGACAGATTACCTGGACTCGGCATATGCGACATGGATTCCATTGAGCTAGTACTCCTATAAAAAAACAGAGAGCTAGCGTTAGCACTGAAAATTTTAGTTAAACACTCGACATACATTCAGAATAAAGGATGTGGAAAAATGTAACATGAGGAGAAGGCCAGATTTGTTTTTAAAATTCAGGCAAAGTCTACACCTGCTATCAGCTTGTGTATTTGTATCTTCCGTTGAGGCCGCTTTTCCTGTCTGTTCAGCCGCAGTAGGCAATCCTTGGTGGCGATAAAAACTGGAATGCACCCGCTGTACGTTGACCTTACGAGGTTTAAAGGCGGCCTGCAACTCAAACTCTGCAGCCTTTATGTGGTCCTCGTTGCGACGGTCGTTGCGACGGTCTTCCCAGATTTTTGCGGAGATCACTTGAAGGCCTTTCAAGCGATCGAAGCCACAAGTCACTGGGCTGTATTTCTTTACTGTTCTAGCACTGAAGCCTAGCTTGAGCCTCTGAACACTGGGCATTGCTCCTTCCCAAATGTTTAGCCGTAGTTCAGGACTGGTGAACTTGAAGTGCTTCAGATCTTTGAACACATCCTTGCTGAAGATGATCTGGTTTTCAAGTACCCGGATATGCAGCGAGAGAGAAATAAGTTTAGGCAGCTGGTTAAGGGTATCAACATCTGTCTGATATAGCTCTGAAACAGCGATCTTTAGAATTTGTAGCACGCTCAGCTCTCCAATCCACCTGGGGAGCCTGGAAAAGATGCAAATCTGCGGGGACAGCTCAAGCCTCTCAAGATGCGGTGGTGGAGATGACACGCTGCTCAAGCTATCATAGGAAGAGCCGGTTTCCCGAATATCGGCAGAAGAACTGGCCTCCTGAGTACTTGCAGAGCCGGTTTCCTGAATATGGGCAGAAGAACTGGCCTCCTGAGTACTTGCAGAGCCGGTTTCCTGAATATGGGCAGAAGAACTGGCCTCCTGAGTACTTGCAGAGCCGGTTTCCTGAATATGGGCAGAAGAACTGGCCTCCTGAGTACTTGCAGAGCCGGTTTCCTGAATATGGGCAGAAAAACTGGCCTCCTGAGTACTTGCAGAGCAGGACCCAGCTGCAGCTAACAGAGTTAGAGATTTCAGATTGCTGAATTTTGGGAGAACTGAGGCCAGCAGTTCCATGTTTTTCTTCAGATTGTCAGACGGTACTGTAGAGCAGGTGAGCCGAAGATCCTGCAGGTTTACCAGCTTGCCAAGGCTCTCCTCGTTGTTTGCTAGGTTGCTGCTGACATCAAAGCACACCAGTGTCTCAAGAGATATCATCTTTCCAATATCAATCGGCAGATTTGTGTCACAGTGTAACAGGCTTGGCAAAACAATGTCTGGTGCATGATTACCAACTCTTGAATCTATCTTCAGTGTCTCCAAGTATTGTAAACCTTCCAGCTTTGTCTCCTTCAATGTGACATTTTTACATACTATCTCCAAATATCTCAGTCGAAATAATTTGCAGACTGCACTAAGGTTAAAATCCACGTTATCCTGATCACTCCAAAGGTGAAGGAGCAGGACTCGAAGGAGTTGAAACTCCTCAATAGAGGGCAAACTCTTGAAGACTCCAAAAAAAGCCATTGATCGAACCTGCGAAAATTTTGAATTCGCGGGTGGTAAAGCATCTTCTGCGTCCCCAAGGTAGAGAGACAATCGACGAACTTTGTCAGCAGGCTCTGTATTGGTCTTGGAGTGACCAATTGCAGTGACGAAATTCTCTTGTAGGGCCTTGTTACTGATAAGATCAAGTATCATGTAGTGCACTGAACAGGATAGCACCTCTCCATTGTACTTGAAATCTACAGGTTGGATCAATCCACTGTTAACAAGCTCATCAAAATAGGAAATTGCAATTCTCACCCTGTTCTTCGGCTTTTCTGCAAAGATAAAACCTTCTGCAATCCACTGCTTTGTTAGATCATCCTTCCATATTATTTGGTCCTCTTGATATATACTGAGATATAACATACATGGTTTCAAATAATCAGGAAGGTTGTTGTAACAAAAGCTGAGTATCTTATTCATACCATCCTTATCTAAAAAAAAGATCTTGTTCTTCCCATCTGTAGATGGATAGGCTGCAAAAGTAGAGCTCATTGAATTCCATGTGTCCTTCAAATGGTTTATCCCCTTGCTGCTGTCTTGGTTTAAGACTTGCTGTAGCTATAATTGATAGTGGAAAACCACCACATATCCTTATAATCTCAGATGGAATACAGTCTAATTGTCCAGGTCGTTCAGGTTCCTTGTCAGTAACTGTTCTGATATCTTCAGAAGGAACTTCACGTAAGCGTCCAGGACGCTCATGTTCCGTGTCAGTAGTTTCAGGTTCTTTGCCAGTAGCTCTAATGAGAAATAATTTTCTGGACTCATGGTCGCTGAGAGGTTCCATGTTAAAAATATACTTGGAGTTTCGAACACAGCATTTCCGGGCTACAGGTTCAGCTTCTGTTGTAGTTAGTACTCTACTTGAACAATTATCGTCTGGCAAGGCGTGACGGACAATGTCCCACGTTGATGAGTCCCATAAAGCATCAATTATAATGAAATACCTGCAAGGAATGAACTTTATTTCTAGTGAAGCTGAAAATATTTCATCATTTCATAAATGTTAAAAATAAAATAACCGCACTATTAACACTTTTTCCAGTCATCAGATTAGCCATTATCTGCAAGGGAACAGAGTTCCTAAATAGCATATCGAACTGAAGTTTAGCCAGTCCTGGCTAAAATTAGTTAGCGAAGCCAACCCATTACTGCTGTTCTACCAGAAGATCAATCACAACAACAGATGTACAAGCGTAATGGAAGACATCCACAAGATTTTTCATGATTGTTACAAATTGCATACACCATTAGATTTAGCATGAAATGATATACTAACCTAATTTCAGATAACTTATGTTATGGTGGGCATTCCCTATCAGAGGAGAAGGCAGCAAGGTGGCTAGGCTAAGCCCGTGTAACTGGGCAGGTCGAGGTCTCCAGGGAGCCGGTCCAGGCATCCCCTACTATCCAGTCAGGGTCTAGATTGAGTTTGTTAGCGTTTGGTCAGATTTAGTCTGTTAGGAGTTTGGATCAGGATTGAGTTAGTTATGCACGAGTCTAGCTGGAGTCGGTTGTACCCGGGACTATAAGAGTCCCTATCTATTGTTAGTAAAGGGCAGCCCAGGATTGAGATTTATCTCACTAAGGGCACCGGCATCGCCCCTGTTCCTCATCTTGTTGTGGCGAGATTACACCACGGCCCCAACTTCGCCGCAGCAAACCTCTGGCCTTTCGCACTCCATACTCTCCTCCGTACTTCCTCCGGTAAATCCCGGCGTCGTACCAATTTGGTACCGGAGCCAATGTCGAACCCTCCACCCTCCACCTCGCTGCCACCGACGTCTTCCCAGCCGCCGGCTCCATCGTCTCCACCTGCTGCCACGCCATCGCTGCCCCTCGCCACAGTCACGTCCTCACCATCGACCCAACCCATCGCCCGGCATCCTCGGCCATGGCCCCTTAACTCCGCCCGCCGCCGCCGTGCCGCTGCGCTCAAGCGCTCCCATCCCACCCTCCCTCAACGAGGCTCTCGGCGCCCTCGTCATAGTCATGCAAGGCATGCAAATCCAGATGGGGAGGTTCTTTCCGGGCTCAGCTGCGGTGGAAGGTCGCGCCCGGCGCCGCCCGCTGCGCCCCCGGCATCCCAACTCCAGCTGCCCTACGGCATGCCGAGCCACGGCGGCATCCCACCACAACAGCCATCCGGGTCATCATCTCGGAGATCTTACCATCGCCGGCTGTACCCTCGCCGGCCGCTGCAGCAGCGCAACGCTACCGCGTCCCCACGGCCGGTCTCCTCCGAGCCTCCCGGTGGGGCTGCCCATCCGCGAGAGATCCGGTTTCGCACTCGCCATCACAGGTGCCCTCCATCGAGCAGGTTCTCGGCTACGTTCCCAGCCGCCAACGCGCGCCACGAGGGCTCCACGCCGGGAGGCCATGTATGGTGCTCCCGAGCAGCCACAGGGGCGGGCGTGGGGGTGCCACGCCATAAGCTCTCCTTCCCTACCTATGACGGCAAGGAAGATCCGTTGGGGTGGCTGAACCGCTGCGAGACTTTCTTCCGCGGCAGTGCACCCGGGATGCTGACAAGGTCTGGCTAGCCTCCTTCCACATGACGGGACAGCCCAGCAATGGTTCTATGTTCTGGAGCGCAGCGCCGGTATACCATCTTGGGAGCACTTTCGGGAATTGTGCCATCAGCGCTTCAGACCGGCTTTGTCTACCAACCATCTGGCGGACTTGGCCAGGCTGCAGTACACCACGCTGGAGGCATACATGGAGGCCTTCAAGCGCGCCTCGCCCATGCCGGCCACCTCTATCCATTACAACAGGCGCGGCTGTTCACCGGCGGCCTCCCAGATAATATACGTGTGGATGTTGAACTCCATGATCCGCGCGATCTGCAGCAGTCCATGCGCCTGGCACGCGCATATGAGCGCCGGAACAGGCCTCAGTAGTTGGCCTTACCCACACCACCAGCGCCCAATGCACCATCTTCCTCGGCAGCTTTCTCTTCCGCGTCGGCCGTCACGACACCACCAGCAAGCGCGCCGGAGCTGCCATTCAAGAAGCTATCACCGGCGGAGATGACTGCGCGTCGTAAGCAAGGTCTCTATTACAATTGCGATGAACAATATGTCCGCGGTCACAAGTGTGCTCGTCTCTTCTATTTGGAGGCCTCCGATTACATTGTTGAGGAGCCGCCGGACAATGATGATTCCGTGCAATCAACACCAGCAGCAGCAGATCCTCCCCCAGCTCGAGGACGAGCTGGCTCCTGAGGGGGGGAGAGATGTTATGGTGGGCATTCCCTATCAGAGGAGAAGGCAGCAAGGTGGCTAGGCTAAGCCCGTGTAACTGGGCAAGTCGAGGTCTCCAGGGAGCCGGTCCAGGCATCCCCTACTATCAAGTCAGGGTCTAGATTGAGTTTGTTAGCGTTTGGTTAGATTTAGTCTGTTAGGAGTTTGGATCAGGATTGAGTTAGTTATGCATGAGTCTAGCTGGAGTCGGTTGTACCCAGGACTATAAGAGTCCCTATCTATTGTTAGTAAAGGGCAGCCCAGGATTGAGATTTATCTCCCTAAGGGCACCTGGCATCGCTCCCTGTTCCTCATCTTGTTGTGGCCGAGATTACACCACGGCCCCAACTCGCCGCAGCAAACCTCTGCGCGCTCGCACTCCATACTCTCCTCCGTACTTCCTCCGATGTAAATCCCGGCGTCATACCAACTTATGTCTATTATGATGTCTATATGTGTCATAGATGTGTATTATAGACAATTGATCACCAAACCCCTATATATTTTTTTTCCTATGTAGAATACCGAGCACTCATTGATCAAATCTTTCAGAATGAACAGTGTGATCAAGGTCTTTTAAAATGTGTTTTCCGATACAATCTTTGTGCAAAACATCTGCAAACAAGCAGTATCAGCAAAAGAGGAGACATATTTGTGGTAAAAACAAGAGTGATGGTATTCTAAAAGGAGTTCAAATTCACAACTTCAAAAACCATTTCTTGCGATGCCAATCCTTTCACTACATAGGTGGTCTGTAAGTGAACCCGCCAGTGTAGTGCTCAGGAGAGAGCACATTCAGGAACCACCTTTGGAAATTGGCCCTTTCTTCGGGAGCAAATCAACTCCCCAGGGGTCGCATGTTAGAGAAACAGTTTCCCTAACAGCTAGAAAAAAAAAAAGCTACCTCCTGCTCGATCCCTTGGGGTTTTGAGAATCGGCCGACAAGTAAATTTGGTTTGCGTGCCTAAGCTACGGACTTGAAGAAAATGGCACAAGGGATTATATGGTTCACGCAGAAAGTCCCTACTCTAGTCGAGCATGTCTCGTGCGACTATACGAAGAGTTGTAGTAGGGGTTACAACCAGGCGAGAGAGTGAGAAGACTCCCAGGTCTCAGAATGTACGTATGACTGTGTGGGCGTAATGCTTCTATCTCGATCACCTTGTTCGAAGCCTTTCCTTCACCCTTTTATAGCCCAAGGGAAGGTGAAAGAGGGTGTCAGCGCCCCGACTACATCAGAAGAGCAGGACTAGGAGCAAGGATGGGCCTCGCCATCGAGCCCATCCAGACCACGCAGGCCGGCTCGGCCAAACCCAAGAGTATCCGGCCAGCAGTGGACAGCCTGAGTTGCTATATGTGTGCGAGTTGGTGACAAGGAGCTCGTTCCCCATTTCTCCTTCCTCCCTGTTCTTCCTGCTCTCGCTGCGGCGAATCCTGCTACTCTATATTGTAATTGCTGAATCAATGTTCTGAGTTCATCGAGTGCTAACAATCTGGTATTAGAGACTCGTCTCGGATCCTGGATCCCTTACCCCATCCTCACTTCACTCGCCGGCAGTGCTTGCTCGGCGTGATAGATCCGAACACCCAGCTGGTGCTCGAGCAGCTGGCCGTGCTGAACCGCCGCTTCGACGAGTAGGGAGGTCGGCCTCACCTGGCGCTTCAACAAATCGAGGCTAGCCTCGCGGATCAGCATCGCGTCATCGACACCCGCATCGCCGACATCTCGCGTCGCCTCTGCGTGACTGGAGGTCGCATCGCGGATCCGCAAGTATTCGCGCGGTGGATGGTCGTCTTTGCGCGCTGGAAGCAAACCGCCCGGCCGGGGCAGCGGACGGCGGTCGTCGCCCGGTTTGAGTCCCTCCGGTCAACCACGTCACCGGCACGCGTCGGCGTGCTCCAGTCTCGGAGGCTGTCGCGGCGTGCTCTCCAACGGCGCCCATGTGTGGACAGCGCTCTCAGCGGGGACACACACGGCTACACCAACAACATCGAGAGATCGGCTACATCTCAAGTGCTTTCGGCGAAATGCCTCCCGGGCGTCGTGCTCCAACCGATCTCGGGCGGCCGCGTGCTCACTGCGGACCAACCGCCACCCAGCCCGTCGTTGGGCATCGCGATCGGATCCGTGGCTATGATGGCACGGATCCATGACTCCACATCTGGTACGTCCAAACCTATTCATGCCCCTGTTGCGAGACCTTCGTTATTTGCTCATCAACATGTTCCTCAGTAGAGTGTCCAGCACCTAGCCTATCAACCCCCACCACCTCACCCTCCTATCGCTCCTCTACCTCGACCGCCACCACAACCCAATCATGATTCCTACCGCCCAGTTCATTTTCCCTACCCCGAACCACTTTCATCCACCATCGTGCATGCCCCGATCAATTTTCCCCAGCCTCGCCCCACCCGATCATCACACTACCCACATTCGAAAGGTCGATTGCCTAAAGTTCCCTTCCCTCGTTTTTGATGGTGACAATCCGTTGGCGACATAGAGCTGAAAAGTACTTTCGCATGTACTTTGTTGAGGAGCCTCTCGTATTGGATTGAAATTGTTGAAATGCATTTCGATGGGCTAGCCTCTCTGTGGTACCAGTCCATTGAGCACCTTGTTCCTAGTCTCGATTGGTCCACATTTTGTGCCCTGCTGCACGATCGCTTTGATCTGGTGCGCCATGAGTCCTTAATCCGCCAAATGTTCCATATATACCAAACCTCCACTGTCACAGAGTACCTCTTCCGTTTCACTGAACTTACTGATCAACTGAAAGTCTATACTCCTCAACACGTTGAACTGTCCTTTGCTATGCGATTCATAGATGGCTTGAAGCATGATATTAGAGCTGCAGTTATGATTCATCAGCCCCAAACTCTCGATACTGCCGCAAATCTTGCTTTCATACAGGAGGAGGCCTTGCTAGCGGCTCGCCTAGCACGTCATGGTGATTGGTCTTCATCGGCTCGTACGTCGGCGACGCCCAAGTACCCTCTGCCGCCACCACCTCCACCTCGTGTTGCTCCGGTTCCTCAGCCGCGACCGGCCGCTGGAGCCGGTGGTCCGGCCAGTCTCTAACATAGCCCGACAATCCTCCTCCGGGCGGCTCAAGGCGTTACCACCGAGCTCAAGGGCTTTGTTACAGGTGTGCTGCTAAGTATTTCCATGATCACAAGTGCAACCCAGAATTATTATTGGTCGTGGAACAATTGTGGGAATCTTTTGACGCCTCCGAGCTAGTTGAAGCCACTCTAGAGGCAGAACCAGAAGCTGAACAAGTGTTCTTGACCATCAGTAAGGCAGTTGTAAGTCATTCATCCTTTGGTCGTGTTATTCAGTTTGCTGGCAACATTTAAGGTCACTATGTGCATATTCTATTGGATTCTGGCAGTACTGCATCCTTCATAAGCTCTAAGTTGGCAGCTTCTTACTGATGTGCCTATGCAAACAACTGACAGCAAGGTCAGAGTAGCTGGTGGTGGCATTCTCTCTTGCAGTAAATTGTTGCCTCAGCTGAGTTGGACTGTTGATCAGTGTTCCTTTCTGACTGATTTCTGAGTATTGCCACTTAAATCTTATGATGCAATTGTGGACATGGATTGGTTGGAGTCCTTTAGTCCAATGCAGGTACACTGGCTACAGAAGTGGATTCTGATTCCATACAATGATTAGTGGGTTACATTACGGGTGCAGGGTCTCAAGTGTCTGACAAGCTGTTACTACAAGTGTGTTGCTTAACTGATGCTGCTGGTGCTCAGCCTTCATGCTCCCAGATACATCCTTATATCTAGTCTATCTTGGATAGATACTTTACAAAGGCCGAGTCCCCAACGGAATTACCTCCTTCTAGGCCATGTAACCATGTGACTCCATTGATGCCTAGGGCACAACCTGTCTTTATTCGCCCTTACAGATATCCTCCAGCATTGAAGGATGAGATTGAGAAGCAAGTCGCTGATATGTTGGCTCAAGGCCTCATCAAGCCTAGTTCTAGTCCTTTCTCATCTCTTGTACTTCTTGTTAAGAAGAAGGATGGGTCATATAGATTTTGTGTGGAATTTAGATAGCTCAATGCTATTATTGCTAAATCCAAGTTCCCAGTTCCTATATTTGACCAACTAATTGATGAATTAGGTCAAGCCAGTTGGTTTTCAACTCTGGATTTGAGGGCAGGATTTCATCGGATTACATTTGCGGCTTGGTGAGGAGCCAAAGACTGCATTCCGGACTCATTGTGGGCAATATGAGTTTAATGTTATGGCCTTTGGATTGACTGGTGCACTGGGAACTTTTCAGGGTGCTATGAATACCACTCTAGCACCTGGGTTACGCAAGTTTGTAATTGTCTTCTTTGACGACATCCTAGTTTACAGCAAGACTTTTGAGGAGCACGTGCATCATTTGGACTTGGTCTTTTCTTGGCTGCTTAAGGATCAGTGGCGTGTCAAGTTGTCCAAGTGCACATTTGCACAAAGGGAAATCTCTTACCTGGGCCATGTCATTAGTGAGCCTGGGCCAAGATTCAAGCTATTGTTGAATGGCCGGCTCCAAGCAATGTGCGAGCACTCAGGGGTTTTCTTGGTTTGGCTGGTTACTACCGCAAATTCATTAGCCATTTCGGCCGCATTGCTAAGCCACTCACGAACTGCTCCGCAAAGATAGCCTGTTCATTTGGACATCAATTCATTCCTCGGCATTTCGGGTCTTGAAGGATGCACTCGTGCTACTCCTCGTTCTCGGTATTCTCGATTTCTCTAAACCATTCCACATTGGAACCGACGCTTCAGGCTATGGTATTGGTGCAGTATTGTTGCAGAAGGGTCACCCTCTGGCATTCATCAGCAAGTCCCTTGCTCCTCGTAATCAGGGGTTGTCTACATACGAAAAGGAGTATTTAGCCATCATCATGGCCTTGGAGCAGTGGCACCACTACCTCCCGCAATCAGAGTTTGTTATCCACACTGATCATCGTAGCTTGATTCATTTGAATGAGCAGAGGTTGCACACTCCATATCAGCAAAAAGCATTCACCAAACTCTTGGGCCTCCGCTACAAAATCATGTCGCCGATGCCTTCTCACGGCGAGATCCTCCTATTGAGCCGCTGACGGTGTCCTCTCCATCTCATGTATGGCTCCAGGAATTGCAGGATTGGTACCCAACCGATGAAGCTGCTAAACCGTTGTTACAGAAATTATTGATTGATCCTTCAGCCGTTCCACATGATCACCTCAAGGATGGTATTTTCTCGCTATAAAACCTGAACCGGTTAGGCACTAATGAGCATTTGCAGCTCAAGGTGCTCTTAGCACTTCATAACTCCCGGTGGGTGGGCATTCGTGAGCTCGGCCACATTTCGAAGCTGAAACCCTTATTCCTTTGGCGGGAATGTGTATGTCGGTGCTACAATTTGTGCAGAATTGTCAGATTTGTGCCCAAGCAAAACCTGACCGCCAAGGCTACCCTAGACTCCTTCAACCACTTAAGGTACCTTCTTCTTCCTGGGAGGTCATCACCATGGATTTTGTGGAGGGTTTGCCCGTTTTTGGCTCTTTCGACACTATCATGGTGGTTGTCGATAAATTTACTAAGTTTGCCCACTTCATTCCCCTTTGGCATCCATTTTTACGCCAAGTCCGTTGCTTTCGGTGTTTATGGACAACGTGTTCAAACTTCATGGGATGCCTTTGGCCATTGTGTCCGATCGTGATCGAAGTTTTCACAAGAAGTTTTTGGAAGTCATTCTTCTCAGCCCTCCGTGCGGTTTGCGGATGAGCACAGCGTACCACCCCGGGAGTGATGGTCGGACAAACAACGTAAATCAGTCTCACGGAGACCTTCTTGTGCTTCGCTTTGTGCACGCCTGCCCTCGTCGCTGGCCTGAGTGGCTTTCTTTGGCAGTATTGGTATAACACAGGTCCCCATTCAGCTTTGGGCGAACACCATTCGAGGTTCTATACGGGTGTCAACCTCATCATCTTGGCCTCGATTTCAAATCGGTTGTGTCCGTCCGCTCCCGATGTGATGCGCGTGGCTTGAGGAGCATTACATTGATGCGATCAAGTGATTCTAAGAAGACTTGTTGTGTGCCCAAGAGCACATGAAGCGATAGGCCAACAAGCACGAGTGGATCGTGTCTTTTCGTGAAGGAGATATGGTCTTCCTTAAGCTTCAACCTTATGTCCAATCGCCGGTTGCGCGCCGTTCTTGCAACAACCGGCCTTTAAATTCTTTGGTCCCTTAGGGTGCTTGGAAGATTGGCGGTGTGGCTTACAAGCTCCAGCTCCCTGCGTTGTCATCAATCCATCCGGTCTTCCATGTTTCCCAACAAGAAAAGTCTCCGGGAAGTCAGGTGGTGAGTTCGGCCCTTCCACCGACATGGTGAGTTTGCGGGTTCCTTTCACTACATAGGTGGTCTGTAAGTGAACCCGCCGGTGTAGTGCTCGGGAGAGAGCACATTCGGGAACCACCTTTGGAAATTGGCACTTTCTTTGGGAGCAAATCAACTACCTGTGGGGGTCGCATGTTAGAGAAACAGATTTCCCTAACGGCTAGAAAAAAAGAAGCTACCTCTGCTCCATCCCTTGGCGTTTTGAGAACCGACCGACGAGTAAATTTGGTTTGTGTGTCTAAGCTACGGACTTGAAGAAAATGGCACAAGCGATTATATGGTTCGCGCAGAAAGTCCCTACTCTAGTCGAGCATGGCTCGTGCGACTATATGAAGAGTTGTAGTAGGGGTTACTGGCAGGAGAGAGAGAGTGAGAAGACTCTCGGGTCTCGGAATGTAACGTATGACTGTGTGGGCGTAATGCTTCTATCTCGATCACCTTGTTCGAAGCCTTTCCTTCACCCTTTTATAGCCCAAGGGAAGGTGAAAGAGGGTGTCGGCGCCCGACTACATCGAAAGAGAAGGACGAGGAGCAAGGATGGGCCTCGCCATCAACCCATCCAGGCCAGGACGGCTCGGCCCAACCCAAGAGCATCCGACCAGCAGTGGACCACCTGAGTTGCTATATGTGTGCGAGTTGGTGAGAAGGAGATTGTTGGGAATATGCCATAGAGATAATCATAGAGATGATTTTATCGCCTTGTATCCATGATATATTATGTGTTCATGAGTATCCATTAAAGACAACTTGTATCGATTGACAATTATGTGAATTGTTTGTGAGACTCTTTACTTGTATGGTTATTACGTAATTGTCCTCGGGTCGGAGTTCATGTGAAGACACACATGAATATTAGATCAGCACACATATTAGTTGATGACTATGTTTCACAAGTCATAGACATGGAGATGTCAAACTAATAGTGTGAGCACATATATGACATGGGTTTGGATAGACCCGACATGAGATGTCATTATTATCTCTTTACACATCATGTACGTTATGTCCTTAGACCTGAGATTGTCGTATGTACTCAAGATGTGAAATGACCTACTTAGGGACTATCAAACATTACTCCGTAATTGGGTAGCTATAAAGGTGGTCTTCGGGTTTGTCAGGAAGCATGCTATGAGGCATAGTCAATCAAGATGGAATTGCCCCTCTCCATGAGAGAGAGATATCACTAGACCACTCGATTGATTGGATCAAGAAATGCATGGCCGTGCTTCGGTTAAGTGTTAACTCACGAGGTGGACCAAATATCGTGTGGCAAGGGAATAACATGTATATGAGTTTGTGGTGGTTCATCTGATATGATCATTGTGTGTACATGGGAGTTGACACGTCTTGCTAGAGGCCGTCAACTATTGGTCGAGTAGGAGTACTCGGGCCATGTCTATGTGTGTGTGAGCCCATAGGGTCGCACGCTTAAGGAAAGGAAGCCCGATTCGGATCGATCCAATTAGACGAGGCTTAGGGTTACTATTGGGCCTCCGCCCCGGAGCCCTGTTAGAGACGCCTATAAATAAGAGAGGTGGGCACGGGGCTAGGTTAAGCCAAGCCACGCCACTTTGGCAGCTGCCGCCGCCCACGCCCTCGCCTCTTGCTCCTCGCGGACCTAGTAGTCAGGGAGGCGCATCGCTTCCTCCCACAGATGCGTGTGGGATACCTTGGAGGTGCTGCATGACCGGAGCACAAGGATGAACCGCACGTGGAGGACGGGCGTGAGCAATCAAGCGCGACCGCCGCTACGCAGCGCACATCTTCGTCGAGTCGCGACACTTCCGTTGCACCTACGCGTCTAGTGGTAATCCCGTGATCTATAACTAGCGGTAGATCCTTGGTTTATGGGTAGAAAAATTTTATTTTTCGGCTGGCGAGCGATCCCATATTCCTTCGGTGGTATCGGAGGCGTAGGCTGCGTCGTTATAGATTCGGATGTGTGCATATGGTGATATGCACGGTTGTAGATGAGTTTTTATCGCGGTTCGTGATCTTCTTTGACCGGTCTTGTTCGATCTACTCCTACCGGTCGGAATTCCGCCATCGGAGTTAAGTGATACATGTAAATCCAGTCATGGCGAGTTTGAGATCAATATGATTGATCGAATCGGACCAAAGGTCATGATCGGGCGCATGCGGCGCGCTTGGCGGTGGTAGATTTGATCTTCTACCGACTACCGACACGGGATGAACCATGGGGTTCGGTTGCCCGGCTATAACTTTTGATCCGTAACTTCGGATTAAGGCAATTCTTGAGCGAAAATTGTAGAGCAACAAATTTTTCTATAAGCGGATGGAAGGCTTTAAAAGCGCCTTTTAAAATGATTTAAAAAAAAAAGGCTTGGAAGATAGGTTTTTGCCCCGCAAAAAAAATGTGTCGAATCGCCTAACCCTTTTTTGCGCGTTTTATGTGGTGGTATGGCCTTTATGTGTATGTGATGCATGTACGTAATTAATTCATGACTTGCATGTCGTGAGGATGACAATATGGCTGGTGCCACTCATATATTGTCCCTTTAATGTAATGGCCTGCGTGCCTAATTGTGATGATCACGTCAATGTAATTGTTATTTCTATCTGCGCTAGTATAGACTAGTCTTGACAGATTCATCACTGGAGGATGGCATACATGGATCATGGAGATGGAGATTATCATGATGAACAGTTCATTGGAGATGGAGATCCCCAAAGTGATATAAGGCCATAATGTCATTCTTATCGTGTTCTACTTTCACGCCGACTATGACTATTTTTTGTCTACATACGATAGTGAAGTAGAACGATCCCTCGGCAATGTTTAAGTTTCGATGCTCCCCAAACTTTGCCTTTGTCACACAAGCCTTGTACAATTGGTGGTGGGTCTATGAAATTAGGGTGCCACCGGTTTTCCTTGACTAGATAGGTTCGTATCGGATACTAACTGCGGAAGGTTTGGTTACTTGAACAAGATCATCCTAACGGTTAGGGATCTTGGAGCATGGCAAAGTTGGCGTTTGCATAGAGATGCTACCCAACAACAAGAGTCATATGTGATATGATTAGCAAAGAGTTGCTTTACCGATCTACCATGTCTTCTAGCGGTGATGCTAAAGCTCACTAGTTGACTTGTTAGTTGTGGGCCTTGAATCACTAAATTTCAATTGAGGGATATTGATTTTTAGTGGGAGTACATTCAATTAAATGTTAATATGTTTTACTCTATCTTGGATACATTGTCATAGTATTTTGCATTATTTACATTTGTAGATAAATGGCGCCTAGCAATCAACCATTTACTTTGGCGTTCAGTTCTTGAGAAAGATAAATTGAATGGAACAAATTATGCGGATTGGATCCGCAACTCGAGAATTGTTTCGGGGCCGAGAAAAAGGAAGATGTTCTAGACAATCCCTTACCGTAAGAGCACGGGCTGATAATGCACCTATCGCTGAGAGAAAACGCTTACAAGAAAGCATGTGATGCCGATCTTGAAGTGAGTTGCCTTATGCTTTCTAGTATGGAACCCGATCTGCAGATGCAGTTCGATAACAATCATGCATCGTGCGATATGATCGCGGGCGCTTGAGGATATGTTCCAAACTCAAGCTAGAACCAAAAGGTTCAATGTCTCAAAGGCTCTTGTTGAGAGCAAGCTAGCGTAAGGCGCAGGCGCTTGGACCACACGTAATCAAGATGGTTGGTTACACTTTCAGAGATTGGAGAAGCTAGGCTTCCCAATTGGCCAAGAGTTGGCTCTCGATTTCATTCTTGCATCTCTGCCGCCTAGCTATGGGAACTTCATCTCGAACTACCACATGCATGGGGGCGTAGAAAGGCTTGACTGAAGCGTGTGGTATGCTTAAGGCGGCAGAGGCCGACATCAAGAAAGGTCTTTGGCAGTAGCCATGTGATGGCGGTCCAAAACAAGCCTAATTTTAAGAAAAGGGGCAATCCTTATTGGAAGAAAAAAGAAGGAAAAGGCTAAAGGTGAGACCTCTAAGCCAAAGCCATCTGAGCCGAGGCTGGACCAAGCGCGATACTTGAAAGTGCTTTCATTGTCATAAAAAGGGTCTTTGAAAAGAAAGCGCAAGGAGTACTTAGCATCCAAGAAGGATAGCGGTGGTAAAGGTACTCCATTTGCTTGTACACTTGTTGTTTATGTTACGCATACATATTCCTCGCTGATTCTTATATTAATTCTTGGGTATTTGATACGGATCGGTTGCTATATATTTGCAATACGATGCATGGGGAATGATAAGAAGTAGAAGCGTTGGAAAGGGTGAAGTTGACTTCAGCGTGGGCAATAATGCAAGAGTTCTTTGCTCGGCGTCGGGGCGATGCAACTCCACCTCCCATCGGGGATTTATTTTGGAATTGAATAATTGTTATTTTGTTCCTAGTTTAAGTCGAAACATTGTGTCACCTTCATGTTTGATGAAGGATGGTTATTCTTTTAAGAGTGAAAACAATGGTTGTGTGATCTCTAAAGATGGCATGTTTGTGGCTTTTACATCCATTGTGAATGGGTTATTTATTTTAAATCTTGATGACGCACTTTTGTTTGTAATATAAGCGCTAAAAAGGCCTCGACTTAATGAGTTAAGTCCTACCTATATGTGGCATTGTCGTTTGGGTCATATAAGTGAGAATCGCATGAAGAGGCTTCATAATCGATGGGCTTCTAACTTCGTTTGATTTTGAATCATACGAGACATGTGAGGCTTGCCTTCTAGGCAAAATGACCAAAGGCGCTTTTCACGAGTTTTTCGAGAGGGCGTGAGACTTGTTGGAACTCGTTGCATACTTGATGTATGCGGACCAATGATCACGACAAGCTAGAGGCGGATTCCAATACTTCATTACTTTTTCGATGATTTAAGTAGATATGGCTATGTCTACTTAATGAAGCATAAGTCCGAGACTTTTTGAAAAGTTCAAAGAGTTTGAGAATGAAGTAGAGAATCAACGTGGCAAGAAAAATCAAGGCCTTGCGACCGATCATGGAGGCGAATATTTGAGTCCGCAATTTAGCAATCATCTAAAGAGTAGGCGGAATTGTTCCATAACTTACGCCGCCTGGAACACCTCGGAGAAATGGTGTGTGCGAGAGAAGTAATCGGACTTTGTTGGACATGGTTAGGTCTATGATGAGCGGTCGGACCTACCTTTGTCGTTTTGGGGATAAGCTCTAGAAACTGCTTTCACATTAAATAGGGTGCCATATAAGTCCGTGAGTTAAGACACCATATGAGATGTGGTGGTAAGAGTCGGTTTGTCTTTTCTAAAGATTTGGGGTTGTGAAGTTTATGTCAAAGCGACTTCAATCGGATAAACTAACACCCAAGTCGGACAAGTGTTTTTTCGTGGGATACCCGAAGGAAACTTTTGGGGTATTACTTTTACAACCGATCGAGGGCAAAGTGTTTGTTGCTCGAAGCGGTGTTTTCTTAGAAAGAGTTTCTCAAAAGAGACAAGAGTGGACAAAAGGTGTATCTTGAAGAAGTTCAAGATGAGCCAATAGGTCAAGACTCTACTAGTGATGCTAATGTAGTAGAACAAGTTGAGATACACGCGGGCAAAGGTAACACCGCCACTACCACGAAGATCAGCTAGACTCCGCGGAGTTGCATGGGGATGTGTTATTGTTAGATGATGACGAACCTATGACATATCGAGGAAGCAATGATGGACCCGATTCGAGAAATGGCAAAGTGCCACGAGATCCGAGATAGATTCCATGGGAGATAATCAAGTTTGGAACTTGGTTGACCCGCGGCCGATGGGGTTAGACCCATTGAGTGCAAATGGATCTATAAAAAGAAAAAGGATATGGACGGAAATGTTCACGTCTATAAAGCTCGACTTTTGTCTTAAAGGGTTTTCGGCAAGTTCAAGGAGTTGACTACGACGAGACATTCTCGCCAAGAGCGATGCTTAAATCTATCGGATCATTCTAGCAATTTGCTGCTCATTTCAATTATGAGATATGGCGGATGGATGTTAAAACAGCCTTTCTAAATGGAAATTTGGAAGAGGGCGTGTATATGATACAGCCCGAAGGTTTTGTTGATCCTAAAAATGCTAGAAAAATATGCAAGCTTAAGAAATCCATTTATGGGTTAAAGCAAGCATCTCGGAGTTGGAACATTCATTTTGATGAAGCTATAAAAAGAGTTGGGCTTTCGTCGAATGAAGAAGAACCTTGTGTATACAAGAAAGAAAGTGGGAGCTTGAGTTGTGTTTCTAATCTTGTATGTGGATGACATCTTTGTTGATTGGAAATGATATTCCAATGTTGCAATCCGTGAAGACTTCACCGAATAATTTATTTTCTATGAAGGATTTGGGAGAAGCAAACATACATTTTGGGGCATAAAGATCTATAGAGATAGATCGAAGAGCCTAATAGGATTAAGCCAAGATACATACGTTGACAAGGTGTTGAAACGGTTCAATATGGAAAATTCAAGAAAGGGTTCTTGCCTATGTCACATGGTATGCATTTTAGCAAGAAGCGGCGTCCTTCGACCGCTGATGATCGAGCGCATGAGTAAGGTTCCATATGCTTCGGCAGATTGGTTCCATCATGTATGCCATGATATGTACATGCCTGGATGTCTCATATGCTCTAAGTGTTGCGGCGGTACCAAAGCCGATCCGGTGAGAGTCTTTGGACACTTGTTAAAACATTCTTAAGTACTTGAGAAGGACTAAAGATGTGTTCCTAGTCTATGGAGGTGAGGAGGAGCTCGTTGTAAATTGTTACACCGACGCTTTTTAGCTTCCAAACCCACACGATGATTCACAATCTCAATCGGGATATTTGTTCACAATAAATGGTGGTGTCGGTTGGAAAAGTTCCAAGAAGGAAACGGTAACCCGATTCTACAAAGCCAGGCGAGTACATAGCAGCTTCCGAAGCTGCAAAAGGAAGGTGTTTGGATGAGGAAGTTTCTCATTGAGCTTGGTGTGTTTTTCAATGCAAGCGGCCCATTGAACCTTCATTGTGACAATAGTGGGCAATTCGCAACAGGCTAAGGAACCAAGGGATCACCATAAGAACAAACATGTACTCGCGGAAATTTCACCTCATCCGAGAGTTCATCAAGCGGGTGAGATTAAGATATGCAAGATACATACGGATTTGAAAGTTGCAGATCCTTTGACAAAGGCGCTTCTACGGCCTAAGCATGAGGCGACATGAGAGAGATAGGTATTAGATACCTTAAAGATTAACTCTAGTGCAAGTAGGAGATTGTTGGGAATATGCCATAGAGATAATCACAGAGATGATTTTATCGCCTTGTATCCATGATATATTATGTGTTCATGAGTATCCATTAAAGACAACTTGTATCGATTGGCAATTATGTGAATTGTTTGTGAGACTCTTTACTTGTATGGTTATTTTGTAATTGTCCCTGGTCGGAGTTCATGTGAGGACACACATGAATATTAGATTAGCACACATATTAGTTGATGACTATGTTTCACAAGTCATAGACATGGAGATGTCAAACTAATAGTGTGAGCACATGTATGACATGGAAATTTGGATAGACCCGACATGAGATGTCATTATTATCTCTTTACACATCATATGCGTTATGTCCTTAGACCTGAGATTGTCGTATGTACTCAAGATGTGAAATGACCTACTTAGGGACTATCAAACATTACCCGTAATTGGGTAGCTATAAAAGGTGGTCTTCGGTCCGTGGGAAGCATGCTATGAGGCATAGTCAATCAAGATGGAATTGCCCCTCTCCATGAGAGAGAGATATCACTAGACTTTCGATTGATTGGATCAAGAAATGCATGGCCGTGCTTGGTTAAGTGTTAACTCACCAGGTGGACCAAATATCGTGTGGCAAGGGAATAACATGTATATGAGTTTGTGGTGGTTCATCCGATATGATCATTGTGTACACATGGGAGTTGACACGTCTTGCTAGAGGTCATTTGTCAACTATTGGTCGAGTAGGAGTACTCGGGCCATGTCTATGTGTGCGTGAGCCCATAGGGTCGCACGCTTTAAGGGGAAAGGGAAGCCCTGATTCGAACTCGATCCAATTAGACGAGGCATAGGGTTACTAATGGGCCTACAGACCGGGAGCCTATTAGAGACGCCTATAAATAAGAGAGGTGGGCACGGGGCTAGGTTAAGCCAAGCCCGCGCCACTTTGGCGACGCCGCCGCCCACGCCCCGCCTCTTGCTCCTCGCGGACCTAGCAACCGAGGCGATCGCTTCCCCGCTCGTGTGGGATACCCGGAGGTGCCGCATCCGGAGCACAAGGACGAACCGCACGCGTGGAGGACGGACGTGAGCAATCTGCGACGCAAGACCGCCGCTACACGCCATTATCTTCGCCGAGGGTCGACACTTCCGCCGCACCTACGGCGTCTAGTGGTAATCCCGTGATCTATAACTAGCATGAGATCCTTGGTTTATGGGTAGAAAAATTTTGTTTTTCTGCCTAAGCGTTCGCATCCCATATTTCTTGAGGGTATCGAGCCGTAGGCTGCCGTTATAGATTCCGGATGTGTGCATATGTTGATATGCACGGTTGTAGATGAGTTTTTATCGCGTTCATTGATCTTGCCGCGACCGGTCTTGTTCGATCTACTCCCTACCGCCGGAATTCCGCCATCGGAGTTAAGTGATACATGTAAATCCAAATCCATGGCGAGTTTGAGATCAATATGATTGATCGAATCGACCAAAGGTCATGATCGGAGCATCGATGCACGGCGGTGGTAGATTTGATCTTCTACCGACTACCGACACGGGATGAACCATGGGGTTCAGTTTGCCGGCTTATAACTTTTGATCCAGAACTTCGGATTAAAAAGCGATTCTTGAAACGAAAATTGTAGAGCAACAAATTTTTCTATAAACGGATGGAAGGCGCATAAAGCGCCTTTAAAATGACCGAAAAAAAAAAGGCTTGGAAGATAGGTTTTTGCCCCTGCAAAAAATGTGTCGAATCGCCTAACCCCGTTTTTTTGCGATTTTATGTGACCGTATGGCCTTTATGTGTATGTGATGCATGTATATAATTAATTCATGACTTGCATGTCGTGAGGATGACAATATGGCTGGTGCCACTCATATATTGTCCCTTTAATGTAATGGCCTGCGTGCCCAATTGTGATGATCGCGCCATTGTAATTATTATTTCTATCTGCGCTAGTATAGACTAGTCTTGTGATTCATCACTTCTTTGCTACGCGCACATCTTCGGCCGAGGGTCGACACTTCCAATCGCGACCGCTACAAGGCTCTAGTGGTAATCCCGTGATCTATAACTAGCAAGATCCTGGTTTATGGGTAGAAAAATTTTGTTTTTCCAGCTAGCGAAGCGATCCCATATTCCTTCGAGAGAGGGCTATTGAGATTTGAACTCTCTAATAGAACTCGTTCCCCTTTCCTCCTTCCTCCCTGTTCTTCCTGCTCTAGCTACAGCGAATCCTGCTACTCTATATTGTAATTGCTGAATCAATGTTCTGAGTTCATCGAGCGCTAACAAAGGGAGACCCCGAGCCACGTCGTGTCGCGGGCGCCCGTCCGCCGAATCGCCCCAAGATCTCCTTTGTTGCTCGTCTTCCATGTCACCGGGCGGGTCACTAGGCAAAGCCGCCGCTAGTGTGGCTTGGTCAATGGAGCGCTCTGCTCGAACCCCTTGCCTTGTCCCCTTGACTTTGGTGGCTTGGCGATTTGACAGGCGACAACACTGGTTGTCTGGGAGAAACTTTTCTCGAAGCGGGAGTTGCCACGTCGGGTGGCAGAGTCATAATCATGTTTGTGGGCCTGTCGTCCTATAGCTACTGGGCGCGATCCTTTGTTTTGTGGAGCGTCGCCTCCATCTTTCCCGAGGGACGCCGCGTGTTCCGTGGCTCAGGCGAGGCGAAGGGAAATCGCGTCCGATCGGGCGAACCGCTCTGTACTCGGTCGACGCGCTCTTGGGTTGGCCTTGATGGCCCGAGCTCGGTTAAGAGGCTCTATGGTCGGGGCAGGATGGAGTCCTGCCAAGGCGGGTCAGCTATCGAAGTTCTTAGCTCGGCCCGCCCTCCCTAGGTTGGGGCGAGGTGGACTTAGGTCGGCTGATATGTTTTAGCGGTTTGGGCCAGCTTAGATTAAATCTGCCTAACCCAGAACATTAGGCACAGTGATATTTAAACCCAACAGCCCCCTACCCCACGCGCGCCCCACCAAACACCCCACATGTTTCTATCCGGGCAGCCATCGGTAGGAAGTGGGCACGGGATCCATCCTCTACTAGATCTAGTAGTTTTTAGGACAATGAAATTAATTATGGATCTATCTTTGCCTTTGTCACTGAGTGTCATGAGGGTAGATCATCTTTGTTAGTCCCCTGGTCATCTCATTTTTGTGGTTTCTTCCATGGGGTGCGATTGACTAGCTAGGGTTTCATGTCCTAGCATCATTATCATAGCAGAGTTGAAGGTGACACTCTTTGGAATAACTGTCCTCCTACTGTATCTCCATCTCATCAATGTTCCATTCAATAATGGTAAATGGTTTGTGAGGGACATGGCGACGATTGTGATTAATCTTTGGACGTGGCCGCTCTAATGGTTCTCAAGCATTTCCTACATATCCTTAATTTGGGAAAGACGAGTATTGTGGTCTTCAAAAGCCACCATGCAACTGGGATTTATCTAGATCATGCTTAGCAACCTATATAGTTGTCGTATGAATCCAAACAAGAATCGAAGGAGCCTTTGGACTTGGAAGATCAAAGCTAGTGAGGAGCCAACAGGGGTTTGTGTATTGACTTTGAATGAATGTTTATAGTGGGAAAGGGTCCCTATTTATAGCGTTTCAGCTACCCTACTGTAAATTACTATTATTAAACCCCACCTGCGCAGCACGTCACCGCCCTAGCCTCAGCCGCCGCCCACCCTCCCCCACCTCTACCTCCGCCTGCCTCCGGCACCCGCCTGCCAGCCCCACCAGCCATCATTCGCTACCACACACGCACGGTTGATGATGATGAGGAGGAGGAGGGAGGGGGAGAGAGAGAGAGTTGTGCAGAGATAGGAGAGAGGAAAGTAGAGAGAGAATAATTTGAATGTTATTCAAAATATTACAAATTCAGTGTAGAATCGAACAAGAAATTTGGATTTTAATTAGATTCTAGAATCAAATTCAATTCATAGGATCTAAACGGACCCTTTAAGTAAAAGAAAATGAAAACATATGGTGTATCAATGAGGAAGAAATATCAGTAATAAAAGGAATTCTTCGTTGATATTGATGCATACTCCCTTCGTCCAATAATTCGAGACATATTTTATTCTAAAAGATTGAAATTTCTACATTTTGATATACAATCAGTCAAATTTAAGTAACTTTAGATTAAAATATTATAGAATTAAATTATGTTTCCATGTGCCCTAGAACTGTAGCTTTAGGTGATATGTATTCGTTAGAAATCAATGGTCAAACTCTAACTTCGACCACCAAATACACCTTGCAATTTTGGATGGAAAGAATACCATTAAAAAACTAGGAATAAAATTGCTTGAGCCTAATCCTAAAATAAAACAGGTTAGTATATTGGAGAACCTCAGTGATACTGATTGCTAAATTAATCCAAGAACATGTTCAAAGGAGAACATTTATTACCTTATTTTGTTAGTGCTAAAATTTTTAAAAAGGTATACCAGTTAGAGTTGACACTGTGAATGTGCTACATCTTTTAGTTATAGGATTTATAGAAACCATAGCCCTACTTTTAATTATTGGCATTATAGAAGTGGTAATTACGAGAGCACTCAGGTCTAGCCACGCAATTAATCGTGTGCTAGCTATTTGGTTAGTTTAATAAAATTTTGTTAAACTTGTTCTCAAGAGATAAATTGATATGACTGTATCTACCTAACAAGAGGATGCAGTTTAATATTTTGTTAGGAAAAAAAATTTTCCCCACGCCCGCGTGCCGCCCGCTTAGGGCGGCTCGGGCTCAGATCCCCCCCGCCGCCACTCACAGCTCGCCGCCCCTGACCTCGGCCACCGAGGGCTCGGCCGGAGGCCCACGCCGCCCTAGGGATGGCGGCGAAGCCCTTTCTTGCCTCGCCCGCCGAGGCTCTCCGAAACGGCGGGGAATGGAGCCGGGCGGCCCTCGGCGTGCTGCCGCCCACGGGTGATGGTGGCGCCCCCCCAGCGGGCGGATCCGTGGTTTTGGGGCCGGATCCGCGACGCACGGCCCGGACGGGGTGTGGAGGCGCAAAGTGCAGCGCATGGTGGCTGCAAAGGGGCGCCCGGGTGGAAGCTCGCCGGCGCCAGGTTGTTCCAGGGCGCCGGGCTGGGGCCCCTGTTCCGTGGTGCCCGCCGACCGGAGGCCGACGGGTGGTGGCGCTGCCGGTCCTTGGGAGGGGCATGCCGGGCGCGGCAGCGGTGGCGGCGGCCGCGGGTTGGCACGGACAACCTCGACGGGTGGCTGTGGGTTGGCATGCGGGCGCGACGGCCACCGCTATGGGGTGCGCATGGAGGGTGGCTGCGGTCGGTGCTGGTGCCGGTGGTGGCCGCGGCCGGGTGCCCGGGCTCGCTCCGACCCGGCGGCCCCTTCGTAAGGCCGCTTCTTTTTGTCGGTGTGGGCGGCTCGAGATGGTGGGGATCGTGAGGCGTCCGGGGCGCTGGTGATGGGGTGTGCGGTAAGTTGGTGGACGCGGCCCTGCTCCTCCTCGACGGGCGATACTGGTCCGGCCCGCCTTTGGTGGCGGGCCGGGGCTTTCGGGTGCTTGCTTCGGTGCCATGGTGGTGCCTTGGGCTGTGCCGGGCCTCCCGTAGAAGTGTTGCGCAGGCGGGTGCGAGGGTGACTACAATGGCCATGAGAGTGCGGCAAGCATGGTGTTGTTCCGCTAAAGCCCCCCCACGTGGTGGTAATGGTGGCGACGCCGGGCGCCGTGGTTCCCCGGGTGGGGGCACCTATTGAGGGATACCATGTCTTTGCAAAGGTGGGATATCTCGTGCGGTGAAAACCCGCCTTTTTGGGCGCGGCGACGACGACGCGCCATCGGGGTCGTGTCTTCCTTTTGGAGGCGCCGCATTTGGAGACCCGCCTCGCTCGTGGCAAAGTGGTGTTGGTCGGCCGGATGTATTGCCTATCGGCGCGGAGGCCATGGTGGTGCGTGGTCCGTGGTTGGCGTGAAGGTGCGAGGGCCCCTTGGTGCCGGAAGTCTTGGGTTGGGCAAGGTGTTGTGGTGATCTTGGTGAAGGCCGAGCTGCGGCGTTGCTCTCGAGCGGTTTTAGATGTCCGAGTCCCTAACAATTGAGTGAGGCGTTGGGTGAGGCGAGGCTCCCACGCAGAGTAGCGGGGATTAGTGGTGTCCAATGGTGCCGCTGACGGGAATTATGCGCCGCCGCAAAGTTGGAGCTGGGAGATCAAGATCGGGTGCGGCTTGAGGTTGATAGTCCCTTGGCGGAGGAGTCCGTGTAGTTGTTGTGATTGCAGCGGGCTGCGACTTTTTGGCGTGGCACAACGCTGGCGACGACGGCGCAGTTCCTCATCGGCCTACTTGTGACCCCTTTCCCTGTAGTGGTGGTGTGCCTTTGAGTTGTGTTTTTCCGTTTTTGTTCTTTGGTGGTTGCCATGCAGGAGGCTCGGTCGACGTCCCAATCCGACCCGGGGGTGTTGTTGGAGGCTCGTGGTTGATGACCCAATCCAATCGAAAGTGGTGCTTCATGTCTAGTTTTTCCTCCATACACCTTTGTTGGTTGAGTTGGCTAGTGGTGGGTTCAGTTGTTGTAACAAGTGGTAGGTGGAGTGGAACACTCCCCTAAGTTGAGTTGAGTGGGCGCTAGTTGTGGCGCGAGTTGAGTTGTTTTGGTACCTAGGTGGCAGGGTGGAGTAGGGTACCCTCCACATTTGTATGCTTTTTCTCGCCCGGTTTCCAATAAAAAACGGGGTCGAATTTGTCTTTTTCTTTATTCGTCTAATAGAAATCGCGGCAAAGCTTTTTGCCGTCCTTTCTAAAAAAATATTTTGTTAGGAATTGGGCATCCTAGTAATATGAACTAAGAAATGTTATAAAAAAAACCAGTACTAATCAATTAGGGATGCCAAATGTTTATTCAAATGATTTATGTAGTCATATCATTCGATATTTACAAGCGCCCTATAATAAACCTATAGTCATCGATTTCGACCATTGTAAATGTGCAATTAACAGACAAACAAGAATAACAGTCCACGTTGTCATCTAGAAAGCATTTTTAGAAGTTCTAAAATTCATGGATACCGATACATTAAAGTATGAGTCTTAAGCTCAATTGTATTGGTTTTACAAATAAAACTAGTACTAATATGTAGAAATTTAAATACATATACAAACTTTATAAACAAACAAACACAAATTACTAAGTTGTTTGAAACTAGTGAGGTTGGCCCGTGCAAATTGTGCGGTTAGGTCTAGTACAAATTATATTTATATTATTATATTATACCTGATTGAAACTACAATCTTAATTTATATGAGATGAGCTCTTTATTCATGTGTGTTTTATGTATCAATTTTTGTGGGAAACAATCTTTTTATTTTATCTTATTTTTTATTTTGAACTTTGGTCTTCTAGAGCTCAAAATGTGTGAAAACTGAACTCCTAATTTCACCATTTTCTTATTCCGAATTTTTTGCTGTTTCAACCTTATTTTTTATTCCGAATTTTAACTTTATTAGTTGTATTCTATCTTGGATTTCTGATTTTAGGTAGATCTAACATAGACTCTTGGTTGTACCTGCACCGTTGGATTATCATAAGAACCAGCAGTTCAGATCTTTTTTTAATTATTATTATTAATAACGTTGGAATTTCTAGGCCTTGAGAGGGAACATAGAGGCTTCTTTTTATTGATCAACTATTAATATAATAGATTCTAGAATTCACTTTTAGTGTTTCTATGTTAGTGTTGAACATATAATTTACACATTCTACAAAAAAAACAAACTCCATCTACTAATTAAAAAAAATCCAAACTGAGTTTAATTACAAATTACACATGCATGCTTGTAAAAATCAATATGACAAAGTATATATATAAGTAAAGACGGTGGGTCGTACATCCATGACTATAAAATTGAGTGAGCTAATAATTTTTTTCATTCGAATATATATGCGCTAATTAAAAATAAGAAGTAAACCTGGATTGAAGTAAATACCTTTTATGCTGTAGATGTGCCCTGACCGTGTTAATGAGATTACACGACTCAAAAGTATCCGGCGGCTGATGTGGTCGAATTTGGAGGAGTATGCTGGTAAGAATCCTTTTTAATGTCAGGCTTCCGGGACAAGCGCACGGAAGCCCGACAATGGAACTGAGACCCGAGCTTCCGATAAAGTTGTTGGGCAAGAGTTGTCTTGCCAACTCCACAGGGACCAACAATTGATACCACCCTTAGTTGCTTCTCTTCATCTTCAGTCAACAACCACTCTTCTATCATCTTCATGGAGCTGTCAATTCCAACAAGGCGTCCAGGCTCCACCCCACGCAGAGGTTCATCCAAAGCCTTGGTGGCAGGAACACGGATGTTGTTCGTGTGCTCTAGAATCCTCTTCAACCGAACCAGGAATCGCGAGACCTCATCCTCGATCCTTCGGCGCCGGCACTTGTCGATCCTGCAGACTCCGCAGCCAGGATTTGTCTGGACGGCTTCGACGTGGAGGAGCTTGTCGATGAAATCGTCGATGTCGAACGACAGCTCGTGCACCTCCTTCACCCAGTACCAGGCCGTCCAGGCAGGTTCCTCCTCCACCTCTGAAGGCTGTACTGGATGGCTTGGAACCAATTTTTCCAGGCAGCCTTTGAGGTCCTCGATCTTCTCCCTCTCTGATTTGCGCAGATAATCTGCGTTCTCTGTCTTGATCAGGAACCAATCGATCTTGTCAGGTAGGCAGCGGAGGACTCCCAGCGAAACACTGGTTGGATGAGCCCCCATACTAGCTGGGGGCTGCCGCTGCTCTGCAGCCATAGCTACACGGCCACCTCCATTAAAATGGCTACCAAGCGCGCCCTTCTGGATCAGATCAAATCAAATAAAATCGTTTCCATTGTTACATAATCGCGAATTAAACGATTGAAGAACACATGCATGTAGCTGAAGGAAATTTGAGTAAGTTACCTAAGAAGAAAACGACAAACGAAGATTAGGGAGCTCTCTCCAGATTAAGGCGAAGCAACTTTTGATTCCACTTTGCTTCCACGGTGTCTGAACTTGTACAAGTTGGACACGGCGGCTCATACTACCGAGAACGCGCTTTGTCCCCAAAGGTGAACTGACGCAGACGGAACCCTTATTAAGTCCCCATGGGTTCCCAGTTTTCCAAAGCATCTACCTAATCCGTTTGTTCGTTTTCAACAAGATTTGCATACTAGTTCTGCATGTTTTACTAAAAATACATAATTGCATTTTAGCACCCTAACTTTGAGGAATACTAACATTCATCTAGAAATTTCATGATTGACCCTCAACTTATAACAAAATGACATACTAACTTTTGAAAAACATCATTTTGACCCTTTTGTTATTTTTTATATTTATCATTTTGTAGAATCATAGACCCTAGTATATAAGTTTGATCCTCTCCGCACAACGTGTGACGTATTTCACATTCCCTCTTTGCAGAACAGAAAATTATAAAGTAACAGGGCTACAGTCCCTTCTATATGTGTCAAAATGATGTTTTTCAAAGGTTAGTATGTCATTTTGTTATAAGTTGAGGGTCAATCATGAAATTTCTAGATGAATGTTAGTATTCCACAAGGTTAGGGTGCTAAAATGCAATTATGTATTTTTAGTAAAACATGCAGACTAGCATGCAAATCTTGTTGGAAATGAACAAACAGGATTAGGTATAGATGCTCTTCGCAAAAAACAAAAAGGATTAGGTATAGATGCTTTGGAATCGGGAAGCCCACATGTAGGTAGGTGCAGTTGTGATCCTGTTTGGCCTTTCTTGTGTGCCTCTGTTGTCTAGTCTGGCCCTGATCCCTCCTTCCTGATTGATCTGCATCAAAAGCCACCAGAAAAACACAATCCATGGCGCCCCTCTGTTCGTAGCCATAGCAGGACCCCTTGATTTCGCCCATCAAAGACATCCTAATATTGATCCACAACGAGATCGAGAAGCTGAAGAAGGTGAAGAGTGAGAGCGAGTTCATGGAAGCAACGCTCAAGAAGCTTCTTGCTGACTTGGACGAGGTGGTCACCAAGTGGAGGGGTGCTCCCCTCAACGAAACCCAGAGACTGAAAATTGAAGAACTACGTGAGTTGGCGCGTGGCATGGAGGATTGCATAGAGCACTACGCGTACACAAAGCGTGCGCGGGTTGAAGAGTTCGAGGGCCTGCTTACCCTCGGGCCGAAGATTTACGAACTTCACCAGTTCGCCAAAGATATGAAGGAGCTCAATGATAGCTTGGCCACAAAAGCCAAGTTGTTAGAGTCCGGCGGGCCGGCCGATCCAGCAGCGCCGCCGCCGCGGCCTCATAGGCCCAGACGACATGGCATGGCCACGTCCGAGAAGAAGCTGTTGGAGCTGCTATACGAAGTTCACCCCAGCCCCAGCCCCAGCCCCAGCCCATGAGGGTGATCTGCATCGTGGGATTTGGTGGCTCCGGCAAGACAACACTCGCCAAAGCTTTGTGGGACCAAAGACCCGCAGAAGCGTTCCCTCTTCTCCTGGGTTGAGAGAGGCGACTACCAAGACCATATTGGCCTTCTCAAGTCAATAATCGGCAAATTCTGGCAGAATCAGCCAGGTCCAGTTCCTCTGGAACCCAAGGGGGACGATCTTAAACTCTACATCCAGACTCACTTGGGGAGCAGAGGTATATTTCATTAGCAACGTTGGTTTTCCATACTGCATCTCTTAGTTTGCCTCTCCATAATCTCTCAATGTGTCGCTTGTGTCTATTTACTCTCCCAGCTATATTCATGAATGTCTCCGTCGTGATTAGAAATAATGTGCGTCTTTTTATTTGAAATATTGTGCATCTTTTTAAAAAAAAAAAAATATCTAGATATTCTTCTTCTAAATTATCCACATAAATAGAAGCATATTATCAAAATGTTTGTGATATATATTAAATTGATCATATGTTTTCGTTTTATGTTTGCGTAGATACTACTGTATATAATGAAATATATTAATTAGCTCACGCCACAGTCTTATGTGTCCTTAGACTAGTGGTTCTAATAGCTATGAAGAGAATAGAATGGCGGTCTTTAGGTACAACTCTAGGTGGAAACTCAATCTAATTTGGACATCCATGGATTTTGACAAATGACTTAGAAATTCAAATTTTGGTGGGGGACACTTCTTTTCTAGTTCATTTTTTTTGAACTGGAGGGTATTCATTGGACATCCATGGACATCCAACTTCCACCTAGAGGTACAACAAAGCTTGCACATCTCGCTATTATTTAGTATTATTACGTATAATTGTATAATGCCTTTAGGGAAGTAATTAGTTAAGTTCTTCACAGTGGACAAGCGCGCAAATCTGCCCATGTGGCATAGCGCGCTACTGACCTAGTGTACTACAACAATAGAGGATCCTACAAGCAGTTCAAACTACAAGGGGGAAAATGTAACAAATGCAATCAATAAAACGGCTCTATGCCTCAGTAATCTAAGGGATGTAATTATCCTAGCTGTGCTCTTTGGACAACCATATATAGTTAATTCGGCGATATTGATTGCAAGCTGCTTGAATGGGTGCAAGTTGATTGAACTCCGAAATTGATGTCTAGATATTGTGCTTTCTGTGAGATTTTTAATTTTGTTGAATTTATCTTCTTTTTTTTCTTAGCACATGTCATCTAAAATTAATGCAAGCCAATTCGTTTGTTATAGGTTTTTAATTGTCCTTGAGGACATGGACAAAGTGAACCACTTGCAATGGATAATTTCTACTTTTGAAGCTATGAGCGGCAGAATAATAGTGACAACAAATATGCAGGGCATAGTCAATCATTGCAAAAAAATCCTGACTGCTATGTGCACCAGATGAGAGCTCTTGGAGACCAAAGTTCCAAGAATGTATCCAGTCTGAGAGGTGACGAGCATTCGAAAAGGCTGGTGAAGAGATGCGGTGGCCTACCACTTGCACTTGTTAGCGTAGCAGATTATTTGACAACCAAGTGGGGTCAAAATCCAACATCGGACAATTTTGGTAACATGTGTAATAAACTCGGTCCTTTTCTCCATGATGGTGGAGGGGCCAGGACTTCGAAAACATTCGAAGTGTGCTGATGGATGCTTATTGCGTCCATCTGTCAGATCGCACTGCCCGGTCCTGCATGCTATATCTAGGCCTATTCCCAAATGATGACTGCCTAGTTAAGAAGAAAAAGTTAACCAGGCGATGGGTGGCTGAAGGGTATTTCAGTAAAGAGGAGACAGCAGAAGAGAATTTCAAAGTTCTCGCTGATGGGAACATCATTCAGCCTGTTGGTACAAGAAACACTACTGAGGTGCCGAAGACATGCAGAACTCTTAGTATTGTTCACGAGTTTGCGCTGCACAAGTCCAGGTCTGAGAATTTCATCATGACCATTAATGGTCAGCAGGACCAGGAGAGCTCTGCCAGGAACAAGAAAGTTCGGCATATCTTTGTCAATGGTGGCAATGTTCCAAGTTCCAGTAAAGTGGACCTTTCTGTCCGTTCCCTGACAGTCCACGGGAGTGGAAACCTAGTAGTTGTTACCCGCAACTGGTTAGGCCAGCGTACAAGGTCCAGTAAGCTTGAGAAGTACAAGCTGATGAGAGTCTTGGATCTGGAAGAATGCGATGATATGGACGACAGTCATTTGACAGACATCTGCAAGCGGTGGAATCTGCGGTATCTCAGCCTGGGACCCAATATTTCAATGGTTCCCAAGGAAATTGCAAAGATGAGACTTCTAGAGGACCTCCACTTGAACAAAAACAGGGCAGCTGAATTGCCAGTTGAAGTCATTTTGATGCCCAAGTTGATCCATCTGACTGGAAAATTTAAGATTCTGTGTGACAAAATATTCAATAGCGTTGTCCTGTCAAAAAGTAACCTGCAGACCTTATCTGGATTCATTGCTGACGGAGCCAACACAGGATTTCTGGTACATATGGGCAATAAGAATACTATGAAGGAGTTGAGAAAGGTTAAGATATGGTGCGAGTCAGTGAAGCATGAGGATAACCTTCATTTCCAACTGATGCAGGCCATTGATAGCTACACCAGTTGTGAAGAAGAAATTCAGGATGGCAACGAATTTCCCGAGAAATCCCTGACAATTGATTTCCATGGATTACCCGGAGGCTCTGAGCGTGTTCTGAAAAATCTACATGACTCCAAGAAGAGGGCCCAGGAAATGAAATATATTCTGCGCTCACTGAAGCTAAAGGACACGTTATTCGCAGTGCCTAAGGTCCAATCTGGTCAAGTGGTTCCACTCAATAAGCCTCAGCTCCAATCTAATCAAGTGGTTCCACTCAATAAGCCTCAGCTCCAATCTGGTCAAGTGGTTCAACTCAATGAGTTCCTGATTGTCAGAAAGCTATGCCTTTCCTTAACATGTCTGACACAGCATATTCTGGCAGCCTTGAGGGGACTAGATCAGTTGCTTGAACTCAAACTGATCGCCAAAATGATTCAGACTCCAATCCCACTACTTGGGAAGTTCCAGAAACTCCGCAGTCTGTGTCTTAAGTTCCAAGGATCCCATGACCCCATAATACAAATCCAAGTCGAAGATGGTGCTCTGCCAGAACTTCTCTCACTTCAGCTCCTCTGTGAACATCTAGCTGGTCCCTCCGTAACCCAAATGGACCAAATCGAACTATTCAGCAAGCTACAGGAGATCGAACTGCATCCTCAACTCGGTGAGAAGGAAAGAGAGAAATGGGAACAAGCAGCATGGAAACATCCCAAAAGGCCAATTGTACTTCCTTTCGTACCAGTGGTTGATCCGGAGGATGTCGTCGCCACACAAAATGAACAAGCAAAGCAACAAGAGCTTGTCACTGTCGAATTCGAACTAGTAGCCAAGCAAAATCAGTCGGCGCAGAAGCCAATTGATGCTCCAAAAGAAGCAAACCCCGTGACTGGCAGCCAGGAGCAACAGATGCAGACGGTACAGCCAAGAGTCAAACCACGCCTGAATAGGTTGACAGGAAGCATCAATACAGTGAGTCCAGTCAAGGAGGCATCAAGGCAGTCTCCTGAGCAGATGGATCAATCTCGAGCAATTGGTCATAATCATGATGATTGAGGCGGCATCCCACTGTTCCTTAATTGACGGTAAATCTCTGGCCTTGTTTCATCCCACTGTTGGTTCTTCCCACCTTTTCTTATTATCATTTTGCAAGGACACTTCCCACCAGTAAGTAGCATACATCGTTTATAACTCTATATCTTCTGCTAACTGTTTCACTTTCAGGATGAAATCAACTTGGTCAGCGAGACCCATAAAGGAAAACAAATCATTTCGGATTCTGAAATCACTGCAAGAGATCGATGAAATTACCAGTTGAAGCGTCAAGGAATGGCATGCGTGTTTTCTTACATGATTTAGGTTCAATAAATCCCCGTTTTCAGTGGTGTTCTGTTCTTACAGGCTTCAAACTTTTATCTTGTATGATTTCCGGATTGCTTTTTGATCATTGTGTTAAGTTACCCGTTTACCTATGAAATGTGAGATGTGTTTTCAATTCAGTTGTAGTGTTGAACAGTATTTTGTATTGCCAAGACTCTGTTGTTGTTTCATTAAATAAATGCAACGGTTACTTTATTTTTATGATATTGTATTTCATTATAATTATGCAGACATTTACAGGAAGGTGTGATATTTGATGAAGCTATACTATAGGTCAACAAAAGGGAATAAAAACGGCGCTTACTAACGAGGTTATTATTTAGTTCAAACAAGATTTCTCATTTTGGCGGAGCTCGAACTCTAGAAGATCCATGGATTTCTTGAAACTGTTCATACCCAGCTTCAGAAATCCACAGATCTGGAGCTTTTGATCACTAGTACAGATTCGGTCGTCACTACCGGAATCTAGCCCGCCGGTAGTGATGAACTATTCAGGCGCGCGAAAATCAGAAAGTCCATGGAACCAAATCGAAACGGCGGTGAAGATTTAGATCACTAAGCTTTATTGCTATCTCTAGAGGTAATCCACATTGATGTAATGAAAGCGAAGGACCCCCCGAGTAATCGACCTGTTTCCCAAGTAGAGTCTCGCGAAACCTCCCCTCTTTACCCTCAATTACATCCGAAAGTGATTTGTATACTTTATTCGACCATCCCTCATCGGTTGCCCGCGTGACCCACTATCAAGTAGTGTATCCACGGCTTCTTATACCAATTTTTCCTGGCACATTACTAAATCTGCTGGTGCCAATTCACTTCTTTTTAATAGGTAGGCAAGGTTGTTGTTCCGACGGATAACTCTCTTATAAAGTTCATTAATATCTGAAGTCACTACTTTATCCCCAGATCTATAAACAATGGGTCTCAATTCGGGAGAAAGAACCGGTAATAAGCACAAAACTATCCATTCTCGGGTTCTACATTTGTTTGAATAAAATATTTCGCCAATTGCATGCGTCTAATCAAAAAAACTTTTCTTATTCGTCTTTTTCTATCTTCCTAGTCATCTCCACTACCCCTAAAGTGATCTCGATGGACACAGCTTTTAACCGCCAGTTTGAATAAGAACCAATAGCGATTTCAAGTTGAAGTAACAATAAAACAAATAATAGAAAAAAAATATTGACGCACATCAGAATAACAAACGATTCATTCATTGAAACTATAATATATAGTATATCATATTAAACCGTTAGAAGGAAAACAGTAGGGACAAATTAACTACGTAAAGAGGAGATTTACATACATCGGATTAACTAACGATCGATTCATTAACAAACCATACAAACCAAATATATTGTATCTTACAATTCCACACAAATAAGACAATTGATAAATTAACATAAAAAAGGACATAGGCCGCCTTCTTGCCCTTCTTGGCCACCCGCTTTGGCCGACTTCCCGGCGACCGCCTTCCTCGCCTCCTCCTCCAATTTGGCCGGTATCCCTCGGGCGAGGATATCGGCCAGGAGTTGATCCGGGAGGGCGAGAAGTTGGCCTTCTGCTCCGGGGCAGATTCACCCTTGGCTGGCCAACATCGTCGGCCGGGACTATTGAGCTTGTTGAGGGCGGCACCGAGGCGCTCCACAAATAACTTCATCTCCTCCCGACTTGGCGGCCATGCCGATCGTCGTCGGCGTGTCCGGCTTTCCTTTGAATGGGGTACGAAAGAGAAGTTAGTGTTGGACAACGGAATGAAGGGGCGGGGTATAAATAGTTGTGTTTCCCAAAAGACGGTTTCTCGAAAAAACATCGGTGACCGCGGTGACCAAAATGTCCGTCTCCCTCGGCACTCAATGGCGATCTGCGTTTCCCAAGGCACAACCCACAGTTAATGGTTCATTTTTGATAAATTTTACATTGAACGGTGCTCAAGTTTAGATTCGAATCAAATTTAAACGATATTTATTTTAACCATCATATAGATACTAAAATACCAACGGTTTTGCACGTATTTAATTTTACTAGCAAACATGCCCGTCGCGTTGCAACGGGAGAAAAGAATATCACATACTTAACTAAAATAAGGGTATTGCTAAGCACAAAACTTTGTGCTCAAAGTTAAAATTATGAAAACATGTAAAATTTATATTAAATTTCTTCTTTTTTAGTCATTTATAAATATGTAGCTCAATTGTAATGGAATCACTTATTGATATCAAGGGAGATTACTCGTGGTTGCCTTACATCGGCTCCGCTTCGGTGTATGAGTTGTGTACGTATATGGACTCTGGCTTCTATACTTGGGCGCGGTATATGTATACAACGGAGGAGTGCAGGCAAAAAAAAACAGGTGTCAGGTGTCCTGTGTATGTACGACGGAGGGGCAGAGGGCTGGACGAAATTTTTGGGTGGACGATGGAAATTTTTCTCTTTATTAGTAGGTATAGAATCGCTCTTGAACTAGGAACGAAACATAAAAGCTCTTGAACTAGGAACGAAACATAAACTAGGACAGAGGGATTTGTTTATGTCAATACTGCATGGTATACCATCAAATAGATAGACTGTATATATGCGCATACTGCACGGGATTTGGGCGTTCGACGCCCGGAAATGCCGAACGAATGATCACGAGATACGTATATATATTCGTTATATTAAGGGGTCCGCTTAATTAAGCTGTTTAACCCGCTAACCATCCATCCCACCACGTTGGGAGGCTGCTTGTGTACAATACACATGGGGATAGTTAAGATTTTCCCATATTTATATAATTCATATAATATATATAAAAACATTAAAAAAACAAAATATATTAAAATTACTTAAAAAAAAAAAAAAAAGAGGAAGGCAGCGGCCGGCCTAGTCCTCATCCTCGTCCTCCTCCCTAGCGGCGTCCCCTCCTCCTCCTTGCCGGCGGCGCCCTAGTCCTCCTTGGCCAAGGCCCTAAGGAGGATATCGCCAAATCCGCCACTTAGTGATTGATCTTTTCTTCCCGAGGTGGATCCACCGGTGGACCAAGACGATGGTCGTCCGCAAGCTCCTTGAGCTTCAAGAAGGCAGGCTTGGGACAATCGAGGGTGAAACCGTCGCAATCATCTCTTGTAAGCGGAGTTCATTAGAATTGGCCACCTCATCCGGCCTTCGCACTGACATCGTCCATACCTGTCCCGCTTAGGGGAGGGCGGGACATAGGAGTCGAAGTCATCGTCAAACGATGCCTCCGGCTCGGGGTCGGCCGTCGGCGCCTCCACCTCCTCCCAAGAGCGCTTACCCGAGCCCTCCGCCGCCTCCACCTCCTTCCTAGAGCACTTACCCGAGCCCTCGGCCGCCTCCTGCTCCTTCCTAGTGCGCTTGTTGGATCCTGAGCCTGAGGCAACCATGTTGCTGTTGATTGCAAAGAGAATGTGCCCGGATTAGAGTACGGGACGGAAAGGATGAACGCCATGATCGAGTGAGTGCTTAAATAGTGAGTTCGCCGGCCGCTCACTTCCCCATGAACGCGTCGTCAACGCAACCGCTTGGAATTCGCACGATCGCCGGTTGAAATTCACATGATCAATCTGCTAGAACTGCGTTTTCTGAGGCGGTTGTGCTTCGAATTCCTGGGGTGTGTTTCATGGCGGACGATCAATGACACTGTTATAGCATAATATTACTAGTCAACTAAACATGGAAAAAGGGCATATTTTGAATTTCAACATAGACTAGGGGTTTAAGCGATATAATTCCACGAGCTTTGGTGATTTATATATTTTCGGGAACTTAATGGATAAATGCAGAGAAGAATGGAGAAAGTTCTAGAATATACATCTCATACAATGACAAGCCTTGACCGTGAAGTAACTCAACCCGAAAAGTGGACTAAAACATTCTAGAAGACACCAGAAGACACCAGGAAGGACTTGACAGCCTGGGCCCACCATGGCCTGGCGGCCGCCAGTGAACAGTAGGCCGACCGCCAGGTGGGTCCCACCTATCGGTCTCATCTTCCTAGGTCGGTTTCAAACTGACTTTGAGGTTGTATCTACACCGTTGCCAAGGTCGGTTTGATCCAAGGGTTCACGTTCATCGCCAAGGCCTATATAAGAAGACCCCCTACCCCCAGGGCTAAACCCTAATTCATTCTATCTCATTATTCATTATCTCTCAGTTGTAGAGGTGTCCCAATGTAAGGATAACCTCTCTCTGGGATTAGTGAATTAGAGGTAGATTAGAAGTAGATTAGATATGTAATTAGAGATAGATTAGACATGTAATTAGAACTAGATTAGATCTAACTTAGATCTAATCAAGAATAAAGGAGAGAGGAGCTATGCTCTTGTTCTGGAGATGTCTTCATAGTATGGTATGTCTTTGTATCTTCTCTACAAGACTTATGATTCATATATTTATCTTCTCTATTTACTTCCATTATTTTCATATATGGTTAAGTATAGTTGTTATGTTATTGCATGGGATCTCCGCTCGTATTGAGTGCTCTAGTTATTCATGGTAGCTAGAGTAGTGATCTACAGTATAGATATGGTGTCTAGGCTATAGATTACCTGAGGTTGCGCCCAATCCCACGGATAGTTGTGGTAGCCCCAGGGGTGACAGCTCTGTAAGTCCTTTGTAGTCTACCACGTTCGGATTGGTGTTTTTGTAGAGCTTCTGGCAGCCTTCTCCCAACTACCTTCTTCCCAGTCTTCTTCGAGAGTTGGAAAGGATCTGTTGCTCCAAAGTGCATTAGTATAATTACTATCATAGAACCAAAGTAATAGAGAATTACCCAGGAACCTTGATCTCTCCCTTTGACCTCTTGATTAGTTTAGTTTTCTTTTATAATCTTAGGTAGGTTATGCTTTGTTATTTACTTACCCTTGACCATTTACCCCCTCACTATAGTCTAGTGCTTTGTTAAGTTAGTGGATACATGATTGTGACTTATTAGAATTCTTTTAGCCAAAGCTTCCCCCCGTGGATACGATACTCTAGAATACTCATCCTAGGGAAAAGCTACAATGGTAGGTGTTACGTGCGCTTGCAGAATCCTTCATATTCTTTTAGCACTTAACAAATGCCAACAAGCTTTTTTGGTGCCGTTCTTGGGAAGAAATTGATCTAAAGATTCTAGTAATGATCATGATGTCCGCTAATTTAGTATATCACTAGCTTTAGTAGGATTATCCTTGTTCTGTTGAGTTGTGGAATAGACATGACAAAAGATGTCGTTTGCGACCTTTCGACAAGATTCCACGAGAAAAGAAAAAAAGATTGAAGAACCCAGGGTGCCTGATCATTCAAGATTCATCAATAATGGAACCCTGCCATCTCAAAGGTATGCATTAATTTAAATATATTATTCTAACCATGTATAGATTGTAAAAGAAGTCGCCGTCACAAGAATTCAATACACACATCTCAAGTGACGTACATAGAAGCTGCACGTCATGGTAAGCGTGATTAAAAGGTGAGAAAGTCTTGCTCATGGACTCTAAACTTATTGAGTAGTTATCATTTAACTTCTTGCATTTCATGCATGTTAACTTTAATCCATGTCTTCCCCTGTTTAGATTAACTTTCCTCATACTTGACCCATTGCATGTAAACGTCCATGTTGAAAAAAAAAAAAAAAATCCTCACCTTGATCATGTTCTTTCATCTCTATTTGAGTAAATCTCCGTGATGCTTTCATGTTACCTTTGTTTGCTATAATATGCTAAGGTTTGGAATATCTTCATACATCTCTTAAATGAAGCATGGTGCTTAGTTTAGAGTGATGATTTTACTTCTATTGGCTTTTAAATTAAGCGTGGTGCTTAGGTTAAAATGCCTTCCTAAATCAAATTGGACGTGGTGTCTAGGTTGATTTTTGAACCAAGAGTATGTTGTAGTAGATGTTGGTATATTTTGTTGAACTAACCCATGCAGAGAACTATCAAATCCAATTTGGGTAAGTTAAGAGATGAATTCAGATCAAAGATGAAGCAAGACATCTAATAAACTCCAACCTTGTGCAAAAGACACGGCTCATTCATGGAAGAATTGTAAGTATCAAATATCATTCACTCTGTCTTTTGCTACAAGTAACCTTTGCCTTGATCCATATACTATAGAGTGCAGCCATAAATAAAATGTGTTATAAAACATGATAAATAAAATCTGTGCTAAGAATAATCAAAGAACCATCTTTACGTTAGCATAGATGAGATCTTATGAACCTTTGGACAACAACCCCCGCTTCAACCATATATGTTGTATATTCCCTGGGTATGTCCACTAACATTTTGTAGGAAAGGATGCGTGCTATGTCTGTTCAATGGGAAAGAATACCATATAACACAATCTAGAAGAAGTAATCACTCACAAGAAGTGGATGGACAAAGCTACTGTGTCATAATAACATCAAAAGACAGGTAAGTGAATATAACTCACATATTTGTATACAACCTTTGTCTTATGTTCTCTATTAAAGGAAAAAAAAATCTCTCTGAGCACATGAAGGCTCAAGCAAAAGAAAACAACAACAACATGTTCCTAGGACAAGTTCCCTTCGGGTATTCTTGGTCACTAACCTTGTAGGGACAAAGGATGAACAACGTCTAAGAACATGGTGATTACAACACATGGTTAGGGACGGTCCAGCATGCACACTTAAAGTATTGAGTGACAGGAAGGCTCAAGCATGGGGGAAGAAGGTCGACTCCTCTAAAGATCATCCGATATTACTCTTCCTCTACTCAAGCTCCCATCACTCTGACATGCTGGTTTGCAATCTCTTTACTCGCAATTACTTTATCTCTCTAAAGTTTGAATGGTTAATAGATGTCATGCATAAAAATCAAACTGAAGATATCATAAAATCTCCAACTAGAGAAAAAGTAATAGTGAGCACTTGCTAATTAAAATATCCAACCAAAACTTTTTCTAGCATAGAGGCAACCTTTAGCTCCATGGCAGTTCTACCCTTGTTTACAATTACTTGTATATTTCTTCGGGTATCTATTGTCAACTAATATTACAGGAATAAAATCATGAGAGGAGCAAAAAGGTCCAAGTGCAATTTAAAGAATAAGAAAGAAAGGACGATGCAATAAAGGAGACAAGAGAAGTGGAACAAGATACACAAGAGGCCATAGAAGAAAAGGACCACCACAAGGTGTTTATTTGTCACACTCCAATAATAAGGTAACATCTTGAGATAAGTTGTCATTACTTAAGCTTTATCTAAAGTATGGCTTGTTCATAAATAAAGAATAAAACATGTTAGAGTTTCAACCTTACATGATCCAACTTCTTTAGCTCAACATGTTTTGTTTCTTTAGTTGTTCCTACCACTATTTTCTAGATCTCTTAGTCCTCATCTTGTAAGCCGTAATTTTTGCTCGCCTTTTGTTTTGGAAGAACATAATCATAATCATGCCTTTGGTGTTTAGATAAGAAAACCCTTCCAAGAGTCAACGAGCTTGATTTGATCTCGACGAAAGTTTTTAACCACAAAATAATCATGCTCAATCTTCCGATCTTGTCACGCAAGTTAGGTTTAAGTAAAGCATAAAACAAGTTAACTCTATCTTGTTTACTCGTGCCTATGGTTAGAGAAGAATGAATGAAGTTTTGGTTCCCGTTGGTGTTTTCCCACCAACAGAACCCATGCACTTGATCTCTACCATGACTTTGCAAGCAGGACACACTTTGAGCAAAAAGGTGGAGAAGCCTATCAATTTGTCCAAAACTCAACAAGTGAATGTTTTGCAAGCATGCACACTAAACAAGACGCTGCTTACACTTCACTCCAACTCATAAGACCAGCTAAGAACATGGGTGACGTCATCCTTCACCATCTCAAGGAGCATACCTGTCAAGATCGGATAATACGCTCAAGGAAACAACAAGGTAAGAAGTCTCGTTCAGAGGACTTAAAACACCTGAACCCTCGCCGAAAAGGTAAGATCGGTAATTATCCATATTTACTTCCTTGCATTGCATAATTATTTTCCTTCAAAGATATTTACATTTTAGCACTAGCGTTGCATTTTAAAATAAAAATAAATATTTGTTTGTTGCATATACATTGAAAAACTCGAGCCCCATGTAAGTAATTTTGTGGTGTGTAACAACCCACAAGGATATTTACTGTGGTGGCATAAAAATAAAATAAATATGCATGCATCATCATTCTCTATTTGCATAGAAAATCCTAAAAATATTTATCTTCTTTGAAAGATTTCGCATGCACAAAAAGCAATGTGGCTAACCCCTAACGCTTAATCAAGTTCCACTAGTTTTGTTGTCTATTTGAGTTCAGCAGGATCTCAAGGAAGAGAGATATAACACACATGGTGTTCAACGTTAAAGAAGATCAATCAGCCCACCATCACTATCTACCTCTACTTCCAACCATCAAGGACATTGAAGACTATGTCAACATCCGGCTTGGGGAGTGCAACCCCAGTTATCCAGATAAGTATCTTATTATCTATATTATATTATTTATTAGCTAAATATTTTGTTTGCTAGATAGTTTGTTAAGAGTCTAGTTTTAATAGAGTCTAAAAAGTCTTTTTTGTTAGAGTGGAAATAAAAGAGTCAAGAGAGAGTGCACACTAAAGTTTACTTTGCTCAATTAAAAGAACCCTAAATTCTCGCCAACATGAAGATGATGAATAGTTGCTCCGTTGTTATACTTTTCTAGTACTTAGCTTTTTCAAGCTTAATTTCTCTTGAGCTCCATTTGCAAAATCACTTTGATTTAATATTTACTCGAAACCTAAAACCTATGGGTTGCAAATGCTTGCTCTCGAAAAAGTCTAGGTAATTGACGGATATGATATATGATAGTCCTGATTTTGCTATTTGATCTTACTCCTAGTGACACTAGATTTACGGAGATTTATATTTCAAAAATTGAAAATGCACATGATAAGTTCCTATGTGACAAGAGTGTGAACCTCCTACCACAGCCATATATACATGCAAATTAGATTAGGAAAACCTTTTGAAAAAAATATATATATAGGTCGCTTGTTTTGCATTGAGTTTGTTCAATCTTTGTCGACCCTTAGAAACTTGTCATGCTGATCATGTACACTTCACTCACTTCATTTTACTATCATCTACTCACTCTAGCCAACAAAAATGTTCTACTCCTATCCTAGGGAGAGCAACCAAAAATATTTATATATTTACCATACCCATCCATTCATTGCTAGCCAATATCTTACAAAAGCTCCATCATTTATACCTCTCAAAAGTTATTGCAAAAGAGATCTGGGTTGTATATCTTTAAAAAGAAAAAAGGGAGATGAAAACGGACAAAAGTCCTACGGGCGAGTAGAGCCTACCTCCCTAAATAAAAAGAGATGAAAAATGAACAAGTGTTCGAGGGCTTAGTAGAGCCCACATCTCTAAAAATAAAGATGAAAAATGGACAAGTGTCCGAGGGTTAGTAGAAACCACATATTTATAAAGAGGAAATAATGGACACAAGTCCGAGGGCCAAGAGAGTCCACCTCTCTTGAAAAAAAAAAAAAAAAAAAGAAAGAAAAGATGCAACCAGGGTTCTCTACAAAATTATAAAAAGAGAGAAGATTCCAAAAAGGAGCAAAAGTAAGATTTCCCTCATCTATTCTATTCACTTCATACTTTACTACATTCCATACCATATATATATTCTATTCACCATACACATGCACCACTTTATCAAGTGTGACTTGTATCTTTGGATCCATTGCTTGAATTTACAATATATGTTTAGTAAGTAAATAAATTATTTTCTCCTACCTATGAGCTCCACATATATAAGCCTTAGATATTAGGTGAGAGAAAAGAAGGCATAGTATGCTATTGCCTTAACTAAAAATGTTACATATTGTGAGAGTAAGGCAACACTATCTTATTGCCTAAGAGAGGATCCACAAATACCACAAATGAGAGACTTGAGAGGGTCATATAAAAAGGAACTTTGAGTTTTATTTGAAAATCGGCAAAAACTCGAAGGAGAGTTGATCAAAAGAGTTTGAGATATGGTGTTCGACTTGACTTATTTCTATCTTTCAATTACCCAAGATTGAAGAAAAGATTATAAGCCCCAAGAGGTAAGAGGTAATTGGATAAGATGAAGTTTGAAAAATTTATCTTTATCCGGAGAGAAATTTTTGTTTGAAAGCATGTGTACTTTTGAGGTGTGAAAGCGTTAAAAGCAACTCCCGATCCATTGCTAAGTTTGGCTTTGCTAGGGACTAGCAAAGGGTAAGCTTGGGGGGAACTTGTTGACACCTGTTATAGCATAATATTACTAGTCAACTAAACATGGAAAAAGGGCATATTTTGAATTTCAACATAGACTAGGTGTTTAAGCGATATAATTCCACGAGCTTTGGTGATTTATATATTTTCAGGGGACTTAATGGATAAATGTAGAGAAGAATGGAGAAAGTTCCAGAATACATCTCATACAATGACAAGCCTTGACCGTGAAGTAACTCAACCCGAAAAGTGGACTAAAACATTCTAGAAGACACCGGGAAGGACTTGACGGCTGGGCCCACCATGACTTTGGCGGCCGCCGGTGAACTTGATGGGCCGACCGCCCGGGTGGGTCCCACCTGTCGGTCTCATCTTCCTAGGTTGGTTTCAAACCGACTTTTAAGGTTGTATCTACACTGTTGCCAAGGTCGGTTTGATCCAAGGGTTCACATTCATCGTCAAGGCCTATATAAGAAGACCCCCTGCCCTAGGGCTAAACCCTAATTCATTCTATCTCATTATTCATTATCTCTCGGTTGTAGAGGTGTCCCAATGTAAGGATAACCTCTCTCGGGATTAGTGAATTAGAGGTAGATTAGAAGTAGATTAGATATGTAATTAGAGATAGATTAGACATGTAATTAGAACTAGATTAGATCTAACTTAGATCTAATCAACAATAAAGGAGAGAGGAGCTATGCTCTTGTTCTGGAGATGTCTTCACAGTATGGTATGTCTTTGTATCTTCTCTACAAGACTTATGATTCATATATTTGTCTTCTCTATTTACTTCCATTATTTTCATATATGGTTAAGTATAGTTGTTATGTTATTGCATGGGATCTCCGCTCGTATTGAGTGCTCTAGTTATTCATGGTAGCTAGAGTAGTGATCTATAGTATAGATATGGTGTCTAGGCTATAGATTACCCGAGGTTGCGCTCAATCCCACGGATAGTTGTGGTAGTCCCGGGGTGACACTCTGTAAGGCCTTTGTAGTCCACCACGTTCGGATTGGTGTTTTCGTGGGAGAGCTTACGGCAGCCTTCTCCCAACTACCTTCTTCCCAGTCTTCTTCGAGAGTTGGAAAGGATCCGTTGCTCCAAAGTGCATTAGTATAATTACTATCATAGAACCTAAGTAATAAAGAATTACCTAGGAACCTTGATCTCTCCCTTTGACCTCTTGATTAGTTTAGTTTTCTTTTATAATCTTAGGTAGGTTATGCTTTGTTATTTACTTACCCTTGACCATTTACCCCCCTCACTATAGTCTAGTGGTTTGCTAAGTTAGTGGATACATGATTGTGACTTATTAGAATTCTTTAGCCAAAGCTTCCCTGTGGATACGATACTCTAGAATACTCATCCTAGGGAAAAGCTACAATGGTAGGTGTTACATGGCGCTGCGAGAATCTTTCATATTCTTTTAGCACTTAACAAATGCCAACAACGACAATCAGTCTCCACCTTCATTGATCTTTGTCGGGTCCACACATGAACCGATAGTGATTAGCAAAATGGTGAAACAAAAATAAATATATAAAGTTAAAATCACTCCTTTATTGAAATCACTCCTTTATTTAAATTTCTTATACAAATAACAAAATAAATAAATCATTATGAAAGTAGGTATTTCTTGGACTTCGATAAATTTGATCTTCAACACAATTTCAATTTTCATTTTATCATATAAAATGAACCGCTAACGGATACAACGCATAGCTATCACGGTGATAGGTCACGGCGGTCGAGCTTCGATGATAGGTCATGGCTATGACGCTGCGAGGGAATCGCTGGCTGCTTTAGTATTCACTACGGTTCCAATTAAACGAACCGATAGTGTCTCCGCTCATGATGAGAAAAGGCGCACTCTTTGCGGCGGCGGCGTGTTATATCAATGTCGGACAAAACACCGTCGGGTGGACTTGAAAACCTAGCAGTGATCAGCGAGATCATGTCGTTGCCAAAAATCCAAAGTAGTGATATGCATCATCAACTGCTGGGATAAAATTAAGTCCCGCCGGTGATTTCACGTTGTCAACGGGCGAACAATTTCCCTCCGGCGGCGACCCCGCACCAATGAAGAAGCACCGCAGCCACGTTCTGCGTACCACGGCCCGCGGTGATTTGGTTATGTCGGTGGCCAAGCGCACGGGCGGTGATCAACTATATCATCGCCGGATACAAAGCTGGAACTCGGTAGTGATCGGTTATTACCACGTCCACTACCTCGACCATGGCAACTAGCCTATAAAAATGGCTAGTGCGACGCTTAGTTTTGCATCTCAGTTCTCTTGGTCGTCATTCTTGATACTCTCCTCATACAATGCTTTTCATTTAGTTGCCTATTCTTTTTCCTCAATCTTCTTTGCTACTCTCCATATACATATGTATGACCTCTCTATGGGAGAAATCCCTCCACGTACAAATATCATTCTTATGCATCTTAGTCCACCAAAATGGTCCACACAAGAGGTGCTAGAAGAGTCTTACTGAAGATCGAGAAGCGCTGAAGGTTAGAACTGCTGTGAGGTTCACAGAGCCATCCGATTCTATGTGCTTGAGAGAGTGGACTCTTGATTTACATGTCCATAAGAGGCATGACATCCTCGGGAGAAGATCTTACCAATCTATGAAAATCTCCTTTGGAGACCAAAGGTGATTTTTATAGATTGATAAGATCCTCTTTTGACGATGCCTATGCAAGCTGTCTTTTGGACTAAACCACAACTTGGCTACTGTCAAAGCAAAGAAAATTTTCTTGGCCCGACGCCGCACCCGCCGCGACCTCAAACTCCTCGATTCGTTCGGCCGAGCAACGCCCCGTCCGCGCCCCTCTACTTCATTCTTGGGACTTTTGCATCTCGCACCCGAGACAAGACAGAGCGCGGACCGCATCGAAGCTTTCGGTGAGTGCATCGGTAAGCGCCTTTGAGTTGTTCGTTGAAATGCCCATGTTGATAACTCAAACCTGTTATTTCCCTTTTCTATATAGATTTTGCTTTCAAACAGTTCAGGATCCTTATATATTAGCAAATGTTTTTGGGTCTATGGTGAAAAATTAGATGTAAACATTATTGTCATTTACAACATGATTGAAGACATACTAATTCTTGAAGTGTGATTTACATGAGATAGATGTTGAAATTCATGAGTTTGTGGTGTTCAAAATCCGGTTTGGATATTGAAATTAAATATATAAGTCTTGAAGTTTTCTAACTGTACAACATTTCTGAATGACATAGCATTAACATCCTATTTTAGGTTACATGCATAGGAAACCATGGCGTGGTATGTAGTGCATGTTGGTCACGTGCCGTAGATCTATCGAACCCGAGAAGATTGCTCTGCTCAAGTCTCTGGCTACCCCCGTAATTGTTACAAAAATACAAGACCGAATTTGAAGCTTTCGGGGTCTACTATGGTGAAAATTTTGACTATCAATCGCCCCCGGAGATTGATGAGAAGCCTCTCTCCATAGATATGAAGAATAGGAGAATTGTGACTTGTCCTATGAAAGATGTCATGATTTCATTTATGGCTATTCTCATTATTTTTCTTATTTGGAAGTTGATGTACTAGGCTCGTTTTTTTGTAGAACATTAGGCGGAGTTAGTTGTATGTAACCGTTGAACCATGTAATGTTTTGTCGATTTTAATGTATATGTGATGCGTTTAGGGATTTAAAAATAGCTGAATTCCACGAATACAATAAAAATTTTAAAAAAATTTAAAACAAAAAACGTCGGTTGGCATGGGCCCGGCGGTGAATGACAAACAAACCGTAGTGTAACTACACCAAACATTATCGGTTTGAATTACAAACTGTCATTGAGGATAGAAATAGCACCGCCGGGCCGCATTAACCAACCGATAGTGTCCACTCGATAACGCCGTCGGGTTGAAATCAACGGGACGGTGTTCACGTAAAGTTCACTGACGGGTCCACAGTAAACCGACATTGTTAGCTCTTTGATACACTGCCGCACAATCTAACCCGATGGTGTTATTTCCCTCGCCGGCCGGTTCGGAAAGCCCGACCGGTGCTCTCAATATCAACTCTGCCGTCTGACTTCCGAAATGGCATTGCTTGGATAAAAAATGCTGTCGGTTGATGGATCACCCGATAGTGTTCGGTGACAGTGCGCCGCCGGTTTGATATCGAACCGGTAGTCTCTCCTCAAATCACCGCCGGTGTTTCGACCGGTAGTGTTTGAAACCAACGTCACTACCGCTTTGGTTCTGCGGTTCATTTTTCGGCTGTGAAGGGGGTTTGAGCCCAAACAGTGATGTACAATTCTGTACTAGTGCATACCCTTAGCATTTAGCAAGTAATGCAAATTAGAGAGAAAAGGGATATAACCCATGACACGCTTGAGGCCCAAATATGACCCATGACTGAGAGAACAGTAACAGACATTAGAGACGGCAGATGGACTTGGAATATTTGGTCTTTCAAGACCTAATCACATGCCTCTCCTCTATCGCTGAAAATTTGATCGATATTCATCATCTCCTGTGTCACAGAATGGCGACTTTAAAAATGGTCATGGTCCAACGGCTACACTTCGATCGAGAGATAGATATATAAATCAGCTTGACTCTGTCAATCTCTACTAACCCTAGCATTAATCTTCTACTGTATACTACTAGTAGTGGTCATTACAACTAGTAGTATTTTCTTTTGCACACTTGCGCAAGGCGTTGGAGAAAATAACGTATAGTACTACAGACAATAATTTACATGTATTATGCGCGACGAGGAACGTGCATCGCGGTCCCCCTCCCGCCACTGGGCAGTATAGAAGTTCCCCTTGCATATGCTCAAAGCAACACCACTTTACAAAAAACAACCTGTCTTTAGTTCGAATATTAGAATTGCGAATTAGCGCCTGACCTTTTCGAATTTGCGTCTAGCATTCATACACACTTTGTAGAATGGTCCTCCACTTTTGAGTAAGTTATGACTTGCCACTGGAAATATATATGCGCGGTCCTGGCCTCTGTATCTTGCTCAGTGCTGAACTAAAGCCTTTATTAACCTGCCATGTCCTATAGACAAAGCCATACTCTTCCAGGCCTATTAGGAACATGGGATTTCTCTCCCAAACCTGTCGAATTGAAACTAAGGTTCCTGTGAAGAAATTCCCATGTTCAAATTAAAACAACGTAACGTTATCCAAGCTAGGGACAGATTTTATTTAAGATAGCGAAAAGTCAATTTGACAATCTTCAACTCTTCCTCGAGTTTGGATTTCAAGCTTGACTCTAAAACTAGGCAACGTTGGCCTCAAACTCTTAAATATTCACTTTTCAACCTTTGGCTAGTTTTTAGGCGGTTTTGGTGCATGAACAATAACTTTTGACATGCACAAATACATGCATGCTCCTCCCCATAACTTATTGGAGATTCGTTTTTACAAATGAATCTCCAATAAGTTTACAAATACATGCATGCCTAACCATAACTTATTGGAGATTCGTTTCGCCACGCTGCACAAGACGAATGATTACGTACTCAAATTCACCTTGGTGTTGTGGATCATGTCATCAATAATTAAATGCCTAGGCGTCTGTGCTTATTACAGTAATAAACCTCAATATTTTTAAAACTTCAGCATGTGACACAGGGGAAGGTGTTATCTGCTCATGGGATATAAGACTGTAAGTTGTCATCATGCATGTGGTTGCTAATTCATTTAGTCTGTCATGGTTTGTAGTTTCCAACAAATGAAGCGCAACTCACAGACAAAACAAAACGATGGGCTACAGTACGCATTACAAGACTGGACAAGTGGCACGATTAATTACGCTCCAATCTGGCAATCTCCATTGATGACTGTTACTATATGCGCAATGACTTTACACCAATGGTGCTTTTTTACTGGTAATTAACGGAGTAGATAATGAACTGGTTTAGATTCTTGGCAGGTGACAGGCAAGATGCTGGTCTTCGAGGGAAGCAAAAGATTTTGAAATGTTCATCTCTGGACCTCGATTTGCGCTCTAGCGACAAAAAAATTACAAATGGCGGTAAAGGTACATTTGTTTTAGTTGTTCACCTCACATTTTTATAAGGAAAAGATTCTGCTACGAAAGGACAGAGCCAAATTAAGCGGTAGGTGTAGACTCAGGCGCGGTCACCATGTATATATTCTCGTAGGAACACCCATCACACACAATCTTTGTTGGAAGGCTGTCATGAATTAATACGGTGGGCCTGTTAAACTGATCAGCCCAAAGCCCAGATGGGGAGATGGTGCAATTTGGACAGATTCGTGGCCTCCCGTGGATCATGGCCCACGCAGTGGTAGGGTAAGCGTCCAAGTGAAGTCGAAACTCGCATTTGGCTGCCGGTGTGTGTGTGGAAGTGGATCGCGGCCTGATCCACGCCGACCCACTTGTGAAAAAAAAAATCCCCAACCGGGGAAGGTGCTATCTGCTCATGGGATATAAGATTGTAAGTTGTCATCATGCATGTGGTTGCTAATTAATTTAGTCTGTCATGATTTGTAGTTTCCAACAAATGAAGCGCAACTCAGAGACAAAACGGATGATGGGCTACAGCACGCATGGCTTTGTATGGCCTAAATTTATTTAGGACCACCTAGTACGAAGTGTGTCGGATTCCAGCTTTCATAGCCTTCACATACTAAATTTTTTTTCTAGGACCACCTATAATACGAATTGTACTGCAGTGAGCTCTAATCAAATGGCAAAGCTAATTAAACTAGACATATTCCAACGACTTGATTCTGAGTCGACAAGACTGGACAAGTGGCACGATTAATTACGCTCCAATCTGGCAATCTCCATTGATGACTGTTACTATATGCGCAATGACTTTTACACCAATGGTGCTTTTACTGGTAATTAACGGAGTAGATAATGAACTGGTTTAGGTTCTTGGCAGGTGACAGGCAAGATGCTGGTCTTCGAGGGAAGCAAAAGATTTTGAAATGTTCATCTCTGGACCTCGATTTGCGCTCTAGCGACAAAAAAATTTACAAACGGCGGTAAAGGTACATTTGTTTTAGTTGTTCACCTCATATTTTTATAAGGAAAAGATTCTGCTACGAAAGGATAGAGCCAAATTAAGCGGTAGGTGTAGTCTCAGGCGCGGTCACCATGTATATTTTCTCGTAGGAACACCCATCACGCACAATCTTTGTTGGAAGGCTGTCATGAATTAATACGGTGGGCCTGCTAAACTGATCAGCCCAAAGCCCAGATGGGGAGATGGTGCAATTTGGAATGATTCGTGGTCTCCCGTGGATCATGGCCCACGCTGGGGTAGGGTAAGCGTCCACGTGAAGTTGAAACTCGCATTTGGCTGCCGGTGTGTGTGGAAGTGGATCGCGGCCTGATCCACGCCGACCCACTTGTGACAAAAAAAAAAATCCCCAACCGGGGAAGGTGCTATCTGCTCATGGGATATAAGATTGTAAGTTGTCATCATGCATGTGGTTGCTAATTAATTTAGTCTGTCATGGTTTGTAGTTTCCAACAAATGAAGCGCAACTCACAGACAAAACGGATGATGGGCTACAGCACACATGGCTTTGTTTGGTCTAAATTTATTTAGGACCATCTAGTACCAAGTGTGTCGGATTCCAGCTTTCGTAGCCTTCACATACTAAATTTTTTTTCTAGGACCACCTATAATACGAATTGTACTACAGTGAGCTCTAATCATATGTCAAAGCTAATTAAATTAGACATATTCCAACGGCTTGATTCTGAGCTCGACAAGATTGGAAAAATGGCACGATTAATTACGCTCCAATCTGGCAATCTCCACGCATGACTGTTACTATATGCGCAATGACTTTTACACCCATGGTGCTTTTACTGGTAATTAACGGAGTAGATAATGAACTGGTTTAGGTTCTTGGCAGGTGACAGGCAAGATGCTGGTCTTCGAGGGAAGCAAAAGATTTTGAAATGTTCATCTCTGGACCTCGATTTGCGCTCTAGCAACAAAAAAATTACAAATGGCGGTAAAGGTACATTTGTTTTAGTTGTTCACTGCGCATTTTTATAAGGAAAAGATTCTGCTACGAAAGGACAGAGCCAAATTAAGCGGTAGGTGTAGACTCAGGCGCGGTCACCATGTATATATTCTCGTAGGAACACCCATCACACACAATCTTTGTTGGAAGGCTGTCATGAATTAATACAGTGGGCCTGCAAAATTGATCAGCCCAAAGCCCAGATGGGGAGATGGTGCAATTTGGACAGATTGGTGGCCTCCCGTGGATCATGGCCCACGCAGTGGTTGGGTAAGCGTCCACGTGAAGTCTAAACTCGCATTTGGCTACCGGTGTGTGTGGAAGTGGATTGCGGCCTGATCCACGCCGACCCACTTGTGACAAAAAAAAAATCCCCAACCGGGGAAGGTGCTATCTGCTAATGGGATATAAGATTGTAAGTTGTCATCATGCATGTGGTTGCTAATTAATTTAGTCTGTCATGGTTTGTAGTTTCCAACAAATGAAGCGCAACTCACAGACAAAAGGGACGATGGGCTACAACACGCATGGCTTTGTTTGGTCTAAATTTATTTAGGACCACCTAGTACGAAGTGTGTCGGATTCCAGCTTTCATAGCCTTCACATACTAAATTTTTTTGGAAAAAATCTACATAACCCCCAACCTATGGAGGTAGGACTACTTCACCCCGAACTATGAAACCGGTTGTTTTACCCTCTCAGTTATACAAAGCCGGTTACATAACACCCCTAGCTGTTTTGACAGTGGTTTTGCCACCATGGCAGCTGATGCAGACAATGACGTGGCGATGGCCCACATGTCAGTCACACAATCCCTTCTCTCTGCATCCCTTCCCACCGGTTCCCGTCGGCGCTAACGAGGAGGTTCGCAGGCTTGACATCGCGGTGGACGACGCGGCGCGCGTGAGGCCGGTCAGTGCTTGGGCGATGACCTCGGCGAGCGCGGCCTCCGGAAACGCCGCCCTGCCGGCGCCAGCGGGCCGCTCCAGCGAGCCGCCGTCCAGGAGCTCAAGCAGGATCCCGACGTCGCCGGGGAGCATGGAGTAGCACTGCACGACATGCGGCGAGCTGTCGGCGTGCCTCAAGACATCCACCTCCGACGCGGCCCCTAGGTCGCCCGCGTCTGGGCCGAGGCGGAGCTCGCCTGTGCCGCAATGGGGCTGGGGCTCGAGCTCGGAGCCCCGCCGTCGGCCGTCGGGCCAGACGCGCCTGCCCGGCGTGGCCGCACCTGTCCGCACGTCGAGGTCGCGCTCTCCTTCGCGTCGGAGCTGAGGACGAGGCGCACAGCGTCTGCACTGCTTCCGCGTCCGTAGCTTCGGCTCCACGCGGTTACCTGCGACAGTCTGCTCCTGCTTGCTCGCACCGCGGGAAGGCCGAACTAGCTGCAGGTCGAGGATGGAGTAAGCATGCGGGAGCTTGGAACGTCGGCCGGCGAGAGAAGCTGAGGGCGGGGCTCAACTTCTGCGCGCTGCTCCTGCCACGTTCCACTGTCGCCGTGAGCGCCTCACCCCTGCCTGCGGCCGCGTAGTTGTCCCAGGCGTCGGCGTCGCGTTCGCCCTGCCTAACAGCGCGGACGCGTGGATGCCACGAGCGCCCCGCCCTGCCTTGCAGACTGTCGGTATCGCGATCATCGACAACCGCAAGCACTGGTAGAGCCCATGTCTGCCTTGTCTCGCGATGCGTGGCTATAAACGCTAGAACACGTCCGCCATGGCCATCCTCTGCATGTTTCAAAAATTTGTCACGAGTGAGGCTTCTCGTTTCGACTCCTTACAGCAATGAGTGAGTAAGGTCGAGAGCAAGCTCCTGGAAGCAATCTTGTCAAGAACGATCAAGTGTAGTTGTTGTATTGATGATCCTGTTGCCGCTATCCGCCATGCATGCCTCTGGGTGACGTCTGGAGCAGCGCGCCGCTACCGCCGTGTTCGCGCCTCACCGGCGAAGCGCGTCCAGGGCACTAGTGTGGCCTCCTACGTGCTGGGCGATGTCTTGGCCATGCTCACCGGGTTCGTCTAGTTCGACAACGAGGCCCAGCGTCGCTCAAAGCACTCACTACCGATTCGAGGGGATATCCCGTGAGCCCGACACTCACGGGAAAGACCCTTCTAATCACGGGAAAGGATATCCCGGGGTAACACCGGGATATCGTTGGACGGGAAAGAACGCGAACGGAAATATCTCTTTCCGTGAACACCGACCACGTTCAGATATCCTTTCCCCGTGATCTAGAAAGCTCGCGGGATACACTTAACGGGGTGGGTGGCGCCGTCAACGGGGAGGTAAAACCCGTTATTTGGCCTACGTGGCTTTGTGACATGAAACGGGTTCTCGAGTGATATCCCGTGAGCGTAATCGGTGCGGCTCACGGGATATCTAGGCTCTTTCCGTGAGCCAGGTTACGCTCACGGGATATGTTTGGGCCGATATCCCGTGAGCGCCACTCCTCACGGGATAGGTTTGGCCGATATCCCGTGAGCTACACACGGAAATTTTTTTTTTTTTTTTTTTGTTCCAAACACATAAATGACACATGAATGAATATATATATATATATATATATATATATATATATATATATATAGTACAGATTGCATAATATCACAAATATAGCTCGATAAATCCATAATACCACATATATATTACATAACATCCAACAAAGTCACAAGTTCAACCACATGTCCATGAGTGCAACCACAAGTTCACAAACTCACATAAAATCGAAGTTCACAAGTTCAAGTGCACAAGTTTTCAACCTAAATCATGACAAATTCTGACCCACGGCCTCCAATCTTCAAGCAAGGCGCGTTCCAAAGGGTCCGGTTGAGATTGGCTCGGATTTGGGTTCGAGGCATGAGAATTTTCCCCGCACGTAGGCAAAGATAAATAGTTAGAAATTTGTGAGACAAAATTGAAGGTAGAATCTATTAACTTGAAAAAGAAGAAAAATAGTTAGAAATTTCGCAAGACCTCCCTGCACGGAGGGCTTTCCAACCTCGCAAGAAAACAACGGCTCGATGGCCGACAACCACATGTCTACGTGCACATCTCATGGTGCATTCAAAACTTCGGATCATATCCATTCACATTCATATATGCATATTTCGAGTTACGGAGACAAACTCATAGGAGAGGCTCCATGCGGTGGAGGGAAGATCGACGGCTGACCGTAGACGGACGGTGGGACGACGACGGGCGGTGGGACGAAGACGGGCGGTGGCGGAAGAAGCGATCTCCGGTGGCAAACAGACACCAACCTGGCCACCAACACGCCGGAGGTACGCTAGGAGAGCTTCCATGCTCTTTCCGGTGTTTGCTCCGCCCTCTCTTGCTCCGGGCCGAGCCCTCTCTTGTCCGCCGAGCCCTCTCTCTTGCTCCGCCAGAGCCCTTGCCCGCTCCCTCTCCTCGGCCTCCTCCCGCCGCTTCCCTCTCTTCCTCTATCTCGGGCCTATTTCAACACAAAGTTAGAACACGGAGAAATAGTATTCAACGATAAATGAACCTTAAATAAAATATATAAACCTCAAGTCCGAGATCAGCAGCCTGGTAAGTGGTTGGCCGCTCGCGTATCACCGGCCTCCCGAGCGTGCTCGAGCTCGAGAAGACGCACCCGTTCTCACCAAACCTTTTTATTGTCCTCCTTACTTTGCCTTTTTTTATTGTCACAATTCTTTGCACGGACACCAAACCTTACCGCACCTCGAGCATTCGAAAAGCATAATCCACGAAAGTCTTGCTCTTGCTAACCCATTCATGGTCAAAATCTCAAAACTCCTCCACCATCGTATATCCACGCACGGTCATCCATTCTCTATCATTTCGGCGAGAATATAAGAATGCAAAGTGCATCTACACAACGATCCTACCATCTAGTAGGTGAAGATAGGTCCTAATCCCACGAGGATGCGTAGATGAGGTCCGTTCCATGCTCCACTCCCTATCCGGAGAAATTTCGGCACCACCTCCTCTGTTCTCCGAATACACGTCCTCCCGAGAGGGGAGCCGTGTATTCGAAGAACAACGGGAGATCTTTGTCAAAACTCCAATCGACAGGTGGAGCACGGAACGGACCTCATCTACGCATCCTCGGCTGTCCAAAAACGTGGACAATTCGAAACAGATACGGTTATAGGTATGCGGGGGATCTCGCATACTTCCAACCGTATCTCTTTTCGAACGGGAGACGCTTAACCGAAGCCGCTGCGATCTAGCTACGACCATGGCACGGAAGGAGGGGGATATACCTAGGGTCGCGCGGTGGAGTCGCTGCTGAGGGGAAGAAGATCGGGGCCGTAAGGGACTCCGGCTCGGCAAGCGACTCGGCTTCGGAGGGTTCCTCTCGCATAAAAGAACCACGGGGGATAAGTTCAAAATTTCAGCGGAGAACCTCCGCACGGGGAGTTTTCCAATACCCAAACAAAACACACGGCACGATGGCCGACAATCACATTCACATCAAGGGCACGATGGCCGACAAATGGCGAAGACGGCGGGCGTCTTCGGACGGGCGGCGGTGGGTGGTCCTCCTCCTCTTCCTTCCACCGGCGGGTGGCAGCGGTGCGGTCGCAGGGGTGGGCGGACACGCGCGGGCGGCAGTGGGCGGACCTCCTCCTCCTCCTCCTTCCTCCTCCTCTTCCTTCCTCCTCCTCCTCCTCCTCCTCCTCTCCTCCCTTCTCCCTCCTTCCTCCTCCTCCTCTTCCTTCCCTCCCCCTTCCCCTCCCCTCCCCCTCTTACTCCTTCCCGGGGCACGGGCGGGGCCGAGGGCGGGCAGTGGGGCGGGGCGCCGGGCGAGGGCGCGCCGGGGGCCGGCGCCGGGCGGGGGCCGGGGTGGGGGGCGGGGCCGCGCGGGGCGGGGGCGCGCGGGGGCGGGCCGGGCCGCGCCGGGGCAGGGCGGCGCGCGACGCGCGGCCGGGGCAGAGGCGCCACGGGCGCCCGGTGGCGGGGCCGCCACGCCGGGCAGCCATGCCGGGCGGGGCCGCCGCGCCCCGGCGCCGCCAGCATCAGAGCGCGGCGTCGGGGCGGGCGTCGGGGTCGGGGGGGGGCGGGGAGGCCGGGACGGCGGGCGGCGGGTCGCCCGGGCGGGGCGGGAGGCGGGGGGCGGCGACGGGGGGCGCGGCTCCGGCGGTGTGTGTGCGGGCGAGTGTGTGGGTGTGTGTGTGTTAGAGTGTGAGGTGGGGAGCCGGGTGGTCGGGTTGACTAATTTTTTTTAAAAAAAGTCTTTCCCCGTGATCCCCCGGATCCATCACGGGAAAGAGAAAAAAAAGGTGAACCGCCACGCCACGGTGGGTCCCGCCAACGATTTCCGTGAGCTGTACACGTGGGATCACGGAAAGATATTAGATTTCCGTGAACAACTCACGGAAAGGAGTTTTTCCGAAATAAATTTTATTTCTATCTCTTTCTTTTTCTAGCATATATATTTTGAAACTTTGATCATGATAACTTCATAAATACCTTTCCACATACACTCACCAATCCTGATTTCATCCTTGCGCAAAAAATTGACCATTATTTCATGTGGTTCTATCTCTATTTGCATTTACTTAATCGCAACAAAAAATTATAATAATTACCAAAATAGTGCAAAAAAAATCTCGAAAATAGACATGACACACTATCGAGGTCTATTGCATATAGAAAAAGTTTCGTAGCCAAACCACAACTTGATCGTCACATTGACATGAAATCACACTAGATCACTCTCAACAAATATGAAGCTTCTTAACGTAGATGTTGGAGCTTGTGAACATCGTAGGTGCCAACTTGTGTAAAACGTTCCCAATTTTTTATCATAGCCTCGGCATAAGATATCATGACATATTATCAAATTTCATGATTTTTTTGCACATCGGTTTATTTTCTAGAATTTTTAAACCACTTTCGAGCGGGGGATTAACGTTCATGATTTCGTATTAAGATGTTCTAGATTTCATTATTTTTTTTAAGTGCAAGGCCTTACATTGTGTTGAGTATGAGGAATATAAATTTTCTACTAATTTTTTCAAATAATTGAAGCACTTGTAGTTCAAATTTGGCCTCATTTCATAAATTCCCATAAAAGAGATTAATTACCTAAATATGTCAAATAAAGTCAATAATTCACCAAACTTTAATATTGAGTGCCATATGATATGCAACAAGTGTAGAAAAGTTTGGAGATCAAAATCCCAAAAAAAAAAAAAAAAAATCCACGCGGAGCTCCTTTCCCGTGAGCGGTATATAGTACTCACGGGAAAGGGACCCCTTTGCCGCGGAGGCCCACCGTTCGCCCCCACGGAAAGCTGCTCACGGGAAACTCTTTCCCGTGAGTCGACGGAGTTTGCGGGAAAGCGGCACGGAGGTGACGGAGCGGGGCGGGGGGCTCACGGCGGTTACCTTTCCCGTGAGCCCCGACTTCGGGGGGAAAGGACGGGGGTCTTCCCCGTGAGCCGTAGCTCCGCGGGATATCTGTTTTCCCGTGCGTATATTCTTTGCCGTGGGGTTTACCGGTTACTCACGGGATACCTTGTGATTTCCGTGATTGCTTCCTTTTTAGCTCACGGGAAAGAATTTCCTCACGGATATCGCGAATCGGTAGTGACTACATGTTCGCGGAGGTGCTCGCCGCAAGCTAGGCGGACACCAAGCAAGCCAACGAGGATGGCATGGCCACAGCCACACGAGCAAGGAGACGCCACGCGGCGTCCGCGCAGCAGCGGCCGCCGCTCGAACCGGAGGGTGGGGAGAGGGGAGAAGAGAGAGAGGAGGGTGGGCGACATGTGGGTCATCGCCACGTCATCATCTACATCAGCTACCATGGTAGCAAAACCACCATCAAAACAGCCTGGGGGTGTTATGTAACCGGTTTCAGTATAGTTGAGGGGGTAAAATAACCGGTTTCAGTAGTTCGAGGGGGTGAAGTAGTCCACACTCCATAGGTTGGGGGTTATGTAGACTTTTTCCAAAATTTTTTCTAGGACCACCTATAATACGAATTGTACTGCAGTGAGATCTAATCAAATGGCAAAGCTAATTAAATTAGACATATTCCAACGGCTTGATTATGAGCTCGACAAGACTGGACAAGTGGCACGATTAATTACGCTCCAATCTGGCAATCTCCATTGATGACTGTTACTATATGCGCAATGACTTTTACACCAATGGTGCTTTTACTGGTAATTAACGGAGTAGATAATGAACTGGTTTAGGTTCTTGGCAGGTGACAGGCAAGATGCTGGTCTTCGAGGGAAGCAAAAGATTTTGAAATGTTCATCTCTAGACCTCGATTTGCGCTCTAGCGACAAAAAAAATTACAAATGGCGGTAAAGGTACATTTCTTTTAGTTGTTCACCTCACATTTTTATAAGGAAAAGATTCTGCTAAGAAAGGACAGAGCCAAATTAAGCGGTAGGTGTAGTCTCAGGCGCGGTCACCATGTATATATTCTCGTAGGAACACCCATCACGCACAATCTTTGTTGGAAGGCTGTCATGAATTAATACGGTGGGCCTGCTAAACTGATCAGCCCAAAGCCCAGATGGGGAGATGGTGCAATTTGGAATGATTCGTGGTCTCCTGTGGATCATGGCCCACGCAGGGGTAGGGTAAGCGTCCATGTGAAGTCGAAACTCGCATTTGGTTGCCGGTGTGTGTGGAAGTGGATCGCGGCCTGATCCACGCCGACCCACTTGTGACAAAAATAAAAAATCCCCAACCGGGGAAGGTGCTATCTGCTCATGGGATATAAGATTGTAAGTTGTCATCATGCATGTGGTTGCTAATTAATTTAGTCTGTCATGATTTGTAGTTTCCAACAAATGAAGCGCAACTCATAGACAAAACGGATGATGGGCTACAGCACGCATGGCTTTGTATGGTCTAAATTTATTTAGGACCACCTAGTACGAAGTGTGTCGGATTCCAGCTTTTCATAGCTTTCACATACTAATTTTTTTTCTAGGACCACCTATAATACGAATTGTACTGCAGTGAGCTCTAATCAAATGGCAAAGCTAATTAAATTAGACATATTCCAACGGCTTGATTCTGAGTCGACAAGACTGGACAAGTGGCACGATTAATTACGCTCCAATCTGGCAATCTCCATGACTGTTACTATATGCACAATGACTTTTACACCAATGGTGCTTTTACTGGTAATTAACAGAGTAGATAATGAACTGGATTAGGTTCTTGGCAAGTGACAGGCAAGATGCTGGTCTTCGAGGGAACCAAAGATTTTGAAATGTTCATATCTGGACCTCGATTTGCGCTCTAGCGACAAAAAAATTACAAATGGCGGTAAGGGTACATTTGTTTTAGTTGTTCACCGCGCATTTTTATAAGGAAAAGATTCTGCTACGAAAGGACAGAGCCAAATTAAGCGGTAGGTGTAGACTCAGGCGCGGTCACCATGTATACATTCTCGTAGGAACACCCATCACGCACAATCTTTGTTGGAAGGCTGTCATGAATTAATATGGTGGGCCTGCTAAACTGATCAGCCCAAAGCCCAGATGGGGAGACGGTGCAATTTGGAATGATTCGTGGCCTCCGTGGATCATGTCCCACGCAGGGGTAGGGTAAGCGTCCACGTGAAGTCGAAACTCGCATTTGGCTGCCGGTGTGTGTGGAAGTGGATCGCGGCCTGATCCACGCCGACCGACTTGTGACAAAAAAAAAATCCCCAACCGGGGAAGGCGCTATCTGCTCATGGGATATAAGATTGTAAGTTGTCATCATGCATGTGGTTGCTAATTAATTTAGTCTGTCATGGTTTGTAGTTTCCAACAAATGAAGCGCAACTCACAGACAAAACAAAACGATGGGCTACAGTACGCATTGCTTTGTTAGGTCTAAATTTATTTAGGACCACCTAGTACAAAGTGTGTCGGATTCCAGCTTTCGTAGCCTTCACATACTAAATTTTTTTTTCTAGGACCACCTATAATACGAATTGTACTGCAGTGAGATCTAATCAAATGGCAAAGCCAATTAAATTAGACATATTCCAACGGCTTGATTTTGAGCTCGACAAGACTGGACAAGTGGCACGATTAATTACGCTCCAATCTGGCAATCTCCATGCATGACTATTACTATATGCGCAATGACTTTTACACCAATGGTGCTTTTTTACTGGTAATTAACGAAGTAGATAATGAACTGGTTTAGGTTCTTGGCAGGTGACAGGGAAGATGCTGGTCTTCGAGGGAAGCAAAAGATTTTGAAATGTTCATCTCTGGACCTCGATTTGCGCTCTAGCGACAAAAAAATTTACAAACGGCGGTAAAGGTACATTTGTTTTAGTTGTTCACCTCACATTTTTATAAGGAAAAGATTCTGCTACGAAAGGACAGAGCCAAATTAAGCTGTAGGTGTAGACTCAGCCGCGAACACCATGTATATATTCTCGTAGGAACACCCATCACGCACAATCTTTGTTGGAAGGGTGTCATAAATTAATACGGTGGGCCAGCTAATCTGATCAGCCCAAAGCCCAGATGGGGAGATGGTGCAATTTGGAATGATTCGTGGTCTCCGTGGATCATGGACCACGCAGGGGTAGGGTTAGCGTCCACGCGAAGTCGAAACTCGCATTTGGCTGCCGGTGTGTGTGGAAGTGGATCGCGGCCTGATCCACGCCGACCCACTTGTGACAAAAAAAAAATCCCCAACCGGGGAAGGTGATATCTGCTCATGGGATATAAGATTGTAAGTTGTCATCATGCATGTGGTTGCTAATTAATTTAGTCTGTCATGGTTTGTAGTTTCCAACAAATGAAGCGCAACTCACAGACAAAAGGGATGATGGGCTACAGCACGCATGGCTTTGTTTGGTCTAAATTTATTTAGGACCATCTAGTACGAAGTGTGTCGGATTCCAGCTTTCATAGCCTTCACATACTAAATTTTTTTTTCTAGGACCACCTATAATACGAATTGTACTGCAGTGAGCTCCAATCAAATGGCAAAGCTAATTAAATTAGACATATTCCAACGGCTTGATTCTGAGCTCGACAAGACTGGACAAGTGGCACGATTAATTACGCTCCAATCTGGCAATCTCCATGGATGACTGTTACTATATGCGCAATGACTTTTACACCAATGGTGCTTTTACTGGAAATTAACGGGGTAGATAATCAACTGCTTTAGGTTCTTGGCAGGTGACAGGCAAGATGCTGGTCTTCGAGGGAAGCAAAAGATTTTGTAATGTTCATCTCTGGACCTCGATTTGCGCTCTAAACCTTTTTTACACTACACGTGCTCGCTCCTTGGAGATGAGTGGGTGTGTGTGTCAGTATTGGACAGTGGAGTACTCCGTACTACTAAAAATTTGAGCAACTTTGCATAGGGCAGAACGAGATGAGGGGACATGATGTTTAATTACTCGGGTTAAAGACGAATCGTTGCATGCGTTAGTAAAGTAGTGTTGGCCACTGACTGTTTTCATCTCTCCTTCGTCCACTTGCCAATTCAGTTTCACGCATGGAGTTAAAACGTCTTGCATGTCGTGCGAGCAGTTAGAGCAAGTACAATAATAGGTTTATAGCCAGAAGTTTGGTTAGCTTTTTGTGGACGATGAAGAGAGGGAGAGAAGAGAGAGATGAGATGAGAGCTTTTTTCTAACTTAAGCACCAAGTTGGGCACAAATGCATAGGTAATAATAGGTCCCAATGAAGATGTATGTGAGAGAAGGAAAAGAATGAAACCATCTAAAAATAATAAAAAATGTTTAGAGCCAAGTAAAACATGAACTATTGTATAACTTGGCTCTTATGACGTGGGTTATAAGCCAAGACTTGGCTCTATTATTGTTCTTGCTTTTAATCCCTACATGCGTGCCTTTTAGTCTACCTCTTAAATGCTTGTCTTGGTATCTGATATTGTGACTCTCACGCCTCATAAAATGATTTGGAGGGAGTAATTTTGTTCCAATTAATTAGTTGGGCTTCGTTTTAATGATTTGAGGCCATATTCCAAAAAGGCGGCCTCCTTTTTTTTAGGTTTTAAGAAAGAAATCCTACAAGGTGGCAGATGTCTTGTTCACCGTTCCAATCTCATCTCGATCCATTAGATCACACCTTCACACTCGGCCTATGCCTCCTCCCGGTTGAACACATTGTATCAAAAGATAATCTGAATGGAACAGTCTATATATTTTTCGATTGGGTCTTTTACAAATTTTTCATTAAGCAGAAAGGCTGAAATAAGGGCCGGTGTATAAAGTTATGTACTCCTCAAAACCTATAGAAGCATCATACCTATAGTATACCACTGTCTTTTCCCCTACCAAGCATCATTTTCTGCCTGTATACGTCGTTTGTTTGATCTCACTTCTCTGCGAACGAGCTGCACACACAAACGTCGACACATGGCTCTTCTTGCTACTTCAGTGCAAGTCGGAGTGATGAGATGCACACAAAATAATGATGGGTTTCCCCTGTTTTCCTGTGGTTTGGTTCGGCGGACGGTGGAGGGAAGAAGACAACCATAGTCTCAGCTTTTTCAGCGACGATCAACAAAAATGCCTTTGCTCAGATGAATGAATGCAGAATGCACATGCTTCTCGTCGTCGTCAGCCATCCATTTGTGGGAGGGCAACATCCTCACCCTTTCACACTACACGAACACACGAGCCATCCATTTGTGTTTAGGGTTTAGGGCAACATCCTCACCCTGTCCTTCTGCAGAACCGCGTACGTATACCAGAGTCCTAAACCTTTTCACACTACACGAGCTCCTTTCAGACGAGTGGGCGTGTGTCAGTATATTGGAGTACTCTACTCAAAATTTTAGACACACACACGTCCGTGTGTTCTCTTTTGGTCTTTCCTTCCTCTCCGGTTGTATACACATAGTCTAAAGTTTAGTAGGGTGTACTGCTTTCTCCTTCAACAATTAATTTTCATGGTGGTTTCATTTTTTCTATAATTAATTAATCAAAGCTGTTCCCACATGGGCGCGTCCTCGTCAATTTACAGTATATATACGTGGAAACAGACTACTCTCACGATCAGTCCCGCATTAGTACTATAGAGATTTTGCGAGGAAGCACCAGCCTGCTTCTTCAATCAAGCAAGCAACAAAAAGAGAGCAATGACCAAAGCCAAAGCAACCTGCCTTGGGAATATGTGTGCGAGCTACATTTTGTTTTCTTTATCCTTGGCAATAGGGTGCCTCATCACGGGCAGCAAACTAGCCAGGCGAGGCGACTCCACGGCTTGCATCCCCTTCCTTCAATGGTCCTTCATCTCCATGGGTCTCGTCTTCTTGGTCGCTTTCATTCTGTTTTTTGTCATAGCATTCTGCGGCAACCAAGATGAAGATGATAATTTTAAGGATACACGTCGGGTTGTTAATTATATCAGTTTGGTTGCACTCGGGCATCAAGTGCTTGGGCCTCGTCGTCTTCCCTCTGCTTACTCATCTTCGCTTTGAAGGCCATTGAAATTAAGACCACGGGCTCGATGGAGCCTGAGGCGTACAAATTTGACATCAACGGCATGAACATCGATCCAATAGAGGTGGTGTATCGGGTCCGCGACTACAACCTCAGTGACTACGGCGGTTTGCTCAGGCGTCGCATGGCTGATGCTCGGTACTGGGCCACAATCAACAAGTGCCTGCGCCACAGGCACGCCTGCGATGGTATGAGTCCGATGGTACGCGCCCCAAACACAAGTTTCTTCTCCAAGCAAGGCCTCTCGCCTATCCAGGTGCATACTTTGTCTATCTCATCACTTGTTTCCATGTCTTTTTCTGAACCAAAAAAAAAAAATACCGATTAGCTATGTTAGATCTGACCTCGATCATCTTGTGATTGCATGTGGAGTATGCTGCAGTCTGGATGCTGCAAGCCACCATTGTCGTGTGCATTCACGTACGTGAATCAGACGATGTGGACACCAACACCAACACAAGGCGCCCCAACCAACAACACCAACGACGACTGCAGCAGATGGAGCAATGACAAGCAAACGCTATGCTTCCAGTGCGACTCGTGCAAGGCAGCCGTCCTTGCCGATATCCAGACAGCCTGGAGCATGCCTGTCCTCGTTGTGATTACCATTGTGATCATGCAAATCCTAATCCTCCCTTGTTTTGTGTGTTGGTTTATCAAAGCAGAGAAATAAGAAGGAAATGTAAGCTTTGTTAGAAATGGGTGGCGTTTACTAAGATGGTGATTGTGTTTTGCCCTCGTAAGAAAAAAGTACTGTGTTTGTGACACCTTGTATCACTGTGCACTTCTGCCAACAAACTTCTTAACATGTTCATTACCTTTCATGTGCATCATGTAACAAAAATGTGACAAAATGGGCAATAAAAATCAATGTTTGTCATGTTCCCTCAATTTTCAAATTTGATTGCTTTATTAGGTATATTCACAAGGCTAGAATTTTATCTCAACCCTAAATAGTAGGAGCCAAACTCGAATTGTTAGGTTTCAGTAATTTAAAACTGTCGCCAAAATTGATAATTTAAAAGGAGTTTCTAGTACTACTTCTCAATCATAGCCCTTGCTGCTCACTTTCAACATGACAGTTAATTAATTTGAATTCAAACATCAAATTTCGAACTTATGCAACCATTGATTTGAAGTGGCTTAAACTAACCATCTACCAAGTTTGAATTCATTTGGACCACATCTACTGTTTTTAATGTAGTGCCAAAGTTGCCTAATTAATTGATCAACTATTCTAGATTCCAGAGGCAAACCAAGCCACCTCCCTTGTACCACTGCCTAGCTGGACCCACACGTCGCCGGCGCTTTCCACAACCACAAAACACTGATTTTTCGGGCTTTCTAGCAACTACCCAAATCTTCTCTCTCCCACCCACACGCACCTCTCTTCCCCTTTCAAAGGAGCAATCCTGGAATGATCAGACCCAAGTACAGAAGACAAGGTTCAGATCGAGTAGGAGTGACATAGTTGAGTAAATTGTAAATGTAAAATGACATCAATTTGGATGCCTAAAACTTCAGTGCTGTTTTGATAATTGGGTCAATTTGGAAAATCTGAATGCAAAAGTTTCTAATTTTGTGCTCACATTCAAGCTAGTGCAAATATATACATAACTAGAGTTTTTCTTGCTTCAATCATGTTTGCAGAATGGTTGTTGGTCGGTTGTCGACTTCTTTGCGGTCGCTTGGGTTCTCTTGGTGCACCCACACTGGCGCAAGTGAGCAGGTGAAATCTCATGTTTGGTTTTGGAAATTGATGACGACACTTGTGGACTAATTCCTTGCTTTAAGTGTGTGACTTAAGAAAGGATTAGGTGGATGACAAGGAGCATGATGATCATGAACATGGACAATGTCGGTGGACTTGTTGGATCGTCAAGCTCGGTGATCGGCTTGAGAGGAACCCGGGAGATCAAGGCAAAGGTATACTTGATAGGGTTTTTTCCTTTCGGTGATCAAGACACGATAGAGCGTGTGATCACATTATAGGATAGATAGCCGACTATCAAGAGGGGATGCGCGACAATCCTTGCATGAAGTGCTTCTAGGTCCAATTGACTTGCATATTGCATTTAGGACAATGAGAGCACTAACTCTCGATCTTGCCTAACATCTCGATGTGCTAACACTTTGGTGATAACGTGGTCATCTTGACGTGTTGGCAACATTTGGCAAGAGGCGAAACAAGTTTGAAGCAAAGAGCAAAGAAGAAAGCTTAAGACTTCGTTGGCGGGGCGGCCGGACGCGCAACGGCGTGACCGGACGCGACCGGCCGGGTGGCTCCGGTCGGTGCGTCTCGCGTAGAGCCCCGCAGGCCGATTTTGGCGGACGCGAGGGACCGGACCCTAGACCGGAAGCATCCGGTCACCACGGGATCCGCCCGATCGGGCGACGAGGGAGGTGTGGTACTGGGCCCGACCCTTGTCGGTAGTTACCGGGAAGCCGTGGCCGGACTCGCGACCGGACCGGGGTGGTGGTTCCGGTCGGTCGCGTCCCGTCACCCCCTAAGCAGAGAGCAAAATTTTAGAGCAACGGCTCCATTTTGAGGGGAGCCTATATATACTTGGATGGCCGGGTACATGCTCTCTCTTGGACATTTGAACACTCTAACTTGCTAGTGAGCACTTGAGACTCCTCTCCACTCATCTCGCATCCATAATTCGTATTCTTGGTGAGATTGAGAGTGATAGAAGTGCATTGCATTGGTGATTGCATCTAGAGGCACTTCATCCTTGGAGAAGCCGCGGGATCTTGTTACTCTTGGGAATTTGCCCGGTTCCCTAGCGGTTTGGAGCAAGAGGCGGTGTTGAGCTCGATTGGAGCTTGTTCGAGGCCACACCGGTGGTGATTGTGAGGGGTCGTTCCTTACCCCGCGGGAGATCGCGAAAGGAGCACTAGTGGATTGCTTGTGGCTTGTTGGACCCTCTCTTGTGATCGGTTGCTTGAGCTCCCACTGGGGATTTGGCATTGGCCATTAAGCTTAGCATCCATCAAGTGAGTGTGTCGCCACAACGGGGACTAGCATGCCGGCAAGCACGTGAACCTCGGTGAAAATCATCGTGTCACTTGTTCTTGCTCGTTGGAGATTTCTTGGTGATCACGGTGATTGGCTTCCACCTCTACACTCCGCGGTGGTATTATATTCTAGCCTCTTTGCATTACTTTCACTAGTATACTTGTGTAGGCTTGCTTAGCTTGAGTAGTGTATTAGGTTGCTTAGTCTTGTTAGCTCCTAGTTGGCAAACTAGTTAGACTTGCTTGTTCACCTAGGAGTAAAGGTAGAGACTTAGCCTTGTGTGAATTAGAGACAATAGAATTGACTTGTGGCTTGCATAGCTAGTCGAAGCATTGCTTATTTGCTATGCCATCTTATTGTCTAACCCGGGTGCTTAGTGTTGTTGCAAGATTTTTTAATAGGCTCTTCACCCCCTCTAGCCATTAGGACCTTTCAAGTGGTATCAGAGGCGAGGCACCGTATTTGAGTGGCTTAACATCCAACAGTGACAAGAAAATGGCTACGATGTTTCATGTCAACAACACCAAGAAGGCGCCACCTTTCGATGGCACCAACTTTACCTATTGGAAGGTGAAGATGACCGCACACCTCAAGTCAATCAATAGAGAAGTGTGGCTTGTGACCGAAAGCAAGTTTGAGGTGGCCAAACCAAGTGAGCCAACCGCGGCCGAAGAGAAGAAGTTGTATGCAAATGATGTGGCCGTGAGTGCTTTTCATGAGGCATTCAATGATAGAGTGTTTGAGCAAGTCAAGTCACTCACAATAGCTCATGAAATATGGAAGAAGCTAGAAGAGTGCTAGAGTGCTATGAGGGCACCGAAGGCGTCAAGCAAGCCAAAGCATACATAAAGCTTGAGCAATTCAATAGCTTCAAGATGGAAGATGATGAGAGCGTGCCGGAGATGTTCCACCGCATGCAAGTGTTGGTGAACGATCTCAATGCGCTTGGTGAAGAGATCAAGGACAAGACCTTCAACATGAAGTTCTTGAGGTGTTTGCCAGAGAGGTTTGGGATGTTCATCACCGTGCTTGTGAGGACAAACTTGAAGGATCTGACTCCAAACCAATTGCTTGATGAGGTCATGACCGATGACTCCTATAGAGATGACAAGAAGAAGCAAGAGCTCATCAACAAGGCAAACAAGAAGGGCAGGGAAGAAGAGAAGAAAGAGGACAAGAAGAGCTTGGCACTCAAGGCTAGCTCATCATCCAAGGGCAAGAAAAAGAAAGAAGAATCAAGTGATGATGAGAGTGACACCTCTACAAGTGGAAGTGAAATTGACGAGCACATGGCCCTCTTTGTGAGGAAATTGGGCAAATATGTGAAGAAAAGCTACATCTCATCAAAGAAGAACAAGAAGAAGCAATCATCCAAGAAGAAGACCAAGGATGGCAAGAATGAAGGCAACATGACATGTTTTCGATGCCATGATGATTGTCACTTGATTGCCGAGTGCCCATATGAGAGTGATGATGATAAGGGCATCAAGAAGGCAAGAAAGAAGAATGATGCCAAGAATGAGAAGAACAAGCCCAAGAAGAAGAATGAGTCCCATGTGGCTATGTGGAATAGTGATGGCTCATCTTCTTCAAGTGATGAAGAGGAGGACAAGAAGAAGAAGAAGGGACAAGCTCACCTTGCCATGCATGATAAGATCTCCCTCTTCGACACTCCTTCATTGTGCTTCATGGCTAAGGCCACTAAGGTACAATCTATCACTAAAGATGATGATGATGATAGTGATAGTGATAGTGATGATGAGGAGCCAACCTACACTAAGGATGAATTGAAAACCATGCTTGATGATAGCATTGACATGTATAAGGATAGTAGGAAGGAGGCCAAGGGCTTGCATAAGAAAATAAAGAGCCTTAAGCAAGAACTTGAGGAGCTTCGGGCATCTTATGAGAGTCTAAAGGTAGACCATAAGAAGCTTGAGAAATCTCATTCTAAGTTAGAGAAAGCTCACTCCTCTCTACAAGAAGAGCACAAGTTGTGCCAAGTTGTGGAAGATGTTAGTACATATCATGCTAGCATCATGTGTGATATTCTAGTTGATGAATCATCTCCTAAGTGTGACACCTCCACTAGCATTATCACTAGCACATCCATCTCTAGTGAGGATACAAGCAACCCTATGCTTATTCATGAGAATGCTTGTTTGAAAAGGGAAGTGAAGGAGCTCAATCACTCCTTGGCTAAGGCCTATGGTGGTGAGGACCGCTTGCTTTATGTGCTTGGGTAGCCAAAGGGCATCCTTATACAAGGAGGCTTAGGCTATATCCCCAAGAAAGGCAAGGCCGCCCTTGTAACTCACAAGACTCATTTTGTGAAGAACAATGGTAGCTATTGCAAAGCTTGCAAGCAAGTTGGTCACTTAGGGCCAAAGTGCATGAACAAGAGGACCAATGTTTCTTCGATCAAGCTTGATCACTCCTATATGCTTGTGAAGAAGAACAATTGTGTTCGTGCTAGGTACATTGGTACACCATGGATGGGCTCAAAGAAGAAAGCCATTTGGGTACCAAAGGCCTTGGTGACTAACCTTGAAGGACCCAAGCAACATTGGGTACCTAAGAAGAATTGATCTTGTCTTGTAGGTCAATTATCGTGCCGGAGGAGAACATTGGATAATGGATAGTGGGTGCACTCAACACATGACCGAGGATTCTCATATGTTCAAGTCTATTAGCATCAAGGGCATTGATGAATATGAGTCAATCACATTTGGCAATGACAAGAAAGGCAATGTGTTGGGGCTAGGCAAGATTGCAATCACTCAAGAGAAGAGCTTGTCAAAGGTGTTGCTAGTTGACAATCTTGATTACAACCTCTTATCGGTCTCTCAACTTTGTGATCATGGGTACAAGTGCATATTCACAAGTCAAGAAGTTGAAGTGGTTAGTGGTGATGGTGCAAACATGATCTTCAAGGGATTTAGATATGGTGATCTCTACCTTGTTGACTTCAACTTAAAAGAAGCCAAGTTGACAATATGTTTACTCTCAAAGGCTAGCAAAGGGTGGTTGTGGCATAGAAGGCTTGGTCATGTTGGGATGAAGCAATTGAACAAGTTATTGAAGCATGACTTGGTTAGAGGCTTGGATGATGTCAAGTTTGAGAAGGACAAACCTTGTGGAGCATGTCAAGCCGGGAAGCAACATGGCAATGCACATCCAACCAAGAGCATCATGAGTACAAGCAAAGCATTTGAGTTACTACACATGGACTTGTTTGGGCCAACATCATACTGAAGCATTGGAGGCAACAAGTATGGTTTTGTCATAGTTGATGACTACACTAGATACACATGGGTATTCTTTTTGCATGACAAGAATGATGTGTTTGAGCTATTCAAGACCTTTGTCAAGAGAGTGCAAAATGAGTTTGAAACATCCATCAAGAAGATTAGGAGTAACAATGGAAGTGAGTTCAAGAATACAAGAATTGAAGAGTTGTGTGATGAGCTTGGAATTGACATCAATTCTCACCAACCTACACTCCACAATCCAATGGTGTAGTTGAAAGGAAGAATAGAACCTTGATTGAAATGGCAAGATCAATGCTTAGTGAGTACAATGTTAGCCATTCCTTTTGGGCCGGTTATCAACACGGCTTGCTATTGTAGCAACCGCCTCTATTGTCATGGGATGCTTGGCAAGACACCATATGAGTTATTCAATGGGAGGAAGCCCAACATTGGCTATTTTAGAGTCTTTGGATGCAAATGCTACATTCTCAAGAAAGGCATAAGATTGGGCAAGTTTGACAAGAAATGTGATGAAGGATTCCTAGTTGGATATTCAACCACAAGCAAAGCTTATAGAGTTTGAAACTTGGGTAGTGGCAAGCTTGAAGAAGTTCATGATGTTGAATTTGATGAAACCCAAGGCTCTCAAAATGAAGTTGAAAATCATGATGATGTGAGTGGTTCCAACTTGGAGAATGCCATGAGGAACATGGACATTGGTGATATTCGCCTAGGCAAGTGCAAGATGATGAAGACATTCCATTGCCTACTACTTCGGTTGATATTGGTGCAAATGAATCTAGCACTAGTGGCACTCAAGATGAAGATCAAGATCAAGAGCAACAAGCTAGTCCAACTTCTCATCCTAGTCATCAAGTACAAGTGATGCAACCATCCAACATTGCAAGGGACCACCCAATTGATCAAATTGTTGGTGACATTAATAGTGGAGTGGTTACTAGAAGAAGACTAGCATCTTTTTGTGCTCACCGTGCCTTTGTAGCACAAGAAGAGCCGGAGAACATTGTAGATGCACTCAAGAAGGAAGATTGGATCAATGCCATGCATGAAGAGTTGAACAATTTCAAGAGGAATGATGTATCAGAATTGGTGGAAAGGCCAAAGGACTATAATGTGATTGGAACCAAGTGGGTCTTCAAGAACAAGCAAGATCAAGATGGAATTGTTGTGAGAAACAAGGCAAGGCTAGTAGCTCAAGGGTTCACTCAAGTAGAGGGTCTTGACTTTGGAGAAACCTATGCACCGGTTGCTAGACTTGAAGCAATTAGAATCTTGCTTGCTTATGCATGTGCACATGACATCAAGCTCTATCAAATGGATGTGAAAAGTGCATTCTTGAATGGCTTCATCAATGAGTTGGTGTATGTTGAGCAACCACCGGGCTTTGAAGATGAGAAGTATCCCAACCATGTCTACAAGTTGAAGAAAGCATTGTATGGCTTGAAGCAAGCACCAAGAGCATGGTATGAGAGGTTGAGAGATTTTCTCCTCTCCAAAGGGTTCAAGATGGGCAAGGTGGACACCACACTCTTCATCAAGAAGATTGACAAAGACTTGTTTGTGTTGCAAATATATGTTGATGACATTATCTTTGGGTCAACCAACCAAGACTATTGTGAAGAGTTTGCAAAGATGATGGCCAATGAGTTTGAGATGTCAATGCTTGAGAGCTCACATTTTTTCTTGGTCTCCAAATCAAGCAATTGAAGAATGGCACATTCATTAGTCAAACCAAGTACATCAAAGATATGATCAAGAAGTTTGATTTGCAAGATGCCAAGTCAATGTCCATACCAATGGCAACCAATGGAAGCCTTGATCCCGATCCAAGTGGCAACATGGTTGAACAAAAGAAGTATAGGTCCATGATTGAAAGTTTGCTCTATGCAATCGCATCAAGACCGACATAGCATTTAGTGTGGGCATGTGTGCTAGATATCAATCCTATCCAAGAGAAAGTCACCTCAAAGCAACAAAGAGAATTGTGAGGTACTTGAAGGGCACACAAGATGTTGGACTATGGTATCCAAAGGGATCCAAGTTTGATTTGATTGGATATTCGACTCGACTATGGAGGGTGCAAGATAAATAGAATGAGCACAAGTGGCACATGTCAATTCCTTTGACGGTCACTAGTATCATGGTCTTCAAAGAAGCAAAATAGTATTGCTCTTTCAACCGCTTGGGCGAATACATTAGTGCGGGAAGTTGTTGCACTCAATTGCTTTGGATGAGGTTAACATTGAAGGATTTTTGGATTTCAATTTGACAAAGTTCCATTGTATTGTGACAATGAAAGTGCAAGGAAGATGACCCAAAATCCGTTCAACATCCAAGAACAAAGCACATTGATATAAGGCACCACTTCATAAGAGATCATCAACAAAAGGATGACATTTGTATCATGGGCATTGGCAATCGAAGATCAACTAGCCGACATATTCACCAAGCCACTTGATGAGAAAAGATTTTGCATGCTAAAGGGAGAATTAAACATCATTGACTTCTCCAACTTGAGTTGATGCACCCCCCACTTATATGACATGCCTCTCCTTCGACAAATCCCAAGGTAAAAGTTGGTTGTCATGGCATTCATATATAGCTAAGGACTTGTTAGTGCATTTAGACATCATGCAATTTAATAGGCTCATTCATGAAAAATCAAATGTTTTCAATGTATGTGTGGCACCACTATTGCTTTGATTGGTTCTATGAACTAGTGGTGGCATATGACATGTTTATGTGCTTGCAATCCTAGTATCAACTCTAGAAAATGCGCTATTGATGTGTATTCTAACATGGTGCAAGATAACCCTTATTCATATGAGGTGTGAAAAAGCTTGTCCTTGGTTCATAAACTTGAATACATGGAAAGGCAAGTGATCTAGATGAGACCACATGTGATACTTTGATTGACTTGATTTCTCTCATTTACACCTTTTTGGTGATTGTTGACAAAGGGGAGAAATAAGTCACAAAGATGTTGGAAAGGATCACACAAATAGGGGAGCAAGCTCATAGACTATTTGTGTATTTGTATGCGCATGATCATAATGTGATGTTGCATTGGCAATCTAAATTCAATGTACTTGATTGCTTGGTGTATGCTAGTTTTTGAAAATTGATTGGTGTATTGACCAACTAGCATGAATAGGATGTATCTAGACAAAGCTCACATTTTAGCCGATAATATGGATCTCATGGGGTATGTTGAGTTTTTGATGAATGCCTAGATACATGATGCTAAGGACTTTGATGGTTTCACGCTTCAAAGGTCCAAATTTATAACCTTAGCATCTCTTTTTTGGTATTAGTATCTCTCCCCATGATTTCTATCCAACATATGTGCTAAAATTGAACCAAACACAAGGAAGCACATATGTAGGGGAGCTACTACTACCAAAACCGAACCTTAAAAATGATTGTCCATTTCTTGATTCATGATCAAAACTTTATGGGCAAGCAATTCCAAGTTCAATTGAATTTATTTCCAATTCTTTTGTAAGTTAGGTTGTCATCAATTACCAAAAAGGGGAGATTGAAATCTCATGTTTGGTTTTGGAAATTGATGACGACACTTTGTGGACTAATTCCTTGCTTTAAGTGTGTGACTTAAGAAAGGATTAGGTGGATGACAAGGAGCATGATGATCATGAACATGGACAATGTCGGTGGACTTGATGGATCGCCAAGCTCGGTGATCGGCTTTGAGAGGAACCCGGAGATCAAGGCAAAGGTATACTTGATAGGTTTTTCCTTTTCGTGATCAAGACACAATAGAGCCGTGTGATCACATTATAGGATAGATAGCCGACTATCAAGAGGGATGCTGCGACAATCCTTGCATGAAGTGCTTCTAGGTCCAATTGACTTGCATATTGCATTTAGGACAATGAGAGCACTAACTCTCGATCTTGCCTAACATCTTGACGTGCTAACAATGGTGATAACGTGGTCATCTTGACGTGTTGGCAACATTTCGCAAGAGGCTAAAACAAGTTTGAAGCAAAGAGCAAAGAAGAAAGTGAAGACTTGCCGCTGACAGGCGACCGGACGCCGAACGACGTGGATCGGACGGACCGACCGTGGCTCGGGCCGGGTGCGCTCGCGAGAGCCCCGCAGGTCGATTTTGGCCGGACGCGGGGACCGGACCCCGACCGGAAGCATCCGGTCACCACCGGATCCGCCGACGGACGCACGAGGGAGGGGTGCTAGCCGTGGGCCGGACCTTTGTCGGTAGTGACCGAAGCCGCGGACCGACTCGCTGACGGACTGGCCGGTGGTTCCGGCCGCATTAAGCCGCCCGGCCACCCCGCTGAGAGCAAATTTTTAGAGCAACGCTCCATTTTGAGGGGAGCCTATATATACTTGGATGGCCGGGTACATGCTCTCTCTTGGACATTTGAACACTCTAACTTGCTAGTGAGCACTTGAGACTCCTCTCCACTCATCTCTCCATCCATAATTGTATTCTTGGTGAGAATGAGAGTGATAGAAGTGCATTGCATTGGTGATTGCATCTAGAGGCACTTCATCCTTGAGAAGCCGCGAGGATCTTGTTACTCTTGGGAATTTGCCCGGTTCCCTAGCGGTTTTGGAGCAAGAGGCGGTGTTGAGCTCGATTGGAGCTTGTTCGAGGCCACACCGGTGGTGATTGTGAGGGGTCGTTCCTTACCCCCGCGGGAGATCGCGAAAAGGAGCACTAGTGGATTACTCGTGGCTTGTTGGACCCTCTCTTGTGATCGGGTTGCTTGAGCGCCCACCGGGGATTTGGCATTGGCCATTGCTTAGCATCCATCAAGTGAGTGTGTCGCCCTAACGGGACTAGCGTGCGGCGAGCACGTGAACCCGGTGAAAAAATCATCGTGTCACTTGTTCTTGCTCGTTGGAGATTTCTTGGTGATCACGGTGATTGGCTTCCACCTCTACACTCCGCGGTGGTATTATATTCTAGCCTCTTTGCATTACTTTCACTAGTATACTTGTGTAGGCTTGCTTAGCTTGAGTAGTGTATTAGGTTGCTTAGTCTTGTTAGCTCCTAGTTGGCAAACTAGTTAGACTTGTTTGTTCACCTAGGAGTAAAGGTAGAGACTTAGCCTTGTGTGAATTAGAGGAATTTGTGGCTTGCATAGCTAGTCGAAGCATTGCTTATTTGCTACGCCATCTTATTGTCTAACACGGGTGCTTAGTGTTGTTGCAAGATTTTTAATAGGCTATTCACCCCCACCCCCCTAGCCATTAGGACCTTTCAGCAGGCCCCTAAGAAAGCGAGGGCAAGAGAGGAAGGGTGTCCACTACCACTACTAGCCTACTGCCAAGCCTGCGATAACCGAATAACGATGGGCACCGCACACTACTCTTTAGGAGGGCAACGGTGGCATGTTGAGAAGCCAATGTTCAGACTTCGAGTAGCAGTAAACAGATAATTTGGCTGAATTGAAAATGTAAGATGACGTGAATTGAGATTGTAGCTCTGAATATGCAATGTAATGGCAATGTTGTTTGAAATACAATTGTAATAACATTGTCCTCTTTATATGTATTCTATTTGGAGCACTGTCAGAGTATGTAATGTTTTCTTTTTTGAAAGGCGGCAAAAGCCTTTTGCCGATTTTTATTAGACTAATAAAAGAGAAAAAAGAAAATTTACAACCTCAACTCAAAAACCCCCACTACCACACCAAACTTTCTACCGCTACTACTAAAAAATACAAAAACAGAGCTACTACTAAGAAATTCCTTCTCCATTTGTTCTTGAAGCCCATTGAAATTGATCGAATTCCTCCTTACATAAGAAGGCCACTTGTCTTGGTTGCAAACTTTTTTTCCTTAAGTTCTTCTATTTTCTCCTACCAAATGTTCCATCAAAAATAGATCATGAGGCCATCAAACTTTCTCCTGTTTGGTCTTTCGATCTTAGCCCTACATCTCCTCCAATATTTATGCATGGATCCGTTCGTATTGACCGTGTCCAAGATGGATAACCCAAACCATCCTTTGAGATGATCCCAGACCTGATTTGTGAAACTACAGTTCTTGCATAGGTGTGTTGGGGTCTCCTGGTCGGTGCCACATAGTTTGCATTATTGCATATATAGGGTCATGTTGCCAATTCCTATTCATTAAGTTGTTTGCTGTTAGGATTTTCCTGTGTAGAAGAGTCCACACAAAGAATCTGCATTTGGGTTCAACCTTAGCTTTCCAGATGGGCGTTAATCCTAGCTTCCCATAAGAGCCTTCGAATTGGATACTATACGCGCTTTTGGAAGTGTACTCGCCATCAGAAGTCCATCGCCATCGAATTGAATATTCTCTTTTAGGATCCATGTGCACCAGCTGGACCTCTTCCCATAGAGCCATATATTCATGCAATTCCTCTACCGTCGAGATGGGAGTGATATGTGCTACCCATTTGTTGCCTTGTACTGCCTTTTCAAACGAAATGTTCGGTGCCAAAGTCTTTGGCACCCTTCCATTTGCCCAAGTACATGTCCAAAAATGTGTTGTCCTTCCATCGCTAATAGTTTTTTCTTTTTTGAAAGATCCGGTATCCCGGCTTTGGTTAAAATAAGAAGGAGAAGCAATCGTCATTTTACAAGCGCGAGAAGCGCATCCTAGAACCCGCCTAGGCTGGGACTGGGCCAAATGAAACTGACTACTCACTATCAAAGTTTACAACTGAACTATGATAAATGAAATTACAACCAGCTAATGACTGTTGTCAGGCCGTGTCTTTGAACTCTTTCAACAAAGCTTGTATTGTTTTCCTCTCTTCCCAACAGTTGAGGCTGCAAACAAGTCTCTGTCTTTCATGTCGCATGGTAGTTCCAATTTGTTCCAAGCTCTATCTTTGTGACGCCATCGAAACCAAAGCCACCGAAGTCGTAGTGGTCGAGCAAAACGCTCAAGGTGTTAACACCAAAATTTGGTAAGCCCAGATGGCAAGCAATTCAGTGCAAGATGCTAATAGAGGCGTTCGGCAAAGGAGCATTCGGCAAGTGGTTTGTGTAACACCAGTCATTCGGCAAGGCCAGTCTGCCAGGGAATGGGCCGTGCAATCAGGGACCCGTCATCATTCGGCCCAAATATAAAGCTATACATGATTCGACAAACCAGTAAGCAGGAGGCTTCAAGGAAAGCCCACCCTGCACACGTCATCAATAACTCCGAGAAGGCTTGGAACTCAAGATTATCTTTAGTTTGGATTTTCCTTCTTTTGTAATCGTAATCAGTTAGGACTCGTGTCAAGACCAGGGTATAAATATTAGACCCTTGGCAACTGTAAAAATCTCTCAATCAATCAATACAACCAACCGGCTCCGCGCCACCCCTTTCGAGTCCAAGTTGTGTCGTCGATCCACTGCGAGAGGAATCATCGATCCGTCGACCTCTGTAAGTACCGCAATCTTGCATTATGTCTAGTATCGTGGGGTGGATTTAGATTGTGATGCAAGTAGTCTTGTTACCATGCTTAGTATCGTGCGGCGGATTTAGGCTATGGACCAAGAGGGTTCTTTGTTAGGTCATGAGTCATGCGGCAGGCTAAGATCTAGCTTGGAGCTAGTTATCGGCTCTACTGGATTTGGCAAGATCTAGTAGATTCATTAAGTTAGCACATGGCCGTAACTGATAAGTCTGAGATCTCTAGATATCATCGATAGAATGGGACATTTTACATCTTCTCGGGTGAGGATTCTTTCAGGTCCCAAAACAGTTTGTCGCTAGAGACAAAGAGGACACTGATCCTTGCCCTCTGGTTCGTTGAACATCATGCTTATAACTTCGCTAGCACCTCTAGACTGTCACCTTGCATGCATTGGTGCTGATCCCCACATCAGTGCTCCATGCAGCAGTTGGGTATGGTTAAGACATAAAGCCTAAGCCATCAGGTGCAATTGTGTAAACAATCTCTGAGTCAACACGACAGATTGTAAGCACCAGCAAAGGAAGCGAGAGCATGACTAGAATGTGACGTGTCGAAGGAACTATTGGGGATTAGGCGCATATATAAAAACAAAAATAGGCCAAGGATATGTGCTCTACAAATTTAAAATCGAGTTGATTTTCTGGGCTTATTTCAGTCAGTCATAGCCAGATTAATTAGCTGAGATATATTAGTAATATACAAATAATTATCCCTGGTAATCTTAGTTTGTTTCCCTCTGTTCTTCCTAGTCTCCACCCATGAACAGGATGTCTGATCAAAAGCAAAACTCTGGCCGAGATGGGTTGGCTGCTGCTCGATCTGGTGAGGAAATTTGGTACCCCATTATATGCCACAAATTAAATAAACCTTGAAATCATCGCATTCAATAGATCTAAACTTATAAATGTGTAAACCGACCACCGGTTGACTCACGGAGAAATGAAAAACATGGTCACTAAAGCTTGAGCACATTGAAAATATCAGGTATGCCGCCAAGAATTGTTTGGAGAATATGAGAGGTTGAGAAGTCACAATTCAGACAACTTAAACTTGCAACCGGCAAAAGAGATGACCAGGAAGAAATGGGATGAAGAGATGGAGGCATGAAAGCTGACTGAGGAGGCATATCAACCAAGGATCTGTGCTTGCACAACACGGCCTGGACGGCGATTGAGAGCAAGGTGACCCATGGACACGAAGACCGGCGAGGCAGCAGTCACCAGCGATAAATGGCCTGCGCGATCATCTTGGAAGTCGTCGAGTCCTCCCTCCCTCCCCCTTTGTCACTGGATTATTTTTACGTTGTCCTTGTAAGAACCTCGTTACCAGTTCGACCATGGGAACTTTGATCCACTCGCTAGAGAGATGCCAAACATGGTACCTGCGTCACCTCGTTTGGCAGCCCAGTACCTGACAGTTACGCGAATGGTCCACCACCAGGCGCTCCCTCTATGGGTTGTTCAGTGCCGCCACCCAGGAGTCAGCTCCTGCCACCACGCTGATCTCACCATCAGAAATTCTCTGAGACCTCCCATGCCTAGCTAGCTTACAGGTGTGAGCTCGACGCTGTAAAATATGCACGGATCGGAGCTATTTTTGCATGTTTCTTTTGCTTCGTTCTTAGAATAAATATATCCTCACTCCTTCGTGCAAGCTACATACAGTTCATTGTTCCATTGCGCATTTCTTGAGCTCTCTATTTATAGATGTGTATTCCCTAGCATGTTGTGTACTTGTAGTCTCCCGGATAGGGTCACAGGACCACGGCAGGTCCACTTCTTAGAGGATAAGATGCAGTGAAACAGGACAACATGTAATAAAGCTATGAACTTTACTGAATGTTTAGGACAATGAAACAGGACAGCCAACTTCAAAAGATGGTAACTGGAGTTATGTTCAACCACCAAATACGTTCTTCACAAATCTATCTGGAAAGCTTATCAAATCTAATATATCTGTTCTTAAGAACACAACCTTCATTTCGGCCTAGAAGAGTTTGTATAATGCGTTAGATCTAAACTGCTCTGAATTTTCAATAGACTTATACAGCTTGCAGACTTCAAAATTTCATAATTCCTAAACTGCTTGGACTAAATTCCTGAAGTTAGAATTCATGGAAAGATCTCTAAGTCCTCTATAACTTCCTTCTGTAGTTAAAAAAAAAAAAAAAAAAAAAAAAGCAATTCGACCTCTAAGATATCCCAAACTGTCATACACCAGAAACTGCTGTATTTGATAATCGCTAAAAAATAAAAATGGATTCGATGTCTACCATTGATAGTTGATACATAATCCTTTCGTGCCACAATCCACCGCACCAAATCCATCTTGCATCAAGTGCTACGGTAAATGATCAAACCTCACCTAGGGATGCCTTAAACAACACTGAGTCTTAGTTGGGGAAAACACCAATCTAGCACCTCTTCCCGATGCTCTTGTCACTGTCGATCCATTTTGTAATCTACTCTCAGGTTTCTTGCACCTTTGGAGAGGGAGATTAGAGGAAACCAGGTGCTGCCACGGTGGAAGGGAACAAGTGGTTGAGACCAAAATGAATAGAAGAGAAGATCCCTCACCAGTTTTGCGGGCGAAAAAACCAAGTTGTTATTTTACTTAATTTGTTATTCTGAATTTATTATTTGTTAATTGTATTGGGTATGAACCTTTGATTTAATCTAATCCATCGCATCATTATATAATCTAACAATATATTTTAGTTTATGATTAATTTGGGAATTTCTAGAACAGTTTTTCAGTGAACAGGGGCTATTTTTAACCAGTAGTACACTAGAGGAGGAAGCCGAGTTCTTCATTTCTTTTCCCTAGTCCGAAGTCCGGACCAATAATGCTCCCCTTCGTTACTTCGTATAACTACCTATCATTGCACTGTACATATGAATGTGCACATAGTCCAGAGAGTTGAACTACATTATAAATTAGTAAGGTAGCAGCTAGCTATTAGATGGCAGGAGACACATGCTGTCATATAGGCTCTCTGCTTGTATTATATATGCTTTGTGTTTATACTCTCTGTACAGTCTAGTAATCATGCCGCCTTCAAAGGCAGCATGATCCATATATAGTTCAGGAGGGGTGGTCAGGTTCTTGGTGAGGCAAACATGAAGCAGGGATGTGGCAGCGAGATAATATGTAGAAGTGCCATCCTGTGTTTACTGAGGAAATTCTATTACAATGGGTGCAGTGCAGTATAGTCTAGGAATAGGAGACATTGGGATTTTCAGCTATGCCTTAACGTCGGAACATGGTACAGCATAAGGAGTGTTGAAAAAAGCTTGAAACATGTTCCGGACAGTAAACAAGCCATGATCAAAGCCTATGTCAGTTCGTTCTGTTTCACTGATCAACCTTGACAGAGTTCAGTGCTACTGCATCGATCTGTTTCAGTCGATACCAACCTGCTAACAAACTTTTCCTCCGCGCGCTCTCTTTTTTTTCCAAATAATTTATGTTCTGATTTTTTAATAGACTACTAAACATGTTTGTACGTTGCTAGATTATAGAGTCGATTATTAAATAGTCACATCATGCATTCCTGTTCGTCTAGAAGGCAAACTCGATCCGTAACGTTTGTGGATGCATGCAGGTTTAATAATATATCTTAGGATCACACTCACATTGTCTCTAGACACATTCCTTTCATATAAGATTTCTTATTCGTTTTATATATTTGAGCAAAAGTTATTGTGCATCTATCGCAAAAGTTTAGCCACGTTGGTGTCAACCAGCGATGGAATCTACTGCAGGGAGGGAGCAGACACCGGCGGAGTCAGCCGTGCAGCCAGAGGTGACTGAAAGTGCGGCTGTTGGGGTGGCAGCACTGAGATCTGAGCGAGCTTTTTGTGGCAGCATGCCTGTTTTTAAATAGCTAGCTATGGAACATAGCGGCACCACAACATGTAGGTTACAAGTCAAACCTCTTTTAGCAACATATATATGCACCGGCCTGTATATATGCGTTCCCTTACAAACATATTTAGTATTTGCCATTTTATATGTGTTGGCACATCAAAAAGCCATACAAATAATTTGGTATTTGCCATTTTACACATCCATGTTGTGTAATTAAACAATTAAAAAACATAATGTAACCAAAATAATAAATTGCACTCATATTTCAGAAGCTTGAAGCATGATAATTATTGTATTAAAAATAGAATTTCAATTATAACGACTAGTCCACGTCGTGGTCCGGTATCACGGCGACCACCGCCACAATGTCGACCGCTAGTGCGTTCTCGAATGGCCTAGCTCTAGAGACAATGACACAATGTTTATCTTGGTTCGGGGCAAGATCGGGCTCCCTAGTCCGAGTGTGATCACTATCCGAGCTCAAACGCCGCCAGGGGTGCGTGCATAAGCGGATCGAGAGAGGGAGCGAACTCCCAAGTCTCTGTGATTGAGGCTAGTGCCAATATGGGGGTGAGTGAGGGTGTGTGTGTGTGGAAGCTTGGGTGTGTTATCTTTTCGGTTCCTTTGCTTCGCTGCCTCAACTGAGAGCCCTGCCCCTCCTTTTATAGTGGCAAGGGGAGCAGGACATATGAGCTCTCCGAGCTGAGGCGAGAGTGGATAGAACAAGGAGCCGTGGAGCGGCGGGTAGGTGAAAGAGCTCTCCGAACGAGCTCGCTGATTGGCCGGGAGCTCTCTTCGAGCTCTCGGTAGCCGGATGTCGGAATCGGTCGCCGCCGTACGTGCGGGAATCCAGGCCTCGGGCGATGATCAAGTGTCACCCCTGTCTTCGATCGTGTAGTTGGAAACCGTCTCTTCGGGTATGGGAGGGCGGCCATGCTTGGCGGGCGCAGAGATGCGCCCGCATGTGCCGCAGGAGGTTGTAGCGAGTTGTTGGATGCGACGGGTAATGACGAGGGAGCTCTCGGGGCGAGCTCTTTGGTTGGGCGGGAGCCGTCTTCGAGCTCTTTGGAGGCCTGGATGCTGAAATTGATCGCTGCCGTACACGCGAATCGAGGTTTGGGGCGGCCCGGGCGTCAGGCCGATCCTTAATCATGGTAGAATCGATCCCGTCGACATGGGCGCGCTGACCATACCATGGATGAGGCTTGCGCACGTCGGTCGGTTGAGGAAAGCGTGGCGGCGGTTGTTGGGTCGATGGGGGTATGGCGGTTGATGGAAAGGCCTCTCCTGTAGCTATAGCGCTGCGTGGCTCAGTGCTTGTCGAGGAGTGATTGGCCAGCTCCTCGCTGCTGGCCGCGTGGAAGATAGAGCGAGCTCTTCCGCCGCCGCGGGGTTCGTTGAGCTCGAGCTCGGGCGAGGCGGGAAGAGGTCCTCGTATAAAAGGTCGTCGTCAAGCGGATGAGAGCTCACTCGGGGAGAGCTCGCTGAGGCGAGAATGTGCCCATTGGTTACGAGCTCATGCGGCGTCGGTCCGGCAGCGGCGAGAGCTCGTCCACGGCGCGGAGCTCTTTGGAGGATAGTGAGCTCTTCGCGTTGGCCGAGGCGGGCTCTCAGCTTGTTGACGTCGGCGGGGAGCTCATTCTTGCGTCCGGTGTCGATCCCCCACGGTAGCCCCAGGCATTTGGGAGAGAAGGAGTCTCTCCCAGGATCTTTGTTTGTCTGGCCAGCTCTTGTTGCGGGGTTCTCAAGCCGGGGTGTCTTGGGCGTGGGTGCGAAGTGGCTCGAGTGTGTAGGCTCGAGGCTCGTGAGAGGCGCGGAGCTCTCACGGAGGCTTTTCGGGTGTCGTGGGCTCATCGGCCCGTTGCCTTTCGCCGTGTGTGAAGATGGTGAGCTCAACCCGATCTAGCCTTGTTGGCCAAGATCGCGCTCGGTGGCTGCCGTCGGGTGGTCCGGGTGAGGCCCGAGTTTGTTAACTCGTTCGACACGATCGGCTAGTGGATCGACCTCGGATTCGAGGGCCCGACTTCAGTGGTCCTCGAGCCTGAGGGGGTTGCCGGAGGCGAGGTACTTCCTCCTCGAAGAGACCGGCTTTGAGTCGTTCGTAGCCCTCGGATGCAGACGGCGCGATTGAGACGAAGCCCCGAGCCCTTTCGAGTGCTCGGGCGTGGGCCGTCGATGCCGCTTCGCGAAGTGCTCCCGGCTCTCACCGCTTAGAGATGGAGGGTGAGGGATCTTCGGACACCGGAGGCCGGGGGGGGGCGCCATCATCGGCGGGATGCGGGCTCGTTCTCGCCGTAACCCGCGTCGCCGGGCCGATCCCGGCACCGCCCGGGGCCATGCCTCCTCCTCCCGGCACCGGGCGCCGCCTCCTCCTCCACCCTCGGAGAGGCGACGATTGCCGAAGCTCGCCGCCTCGGCCGCACCGGGGTCAAGGGGGCGTGAGGGCGGCACTCATCGACCGCTGGAGCGGGGGCTCGCGATCGCGGCACATCCAATGCGAATGCCAATCGGTTCGCGGCAGGTGAGTGCTTGCCTCCCTTGGCCCATTCTTTGGGCCGGTGCTTGTTTGCCGATCTTCGGGCGTCTTCTTCGCGGCTCGCCGGGAGGAGGCGGAACACTTGCGAACGGCTCCCCGTAGCGGCTGTCCGTGGCGGCCGCCCGGGCGGTGGTGGTGGCCTTGGCGATGGCGACGTCGACAACCGCGCGACCTGACGGAGGTCCAGGGGTTTGCGGACGGGGACTCCATGGCGACCTTCGCCGACGACGCCGAGGACTTCGAGGTCGCGGCGGAGGAAGTCGTGGCGAACGCCAACGTCGACGCCCTTCTTGGCGGAAGAGTAGTGCGTCGGGCATCGCGGTCGAGGCCGTGGTGGTTCTGGTCGGCCACGGCGAGGTCGTCGTCGCCAGGGTGAAGGCGGACAAGGACCGCAAGATGCCCTCGACCGCAAGGCGCTCCCTCGACCGCGAAGGCTCGTGACGGCCCGAAGCCCGAGCCGAGGCGTTTCAGGCGTGACCCGGCCATTTGTGGAAGTTGTAGCTAGAGCCTTATGTTCTTTTGCTTTCGTAGTTCCCCTGTTTAGGTTATGTACATGTATATGACAAAAAGCGTCCGTAAAGGGAATGGTTTGTCCTTTGAGACGTTTTACTTCAAAGGCTCGATGCCGTTGTTGATTTCGGGAGGCGAGGTCTTGATCGTGGTCGATGCGCGGGACCGTGAGCTCTTTGGGCGAGGAGCTCGTGCTTTCGACATCGTGGCGAGGGGGCGTCGGCCCGCGTCCTTGGGGGGTTGTGGATGATTCCTGTCTCGACCGACGTCGTTTCGCCGACAAGCTAAGCGTGGCGTAGCCTCGCGTTCCTTCTCTTTTCAGGGTCGGCCCGGTGGCGCTCGAATATCTCTCCGTGGGGTGGCATCATCCGGCGTGTGTCCCCAAGGCTCCATGAGAATGAGAAGTTCTCGTGGAGGCTTTGATTGCGTGCTTGTTTTCTCCTTTTTTTCTTTGCACAAGGTCGCAAAGGTGAGCTCGGATCGATTTTTACCTCGTTGGCGAGATCGCGCTTGATGAGCGATTGCGAGTGGTTCGGGAGGTCAAGCACGAGCTCGCTAGAGGTGGCTGACCGGTGGGCACGACCACCGCGCCCGAGTCGCATGTTATTTCGGGCGATGTTTCGAGCACATGCCCGAGGTTCCGCGAGAAAGGTGGATTCTCGTGGAGACCCCGTTAGAGTTTTTGTGGGCTCGTCGACCCGTCCCTCGCACGGTGGCCCGTGGAGGGGTGAGCTTCGGGCTCGATTTTACCTCGTTGGTGGAATCGAAGTGCTCGGTGAGGTGATAGCGGGTAGTTCGAAGGGGAGGTCAAGCTCGAGCTCATTCGTTGTGGTGGTTTGGTGGACCGACCTCGTGTTCCAAAGGCGCAACCTTTACGGTTCCGAGCTCGTTCGGGAGCTCGAGGACTAGAGTCTCCTCATCGTAGAGGATAACCTAAGGTTGTCTTTCGCCTCCTTTGGCAACCTTAACGCAGCTTAGGCGGAAGCCCCCGAGCTCGTTCGTGAGCCGGGCGGAGTCGTCGATCTTTGCCGCCTTAGCGCCCCTCGCTCGTGGTGTTCCGGGCGGCCGTCGGGACCCTCGTGGGGCCGGCCTTGAACCCTAGGACAAGTCGTGTGCTCGGTAAGGACCCGAGCTCTGCGATCGTTCGGGCTTGCTCGTATGTGCTCGACCTGCGGTAAGGACTAGTTATCGATATCGGACGTTGGAAAATTACCGTCGGATGTTCTTTGTTATTGCCGCGCTGCCGCCTTTACGCCGTCGCACCGCGCCTGCCGCCGTTATCGGGACGGGGCGGGACGAGCTTGAGCTTGCCTGGCTCGTTCGTTTGATCGGTAGGTGGGTCGTCCCTCGGAGCTCCGAGCTTGATTCAGCGGCTCTTCGGCGGCCCGGGACAGCGTGGGCGGGAGCCTCGAGCTCTTCGAGCTCGGGCCGTCGGTCCCGCCTCCGCGGTGCGCTCCTCGCACGCGCGGCGTCTCGGGGCGGCGCCGGGCTCGGGGTTTCGAACTTGCCTTCGGACCCTGGGGTCGTGAGCTTGCGGCTGCGAGCTTACCCTCCTCGACGCCGGTGATCGGACCGTTAAGTCGAGCCACAGGATTTTAGCTTTGTGTAAAAACACCCGTTGGGGCCTTACAGTTAGGATTTTTTACAGTTGGGGAGGAGTCGTCCCATTAATACGGCGTCGGTTCGGTCACCTGGCGGGTGTCGTGCGCGCGCGATCTCGCGGAGTCGGTTACGCGCGGGCGTGGTGCGTGGCGGGCCCCAGATGGTTTCGCCTCGCCGCCTCCATCGTGGCGGAGCCCTATAAATGGCGAGGGAGATGGGTGGGGTGGGCTCACCTTCCCGTTACCCGCCTCCCTTCACGCAGTTCGGAAGAAGAGAAGTCCGGCGCGGTGATCGGGCACGTGGATTCAATCCTCCACCTCCCCGCATCGCCGGGCGGGCCTTCTCGGGTGTAAGATGGGCTCTGGCGGCGTTCGTTGGCGACGGAGGACTTGATCGGCGGTGCAGCCTCGTCGTGGTCGCCGTTCCAGCGAACGGAGGCGGAGGAGTGGATCATCGGCGGCGATGCACGCGGCCCGATCGCCCGCCGGAGCTCACGTCGTCTTCGTTGATCGCGTTCCGCAGCGGGTTGGGGATACCGATGACTTCCTCGGCGGCCGATCACGTCTTGGGGGCATCGAGCTCCGGCACGGCGCCGAATGGGGTCTTTGCTCCTCTCGACCTTCGCTATGCTGCGAGGGTTGGTTGAAATTCCCCAAGCGGGAGCTCTTCAAGCATTACATCTTCGCCAAGATTCAGCCGGCTGGCCAGGGCGGCGGGGCGGCCCCGATGTCGCTGCGTGCCGGCTGAGCTCAGCGGGAAGGTTCGCGAGACCTTCCGTGGGCGACTTCCCGGCGGCGAACGCTCGTTGGAGGGAGAGTGGTTCTACTCAAGAACGGCGACTCCTTTCCACCGCGGTACCGCCGGGCGCACCTTCGGCGGGGGGGCGAGCTATGGCGCGAGACTCGCCTGGCGTGCGAGGCGGACGTGGCGGCGGCCGTGGCCAAGATCAAGGCACTGCTGGCGACGCCGGGTTGCCGGTGAACCACATCATCGAAACCACGGCTCCGCAGGCGGTGGTGCCGCTTCCGGCGTCGAGCTCTCCGTATGTGGGAGATGACGGGGGACAAGGCCGTTCGAGGGGTGCCGCGAACGCCCGCGATCTCGATGGCGACCGGTGGAGTTCTACGGCGTTGGTGACGGGGCGGGGGCGGGGGGCGGGAGCCCCGGCTCTCCCGGAAATCGCGCGGCGTTGGCGGCGGTAAGTGCCCTTCTTTTCGTTTGAGCTCTCCCCACTTTGCGGCGTGAGGTTTGCGCTTTCCCGGCGAGCTCGTGCTCTTCGGGTTGGGGTGATGAGCCCTTTCGGGCTCGGCCTCCTTTCCCAACGAGGCGGCGCCATCGTTGTCCCGGCCAGCGCTTCGTGCGGAGCGGTGAAGTGGGCTCGTCGGCGGAGGCGATGACCCGATCGGCGAGAAGTCCGGGCCGGCAATCAGTGAGCTCCGGCGTCGCCCACCGCGCCTCCGGAGGCGGCGTCCACCGAGCCCGGCGAGTTCTCGGACACGGGTGGCGGTGTCGGGCACGACGGCGCTATCGCGACTACACTGCGCCCGGTGATCAAGCCCGTGACCCGGTCGACTTCTCCGGTCGGCGGTGAAATGTACCGTCGGCGGCGCCGGAGAAGAGGAGGTCAGCGGGTGGCCCCGAGGTGAGTTCTTTGTCTTGCCGTTGCCGTGGCTGTATGTGGCACATGGTCGTGTCCGGCTGAACCCTCCTCCATGCTCGGGGCGGCGGGGAGATTACCGGGAAGCGGCCGAGGGACGGAGGGGCTCGGCTTTGGCGGCGACCTTAGGCTCGGCCGCGCGAGCTCTTTCTTTGTCGTCGTCGGTGAGCTCGATGTCGGTGATCCCGAAGCCATTGTCGTCATGCTCGGAGATGACGAGCATGATGGCGCCGGCCGATGATGAGCTCCATGGGAACGGCTCTTGGCCCGACGGTGGTGGCGGCGGGCGCGATGACGGGATCGCAGACGGTACGCCGCTCCTTTCGGGGGAACCCATCGGCCGATTCTCGCCGACGCGTCCCGGGAGCTCGCGGCGCCGGGCTCCTCGTCGGCGTCGCGAGCTCTCCGGTGAAGGGGGTCACCGCGCGAGTGCGGGGCGGGACGGCCTCTTCGAGGATGCCATCGTTGAGCTTCCGGTGGCGGCGATGGCGATGGTGAGGGCGGAAGAGGCGCCACGGGGCGCCCGCCCCGAGGAGGAAGAGGAGGGCCGTGGAGGAGGGCGGTTTGCGAAAATCATGGGGTGTGCACCACGATCTCGGGTTCCCCCGAAGGCGGCCTCGTCGTCGAGGGCCGATCATTGCTCGCAAGCCGTTAACGAGAAAATGAGCTCGAGCTCGTGCGGATCGATGCAATCGAAGGACATTTTTCTTAACACGCCTTAGAGGGGTACATAGCATCTAGGTGGATTGAGGAAGGTCGGGCCTATAGGCATGAAGCGCTAAGAACAAAGCAACCGTTTTAGAGATCCTAAGAGGAATTGACGTGGCTGTTCCCACCACGTCGATCTCGTTGCTCGCTTGCGCCCTTCGGGTTGGGGCCTCGCGGGGAAGGTGGAGGTCGAGGTCGAGATGATCGAGCTCGTGGGCGGCCGTGCGTCCACTCCACCTTCGGCCGCCGTTCGCCCGATGCCGAGGTGATTTGGCGGGACGTGTCTCGCTTCCTCCTCCTCCGCCGAGGAACCGCGGAAGCCGGTGAGGCTTGGGCGGCCCGCGGGCGCCCTCGGTGATCCCGGGGCTTCTCCGGCGGGGGGGAGTAGAGGCCCTCTTGGCGGCCACTTCCTTGCTCGGGGCATTTGGGAAGGCGGCTCGGGTGGGCGGCCGGTTTGCTCCACGATGGGGAGGCGCGGAACCGGCGCGTTGGGTCCCGATGCATAATCGGTGGCACTGGCGGGCCGCGGCGTCGGCCGACGACGGCGTGCGTCGACGGCGATCGACGGACGCGCTCGGGCGAGCCGTATAGCCTCTGGTCGAGGAGGTCGTATGCATGTCTGCGGCCGTCCACGGGTGTCCATTAGCGGCGAGCTTGAGCTCGGGGCGGAGGCCACGAGGTCTCCGCGACGGCCGCGCCTCGTCTCGGGTCGAGGCGTGGGCGTGGCGCGACGCCCGGCTGCCGTCGGGGTGGTGACGCGATCCGGCGTGGCGGCCGGGGACGGCGGGTCGGCGCCGCGCCTCCTTGGCTCCCCACGGCGGCGCGTATTTGTGAGCCCGGATGCTCGGGACGCCGCACGTGGCGCGAGGGGCGGCGTGGGACCTGTTTGGGTGATGGAGGAGGCCTTTCCGGCGCTCCCCAAACCGTGATGGGGCGCGGGGGGCGATGATGTCGGGAACAGGGGCCAGCGGCCGGCCTCGTCGGTGGGTTACAGTCGTCGGGGTGTCGGGGACGCCAAGCGGAATCCGACAGCGGCGTCTGACGGACGCCCGTCGCGGCGGGTGCCATTCCGTCGGCGGGGCGAGGGGTGCGGTCCCTGGAGCCCGGCGAGCGGGACGGGACGTCGAAGGTGCCGCCGCCCGGGCGGGATGAAGGGAGGGGAGGACCATGCGCGACCCTCGCCGGTGTGGGACGAACCTCGGGGGAGGGGCGGAGGATCATGGCCGCGGGTGATGCGGGAGGGAGGCCATCGGGTGGTGGAGTCACACTAGCGCTCCCCCTACAGGGGCGCGCCAGCGTAGGTGGTGCGGTATCACGGCGACCACCGTCTCAAGAATCGGCCCCGGCTGGTGCGTTCTCCCGAATGGCCTAGCTCTAGAGACAATGACACAATGTTTATCTTGGTTCGGGGCAAGATCGGGCTCCCTAGTCCCGGTGTAATCACTATCCGAGCTCAAACGCTCGTGAGGGGTCTTGTCTAAGCGGATCGAGAGAGAGGAGCGGACTCCCAAGTCTCGTGATTGAGGCTAGTGCTAATATGGGGGTGAGTGAGGGTGTGTGTGTGTGGAAGCTTGGGTGTGTTATCTTTTTCGGTTCCTTTTGTATTTGCCTCAGGCGAGAGCCTCCCGCCCCTCCTTTTATAGTGGCAAGGGAGCGGGACATACGAGCTCTCCGAGGCGAGGCGAGAGTGGATAGGGCAAGGAGCCGTGGAGCGGGTAGGTGAAAGAGCTCTCCGAACGAGCTCGCCGATTGGCGGGAGCTCTCTTCGAGCTCTCGGTAGCTTCGGATGTCGGAATCGGTCGCCGTCGTACGCGGGAATCCAGGCCCGGGCGATGATCAAGTGTCGCCCGTCTTCGATCGTAGTTGGAAACCGAATCTCTTCGGTATGGGAGGGGCGGCCATGCTTGCTGACGCAGAGATGCGCTCCGCATGTGCCGCGAGGAGGTTGTAGCGAGTTGTTGGATGCGACGGGGTGCGACGAGGGAGCTCTCGGGCGAGCTCTTTGGTTGGGCGGGAGCCGTCTTCGAGCTCTTTGGAGGCCTGGATCTTTGAAATTGATCGCCGGCCGTACACGCCGAATCGAGGTTTGGGCGGCGGCTGGCGTCGCGCCGCCCTAATCGTGGTAGGAATCGATCCCGTCGACATGGGCGCGCCATACCATGGATGAGGGCTGCGCACGTCGGTCGCATTTTGAGGAAAGCGTGGCGACGCTGTTGGGTCGATGGGGTATGGCGGTTGATGGAAAGGCCTCTCCCCTCAGCTGGCGAGCGGCCGCGTGGCTACGGTGCTTGTCGAGGGAAGCGGTTGGCCAACTCCGTACCTGGCGGCTTGGCGTGGAAGATAGGCGAGCTCTTCCGCCGTCGCGGGGTTCGTTGAGCTCGAGCTTCGGGCGAGGCGGAAGAGGTCCTCGTATAAAAGGTCATCGTCAAGCGGATGAGAGCTCACTCGGGGAGAGCTCGCTTGAGGCGAGAATGTGCCCATTGGTTACGAGAGCTCATGCGTCGGTGCGGCAACGGCGAGAGCTCGCCCACGAGCGCGGAGCTCTTTGGAGGATAGTGAGCTCTTCGCGTTGGCGGCGGGCTCTCGGCTTGTTGGCGTCGGCGAGGGAGCTCATTCTTAGCGCCCCGGATATCGATCCCCCATCCACCAACCCGTGCTCTCGCACGGGTTAGAATCTGAGTTAGAATCTTATGAGACCATAACTAATAAAATAAGAATAACTTATATTCAATATCCATTTGTCTTCACTTATGTTCTAAATTTACTACTATATATAGTATGTACCCTATATCCATTTGTCTTCACTTATGTGCCATCAAAATTTTATGTTTTTTTTTGTCCAAATTCATAGTTTTTTTACTTTACTTAGTGCCTCTATGCATCTCATATACATTTAATTCGAACATTTGATTATATAAACAATGATAGTTTTAATTGCAGTAAATATTTTGATGATATTAACTTAAATTGTGATTCTTTTCCTATAATTTAAAGCTTATAAGTCCCTTAATTAGATAGAACAACTATTATATACAATGGTGATTATAGTCTACCAATCCGATGGCCATTTTTTTAGAATTTTAGGATCTATCTTTTTTTATTTCTATTGGTTCCTTGAGTAATAATTCTATGATTAATCTTATTAGCACCATTTGCATTTAGTTGAAACATACATAAATAAACTTAAAGTGTATAAACTCTTATTTCCTTTATGTGATCCAGCCTTAACATTTTGTACATGTGTTAATTTGAAATTGTAATGCTTACGGTATTGTTTATTCAAAATTCATGTTTAACTTTGTTGATGTAAGTTTTAAGTTATTGATGTTGAATTATTGTTTGCAATATCTTATAGCATTTAGATGTAGATTTGAGACATTTTTGTTTTTTTTTACAACGGTTGAGGTGGATAGTGTAGCTACAAATTATATAGATATTTAAAAATTTACATTATCTTTCATAATGCCATGTATGAGTAATTTGATTGCTAACTTTGGGGGTCAAAGCATTATCTTTCATATTGTTAGATATGAATAATTTATTAAAAATATTATTGGATTAGTTTGATTTTTTTGTGACCATGGAAGTATGAATTTCCCATATATGCTCTATTGATAACACCACGAAGCATGGCAACCTAATTTTTAGCATCATCTACATGTAACTCCAAGCAATTCGGTCACATTATTACTAAATTAATATAAAATTATAGCTAATGGTCAATAAGGATTATATCAAAAACTTATTTGTGTGAAGAAATAGGTGGACATCAAAATTAAAACTATAACTAATTAATGGTGACACATGTACATTAGGAAGCAAATTAAATTGTAATTATGGGATCTAGTAGGATCGCTATGCCTAGGTATGGTTGTTGCCAGCGATGTTGTTGATGCCATGGATGCCGGACATCGTGCACTGGTAGCCTATATGTTCTCGCCTTCCCTTTCTAGACAGATGTCTCCCTATATGTTCTCGCCTTCCCTTTCTAGACATAGATGTCTCGTTGTCCTCATAATGTTGGCAGACGTCTATCCTTTAGTCCCCATGATGCGTCTGTGTTGAACATTATAGTGGTCGGTGCATGGTGATTTGATGGTGTTTTTTTTTTTTTTTGTGCATGGCCGGGACACTGGCTTAGTCCATGCATATGCTCAAGTGTTGGATGGAAATTGACACCTCATTTGGTAGTTAATAAATTTTCATGAAGCATGGGTTTTAGGCTATTTTTATTTATGCTTAGGGCATGTGTTTGGGAGAATGGATAAAATCCCTTCCCGCTAGTGGTAGGAAAAATAATGTCTATATATTTTTCTTCTTTCTTGCTATACATAGATCTTAAATAATTGATTTATTTTTCCTCATTTTTATTTGTAATACTATAATGATTGGTGAGTTATTTTTCAGAAGACAAAGTAGATATGTGGTTACCAATTGCTATAGTGTATAGATTTGATGGCCATATGTTTTTTATTATTTTGAAATTTCTACCAAATCTTATTTCCTAGCACATCTAGTGAGAATTACGTGGAGCCTTCATTAGGGCTTCCAATTAGTAATAGGTTGTTGAAAATATAAGTGAGAGCAATTATGTTTATGTAGAAATAACTCGTTGATATATATGGTGTTTTTCCTTTTCACTTAGGAAAAGTAGGAAATTGAATACTTCAGTTACCTTAACTTGTTCCATGTAGAGACACACATGGACGCATCACCTTGATGTTATACACTCATTGCAAATGAAGCATTATATATCCTAGGCCCATGCTCTACAGCTCTAGTCTTCCTGTTGCCTGGATGGAAAAGAAAAAAGAAATAAGAATAAGATAGTTACATGACATGTTATTCATTAAAAATCTATTTTACAAACAGAGGAAGTGCACCAGAATTGCCTTGCATGGTCTAGATGGGTTCTAGTAAAAATTGACGAAGAAGCTGTCTGCCTGTCTTGGATGAAGATTGAAGATAATCAACTGCGAGAGGCAATTCATGGAAATTGACTCCTCCAAGCCTCTCTCCCTGGGTGCCACCATGCATATCAATTATTGTTTGCTTGTCCCATGCGTGAGATGCACATGTAGGTTACTGCTTGGTGCCCCTCCGATCTGTTGTCGTCTTTCCACACATCGATCTTCATGGAGGGCAATCGAGCAGGAGGTCTAATGCATTCACCGGATTTTTTCATGCGTGCACTAACATCCATCTTGCCATAACACCATCTATCCACAACACACAAGCTGTTGGGTAGGAACTGTAACACCGGGGAGACGAAACTGCAGAGAAGAAGCCGAAAGCTAGATGCGCTAGGTTAGTCGGTTAGATTAGATGGGTTCCGCGAAAAACACAAGAAAAACAACCCAAACTGATTTAGGTAGTTATTTGAGTTATGATATTATATTTCTAATTCTAATAACCGTGAAATTAACCAACGTGAACGTGATTGTGAGTCTTGCCAAAAATATTTTATATATTTATAATAGGTATTGTCTTTTTTGGCCGCGCAGACGTTTGTGTTCTGGTCTGCACGTTTCTGCGCCGTCCATCGATCATCCCAGGCCTGCGGTGCTCTGGGAATTTATCGCTCCGCACGGCCGCCCACTCACCTTACCGCTCCACGGAGACCGTGTAGCCACCTCCCACTCCCGCACGGAGCACGGCGTCTTCCACCTGCCATTCCCTCCCCCTCTCACCCGCGGCGTCCGGCGAGCTCCTTCCCGTCGTGCTCTACTCGACGGTGACCTCCTTCGGCGAGTCCGGCGCGGCTACCACCTCCTCTTGCCTGCTTCCCACCGCCTCTCCGAGCCGGCCATGGCGGATCTGGCAGACCAACCCTAGCCATGGCAGATCGGGTCCCAGCCATGGCGGATGCTAGCCCTGGCTATGGCTATGGCACCCCCGATGCCAAGCCCACCTCTGTGGGGCGACCCTGCAGCGGTAGCGCTGTCGGAAGAGGAACGACTCCTCCTCTAGTCCGCCCCTCGCCACTGGATCTGCCGACCTGTGGCCACCACTCGATTCCTCACCGCATTCGTCGGAAGATGAGCCAGCGTAAGATCCTTTTTCCGGTCTTCCCCGCATGTCATGGCTCCCCCCTCACTGCTGCTACGCCACTCTATGGCTACCCAGCTGAAACGTGACAATCAGGCTTCCGGCTAAATTTGGCATCCTCACTGCAGGTGAAGCTTGTCCCTGACCTTGCAATCCTCATGACGTGGCATGCAGTTCCATCGACTTACACAAGATCTGGTGAGCTTTCTCTTCTTCCCGCTGTTGGCAGCTCAGGGCATGGCCCGGCTGATGGCACCTTAGATTTTTGGGAGAAGTGGTGTTGGATTCATTAAGAAAGAGGAGGAAATCATGTGATTGTTGTTTGTTATAAGGAGAGGAAGGATGTCCTGGTGCTCGCATCTCTTAGACCATCCCTATACGATTTAGATTTCAGATTCGTTGCTGGCAGTGAATGTAGTATTTGTGGCAACACAAATCAATGCATCTGTTAGCCATTGTTTTTGTTTCATTTCAGATGGAAGTTTGAGTAGTTAAAATATTCTTCCTATAATCAGTAGGATGTTTATTTATGATCCATAAAATCCATCCATCTATTCCTTACCAAACTATGTTTGTCATCTTAATTACGGTCTCTGTTATTTGTCTGCAAAACATATACCCTGACAAGGGTCATTCGTTGCCACTGAAACTCAGTGGAAGAGAACAACGTACATTCTCATGTGTGATGTTCTACATGTTCCATTATTCATGTTCTGTTGTGGCCTCCCTATTTTTTCTATTATTGTTTCCTTACACATATTTATATAACTTGGCTGAAAAAAAAGTTCAGACCCCTCATGTGTGATAAGCTTAAAATTTAGTTGTCTACTCTATCTTACAGTTTATGATGCTGACCAGCTAATTTACATGGGATATATTTTTATTTTTCTGTTCAGAAGATTTGGCTAGTTTCCACACAGGAATTTTCTGTGTGCTCTGTTGTTCTGTATAGTGTTGACTAACCTGCTTTTGGTTTGACGTTTGCAGATGCAGATCTTTATTAAGACCCTCACCGGCAAGACCTGGTTTCAGTCAGTTAAGTTTCAGGTTTCAGTATTAGTTTCACTTAGGTTTCAGTAATTTGAGCAGGTGTGTTGTTCATTTGACTGCTTTATTTTCAGTATGTTATCTTAGATACACTGAGAACTATACTTTGAGAATGTGCACTTGTCTAAATTTTTGAGGTTCACTTTGTCTAAATTATAAAGTAATGCTATCTGAATTCTGTCAACGTTGTGTGATGCTATCTGAAACCTGGCACCGACCAGTGAAGCTAAGCATAATGCAGCGAATATTTTCATATATTAGTCCAATCATTGGGGTTTCTAAACATGTACTCTGAATGACAGTCTGCAGTGAATTTTGTATTGAACTGAAATTATTGAACTGCTTTTCCGAATTTGTTGAATTGCCTTTCTAAAACTATTGAATTGCTTTTATGAAAAACTATTGAATTACCTATATTTATGCCAAATGAGCTGAACCATTCATCCAACCTTGTTTTTAGGTGCTGCTTTGTGTTAGGAAATGGATAGAGGACAGCAAAACACTGCTTCTTCGTCTTGAGCTGCGCCCTAAGGTATGTCCACCCAATCTGCCATCTCTACTAGTCGCAACTGGTCAATAATCTAGTGAGCAATTTAATATCATTGGTGAGTCAACTTATTAGTATTCTGGTAGCAATTTAATTTCATTGGTTAGACAAGTTATTAGTGGTATAGTCATTTTGGTTTGAAATTTGTGCGGGTGCCTGTGCATATTGGGGATTTTGGGGTGGAGTTTGCTGGCTTGGAAGAGGCCAAGGGAACATGCGGTGGTGAGCAGCATGCAGAAATGGCCAAGGAGATCTGCTCCCGCCGTGACCACGCGTGCCTTCGCCATGAGTTGAGCATTGTGCAAGATGCTCCCGCAATGTTGCTGTAAGTTTGCCCCTAGCCTAGGAACCACTCTCTCGAGCTTCAGTTACATTTTTTTATGTGCTCCCAGGTGCAGCCAAAGCGTTGTGTAGCACAGCTGATGAGTTTATTTAGATCTCCACTGACTTGTTTTTTCAGTTTAGCACTAGTAACAAGATGAATGGCCCTGATTCTAGATGTGGTTATTCTTCTTTACTTGATGTTTTTTTCGAGGGCTGAACTTAGTGTTTGAGATGCATAGTGTTACAGCCCCTAGACCTGGTAATTCAATACTGAAACTTTACTTTTTTTGTGACATGATAGCTGGTTCATGCTTAATTTTTCTGGAACATTTTCTCATGATGTAAATCAAACTGTAGCTTAATGCCAATGCCATTTGTCTATGCTTATTGTTTTGCAGTATAGTAGTTAACTTGGCTGCAGAATTAGGATTTTTAGATGAACCTGACAACTTATTTCGACTAGAATAATTGGGGCTGCTACATTATGACATGTAGGCAATTTAAGTGTCACTTGTTAGCAATTTTAGTGTCATTTGTAGGCAACTTAGACTAAATCAACTGGCAAATTATTTATATTAGCTAAGCACTTTGGTTGTTCGATATATTTTGCTGGTGCCTGTGTGATTCTGTTTACTATCATGCATCATATGTTATAGTAAGCTTTCATGTCCTTCAGTTGGACAAAATTGTTTCGTTTGTATGATTCCACCATTAAAGGGCTTTGTTTGGAACTTTGGATGCACATATATTTACTTCAATGCACGTGTTGGAGAACTTAAACAAAGTAGTTGTTTGGATACCAGAATTGGATCCATTTCTCTAGAATTGGTTGAAGCACTTCCAGATGGGGTTGTGGCATGGGTTTTGGAGCTGAAATGTTTCAGGTTTTCTTCATAAAGGATACACTTCTTCATAAAGGATACATTTATTTTTTTTGGGCATGACTGCATGGTGAAAACTGAACTGACCATACCATGGATCAAAAAGTGGGGCAGCTGCAGCTGTTGCTGCTGCACACATACCTATGGCTCATGCAAAAGGACTGAATTTTTTATGAAAAACAACCGAATTGCTTATGAAAAAGGACTAAATTTGTTTTTGTGCAGTTCAATTTAATGTCTGGGCCATTTTTATATCAGTTTTCTCTCTGTCATCGTCTGTATACTAATTATGCACTTCTCTATTTCATGCAGGTGTCAGGCCATCAAGTACCAAAATGAACATGTGCAACAGCTAAGACAAGAAGCTTTTTAATGCAGCAAGGTGTATATAACCGTCTGAGTGTTACATATAGCCCATGTTAAGTTGGAGCGGTGCATACAGTGCATACCCAAGATGTGTAATAAGAACCTTTAGACATTGACATGTTCAAGTTATGAATTAGATTTGCTTATGCAGTAGGAATCACAATATACTGCAAATTGCTCATGCATCATAACTAAATTGCTTCTAAAAAACAATTAAATTGTTTTATGCAGAAGATCTGAATTGCTTATTGTTTTCTAGTAACAGATCCGGCTGGAATATTGTGTATTTGTGGTGTCGAAGGTGATAGTACTGTCGATGGTAGAATCATTATTTTGCATGTGTTTCTTTTGCACCTATATGCTGGCTTTTGGATGAATCGGGCCTGTCCTCCTTTTAATTGCCCCCTGGGCGACGGGAAATGTGGGCGTGGGCTCTACATGGCCTTTTCTTTTTCTAAGAAGTGCGCGCACGTGCAGCAGCTAGGAAAAAAAGCGTTTGCACAAAAAACCCAGGGAAGGTTACTTTTCTAGTGCGCAGGCTATAGCCCTAAATTCTGCGCGCGCAGTCTTTAGCCGCGTCCTTTATAATATTAACCAAGTCTACGTGATGGCTAGACATTTTTTTATTAACAAATATTGCAAACTTCGGCCAGATGCACCAAGCGAACGTGATTGATCGGTATATTTTAGGCTATTTATTTCTTAATCTCTAATAATGCAAATATTAAAATAAGGGATAATGGAATTATTTTTTATTCCTTTTTATCGTGTTATATGTTAGATTAGATGGGACAAACGTCAAACACCGGGTAAGATTTTAGAATAATCGAATTTTTATTTTTTCCCTTTTTTTATCCATATAATAATGGCACAGGTGGGTAATATTTTTAAAATAAAATAGATCTAATGGTAACAAATCGTCAAAGCCTATAGATTAACGGTTAGATCTTTCTGATTATTGTGAGAATTTCTATGATTTATCTCTTTTCTAGCGGCGTCGGTGAGAATTAACGTGGGAGGCTTCATTGGAGCCTCCAATTAGTAATAGTAAGATAGGTCAACATGTTTGAAATATGACACAATGTATCTAACGTTTATGTCTCATTATCTTCTGCATTTGTCGATCTCCAAATGGAAGTAAAGTTTCTTCTCCAATGTATCCGCTCTGAATCCTTCTCCAAACTACAATGTAGCTTTTCTTCAGAACCCAAAATGAACATCTATAAACCATATCTCTACACTTGTAAGTGTGGTACTTGAAAGATAGATGGATCACGGCCTCCACGCAAGGGGAGGTGTGTGCGTTTTGCAGACCTAGCACTAGCAGAGGGCGACACTTCCTGCTTTCTGCAGATCTATCCCAATCCCAAGGAGTGGGACTGGAGTTTGCTAGAGAATCTTGAAGAAACATCCATATGGAGAAGGGGGCTGGGGAGGTACCGTCCATGGAGCCAGCGAGAAGTTAGAATACATCCTCCGTATTTTTTCCATGTATATTTTAGAGTTCTTTATTTTAAAAAATGTATATTTACACTCAACTTGAGGTACGCGAGCTGATGTATTCTCCATGGAAATTTAAGGGAACCGACGCATACAACTTCTGTTGCGAGGGACGCATAGCAAAAAGTGGGTGGCTGTCGCGTTGTAGCCTTGTAGGTGCCCCCAAACAGGTTCAACACCGCCACGAGACGCTTCTGCCCCATGGTCTACTCTCACCATTGGCTCATCCTCAGGCCCGGCCCTGGGGGGGTGCCAGCGGTGCCTGTGCACAGGGCCCTCGATGCCAAGGGGCCCAAACCCAAGGTGTGTATATACACTACTCCGTATAAGCTATACAATATGTAGGTGGTATACTGAACTCTGGTTGCCTATGGCCCATAGAAAAATACTAAGCGTGTGGGTGAGGAACAACCTGTATGCCTGTTCGCTCGCTCTTTAACTCCATTCCTAGTTCAAGTAAAGTGACGTGCCCATTTGGCTCTCTTCCCTGTGCCCCTTTTCTTGATTGTTTAATGTTTGATTTGCCTAATAATCACCTCGAGACTATGAGATTCCAATTTGGGGTTGGAATTTATTATAGAATGGTGCATCAAGGGCAGTGAATAATTATTAACTCTATATTCAATTTAGACTAAAAAAACAGTGATGGATATGCATGGTTCACTATGCATTAAAAGTGAAAAAAAAAGTGATACATAGTTTATGTCTACTGTATATGAAGGGCCCATCTTTCTAATCTTGCTCCAGGTCCAAAAATTGACAGGACCGGGCCTGCTCATCCTCAAACATGGTCAACACGCTGCCGGCTGCTCCCGCTCGTGCTATAGTGGCCACCCGCCATTTGGTCCCTGCGTCACCTCGTTTAGCAGCGCGCCCACAATTTCACGCTTCTGCGAATAGCCCACCACCAAGCACCCATTCTACGGTTTCTTCAGCGTTGCCACCCAAGAGTCAGCTCGAGCCACCAGGCTGATTTAACCATCAGAAATTCTCTGAGACCTCTCATGCCTAGCCTAGGTGTGACCGCGAATCCGCGATGCTTTAATTATGCACGGATTGGAGGAAATAGATGCTTCTTTTGTTTCGCTCTCTTAGAATAAATATATCTTCCTTCCTTCATGCAAACTACAGGCGGCTCATTCTTATATTTATAGATGTGTATTGTCTAGCATGTTGTGTATTTGTAGTATGTCAAATATGGTCACATGACCATGGCAGTTCCACTTTTCAAGGAGGTTAAATGCAATGACTAAATAAGTACAGAATAACAAAGTAATCACTACAACATGTAAATGTCAGTCGGGCACGATTTACCGAGAACTGAAACCAATACGAGGAATACCGAAAACTGAACCGAAAAACTGAAACCGAAAATTCGGTTCCTAGTTCTTGGGCGAATTTACCGAGGTACTATCGGTTCTGTATCTCGGTTCTCGATATTTACCGAACTGGAATCAAACTTTGTCTACCAGCCCATGGATTTATCTAACAGCCCATAAATCGTTAGCCCAACTAGAGCCTGAGCCCACAAGGAAAACCTATCCCCCTTAGTCATTCCAAGACACCTCATCCTCATCCCCTCGTCCTCACTTTCGTCCGCCCGGCCGCCCGCACCTGTGCACCGCTTTTTACCCGGCCGCCGCTCCGCGACTTGTGCACCTGCCGGCCGCCTCTCTCCCCCTGCGCCCAAGCCCGCCGGCCGCCCAAGATCGACCCCGCACCCCGCACCTATAGGGACGGCTCGTAAGCCCTTGTAGAGGCGGTTTTGGTAACCGCCCCTAACGCTCTATTGCTAGAGTGGTTTTATAGTAGGGGCGGTTAGTGATGCAACATCCCCTAGTATGCAATCCATAAATCACAGTTTCAAAATTAAAAAAAAACAACCCATCTCCATCGGTCGCAAGTCGCGCGGCATTTCTCCGCGCAAAATCATGTGATACGCCGCCATCGGGTTCTAAACCAGCGACTATACTGAAAGCAAAACTAGCCCGGCCCGGCCGAGCCCGACGGGTTTTGGCCCGCCCACAAACCTTCTTGGATAGGGCCTAGGCGGAGATTTTGAAGCCGGTAAAAATTTTTGGCCCGAAATACATTTTTAGCTATTACGTAGTGTAAAGCGCGGCAGGCCCGCCAAGCCGGGCGGGCCCGCCCGAGCCCGGCCCAAAAAACAAGGCCCGACTTGCCCATTGGGACATCATGGGCGGGATTTTTTCGACTGAAATAAGCGGGTGTTTTTGTCCCGGCCCGAACCCAACCCGCCAGAAAAATGCTCATGTCTACCCGCGACCTCCTCCTCGTGCATAGGACCTCCCTCCAGCTGCGCTACTCACTTGGATGTGTCCATATTCGATTCGTGTCCCTACATATTATACAAATTGGAGTGAAAGTTGACTATTTGAGGCTCTAAACGAATTCAAATCAAAAAGTGGTCAACTTCAAAGTTTCATAACTTTTCAAGATCTACAATCTACGTATAGGGTGTTTCTTCATCCGAGGTCGTTTACAAAATTTGAATTTCAAATTTGAGACATTTAAATGTAGTTTTTGCACAACCGGATGGTTTCAAATTAAAAAGTGGTCAACTACAAATTTCATAACTTTTCGAGATCTACAATTCTTATTTAGAAAGTTTTTCTATCCGAGGACATTTGCACAACCAGATTGAACCGCCCCTGCTAATAGTAGGGGTGGCTTGTAACAAAAACCGCCCCTACCGTGGACACTGTAGGTGTTGGGGTGGTTCATACCACAGTAGGGGCAGTTAAAAAAAAATACCCCTACTCAAAAAGTGAGGCGTTCTGTTAGTTGCTTTTTGTAGTAGTGAGTATATCATGAGACTAGGAAGCATCAGAATTCAGAGATATACGACTTCTTGGGCACTGGCTACCCATCCTAATATGGAGTCCTATTTCAGTGGGTCATCAAGTTTCCAGTGCTCAGGATTCGCTATTACACCATTGGTCCATTGGAGTCCATTCTCGAAATGATCTTGTACTGTATCCTGGTCTTGCACCCTTGCACGAAGGTAAATGGTGCCAATGAGGCCAGCGTGCTGCCTCCTGCAGATAGCTACGTGTCCGATTACTGCACGTACGTATGCTGTCACAAGTAGTCCATGTTGCCCTCTATTCTTCTTCTTCTTCTTCTTCTTCTTCTTCTTCTTTATTACTTTTTTTCCGTTTTTGCAAGAGTTGCTGACCGCATGGCTAGCAGAGTATGAATACCATGGTTTATTTTGATTCTCCTAGCTAGGTCCAGTACCAAATTCAAAATGATCAAGAAAAAGTATCGAACACAGTAGGGGTGTTGGAGCAGTGGACAAGCTAGATGTCAAGCTAGTCACTGACTTGCTCAGCCATCTAAAAATGCTTTGTAAGCAAGCATGTGAGGCACATCAGAAGGCGTGATGTGAGCAGGAACACGGCGGTTCTGGCTCAGATCCAGTGGACGCATAAAACACCACTGAAGGGGATGAGAGCATGACGGAACGCGACGGTTCTAGCTCGGGGAACGAAGCTGCATCTCGAGGACAAATGTTACAAGTGTGGAAATTGGGTCGAGGAAGACGATCCTGCCCTTCTACTCAGCGGAGCTCTTCTATATCTGTGCCACTAAGTCACGTTCACCATCACCTGTGTCGTCACAATTCACAGCGGCCACGTTGAGTTGTGTTGGTAGTGGCCAAGGTCTTCATCCAACTTAATGACGAGGTAGAGAGGTCCATCAATTGGTGGGTCCTGGACACTGGTGCCACGCAGTGGCGGATCTAACAACAAAATTTAGGTGGGGCGAAACAATGACAAAACTTTTAACGACATCACAACTAAGCACAACAATAGCTAATCTATGGCAAATTTAAGCATTGATTGATGATGGTACCTCATTTGAAGATAGTAGTCCATTAATTCAAGAAAGAACTAATCATGTCTTGGTCTTCTAGGTGGCCTAGGCAAGTCAATACGCCGATTTGCTTTGGCTTGAAACGTCTTCCTGATTTCACCTCCATCAAGGCTTCTAAAAATCTCCTTCTCAATGTAACAGAGTATCAAGTCATTAAGCCATTCATCGGTCATCCTATTACGCAAATCTGTCTTGATTATATTCATAGCCGAGAAGGCTCTTTCAACAGTGGCAGTTGCAACAGGTAGAAGCAATGCTAGCTTGATGAGTCGGTAGACCAATGGAAAAGTGATGTCTCTTCCACTTTTAACCATCTGTATAGCCAAACTTGCAAAATCTTGACAAGCCTTAAATTGTTCCTCTCTTCTCATATGAAGGATGAATGTCTGAAGTTGTTCTCTTATATTAGAGCGATCAATGTCAGAGAAATCTTCATGATATATTTCAGTTAATCGAGCAATCTTTTCAACATCAAACTTAGAAAAGGAGTCTCTTGGATCAAGACATGAGAGGCAAACAAGTAACTCTGATGATACCTCATTAAAGCGATGGTCCATCTCGGTGATAATAGCATCAATAGCAGCCAAGAAAGTATCAACACGGTAATGATGCTCTTGAGTGATTAAGTCACCATCTAGCCTTGATCGACCCCATCTAGGTATTGACTCATCTAGATTTGGTATTGGAATCCTCTTTTCAGTGCAAAATGATTTGACTTCATCAAGCAATGGCTCCCAACCATCATTTCTCAAACTCATCAACCTTGTTTTCACATCAATAAGCAATGACATGGCCTGAACAATATTTTGATCCTTTCTTTGTAGCAATTGAGATAGCTCATTAGTGATGCGAAGCACCTTCAACATCAACTTCATATTCAAAACAAAGGAGAAGCTCTCCATCTTACGCACCAAAACCACCCGCTCGACTAGTATTACGCTCCTCCTCATGAATCATGGACAACACCTTAACCACAGAATTCCACATTATCTCAATACGAGCTAAGGTTGTTAAATGAGAACCCCACCTTGTTTCTCCAGCTCTAACTAAATTAGTCCTTTGATGTTTTCCCTTTCCTGAAAAAAATTTGACCACTCTCCAATTTTTCCAAAATTTCTTCCCTATGTTTTGTAATTAGCTTATCCTTTCTTTTACAAGATGAACTAGCACTTGTCACAATCAAACTAACATAGTTGAAGAAATCATCAAAGGATGAACAACTAGATGTGACTGAAACAATTACCAATTGCAATTGGTGGGCAAAGCAGTGAACATAGAAAGCATATGGGTTCTCATCACGAATTTGCTTTTGTAGACCATTGAATTCTCCTCTCATGTTTGAGGCTCCATCATAACCTTGTCCCCTTATCCTAGCAACAGATAATCCATACTTAGCAAGCATCTCAAGCAAAGATCTTTTGAGTGCATTTGAAGTTGTGTCCTCCACGTGCTTCAGACCCAAGAACCTTTCAACAACCATTCCATGTTTGTTCACAAACCTGCAACACATGGTTCAGTAAGGTTATACATAAAAAAAATCAACAATGACACTATTGACTTATGAGACATACATCAACTAACCTCACAATCACAGCCATTTGCTCTGCTATTGAGATATCACGAGATTCATCAATGAGAACAGAGAAAAGATTATCCCCAATCTCATCCTTTATCACTTTACTAATCTCTATTGCACAACTTTCTGTAAGTTCCTTTTTGAATCTGGTGACAAGTCATCTTAGCATTGAGTGGACAGCAATCATCAAATGCAGCCCTCACCTCACTGTTCCTTTTCTTGTACCAATCAAGCATCTCTAAGAAATTCCCTTTATTTAAGGATGTTGCAGATTCATCATGTCCACGAAATGCATGACCTTGGGCAATGAGAAATCTTGCAATGCCTAAAGCTGCAGTCACTTTCGGACCTCATATCTCTTCTCACTATCTATAGTATTGGACTGCATAGTACGTGAGATACTTTTCCGTTGATTACTAAAGTCATCAGCACATTTTTCTTGCCTTGTTGTGGCAGCCATTAACAGCCCGACAATGATCTGGGAGTCCTCTATTTGCTGCATTCCTCCAATTATCATAGCCAGTCTTACTAAAAACAACATGACCAAACTTTTCATGCTCTGCTTCTCTCCTAAATAAAAAGCAATAGAAACAATAGGCTGCATCCTTTGAAACACTATATTCCAACCAATCATAATCATCAAACCATGCTGCCCGGAAACATCTATGATTTGTTTTTGGAAATGCATGACCTCTAGGTTGGGTTGGACCCTTCAACAAATAAGCCCTCTTAACCTCATCTCTAATGTCAGGGTGAAATCTATCAATTGCTATTCGACATCCAGGATCAGCAATAACATGAAGATTTGCATCAAATTCCCTAATGAGATTAGTATTGGTTACACTGTCTTCTTCTGGCCGTGTTTCTCCTTGCTCTGCCTGGGCTTCTACTTGTTCTGCAGTTGATTCAACTTGAGAAACTACAACTATTTCTTGATGTATTTGTTCTTCCACAGCCGCACCAATTTGACTCTCATGGGTACTAGGGTGGGATCCAGAGCCAGCACTCATGCTAACAAAAAATGACTTCAAATCTACACATATAGAACCCGCAAATCTTAATTGTCACATCTCAAATAAAATACTAAATGCCTAAATGTCAAATCCACAATTATACCTCTTGTTTTATATTTTTTCTTCCCAATTGCAGAAGACGCATGACTGTTGGGGGGGCAGAGGTGCCTGTGCCTCGGCCTCGGCCTCGGCCTCGGCCTCGACCTGCTCCTCCCTCTTCCTCTGGCTCTTCAGCTTCTCTCCGGCCATGCCCACACCCACGGCCATGGCCAGCTGGTCCCACCATCAGAGCCGGCGGCGGGGCTGCTGCTTGGGGCCGGGCGAGCGGCGGGCGGCACGCCGGCGGCTGCGCAGCTTGGGGCCAGGCAGCCGGCGCGCGACAGCTGTGCAGCTTCGGGCCGGCCGGCCGCGGCAGCAGGAGGAGAGGGCGGGGCGCCGGACTGCTTGGGAGCGGCGAGCAGGCGAGCGCTGCAAGCGGCGGCGCGGCGCGGGCAAACGACGGAAGTTGGAACGAGTACGAGAGAACCAGCGAATTGGGGATTGGGTCCTTCCACTTGACCTAGGACTTGGGCAGTTGGGCCGGCCTATTGAGTTATTGGGCCTTTTTCCCTCTCTACTACGAGCAACTACGTTGGAGGCCGCCGGACGCCGCCGCTGTCCCGTACTTCGCCGCGGCGCTGCTCCTCGTTCTCTCCGGCGGTAGCTGGGGCAGCTGCCCCACCCTGCCGTATGGGTGGCTCCGCCTCTGACTGCCACGAATCAAATGATTGGATCATATAGACTGCCATCGCGTGCTTGATACAACATCTCGGGCACTATACGGTTCGGTGACGGATCCGTGGTTAACATTGAAGGATAGGACCATGTTGTTCATTTGCAAGATAGGAGTATACCACATCCCACGTCACACTACCAACATCATTAGCATTTGGTATTTGGACAATGTCGGGAGCAAGATCGTCAACGAGTGCGGCCAGCTTCACCTCTATGGTCCTGACTGGCACCTGGTTGCCTTGAGATATGGCGCCGAATTGTCTACTACTTGAAAGGTCACATCAAGTATCGATTTTTGAGGAATTTATGGTCTGAATTCCGAAGTTTATATTGTTTACAAGTTTGTTGCACTTTAAATTATGTATATGTTTTCCATGGCTCCACAGTCAAATTTCACAGTAACATCCTATGATGTGCGTCTAATTTGTGCACCGGCTTTAGGTGATGTGGAAACATTCTGAAGTTTCAACTTGAGCAAATGCAGTGCAAAACGAAATAAACACTGAGAAGGATTTGTTTTTAGAGAAAACTACTGAGTTCAAAAACAGTCACATCAATGCAGTGCAAACATTTATCATTGTCTGTAGAAATAAATATTTAGCCACCGAAGAATACAATGCCAGCAAAAAAACGTGCAGTGCACAGTGAGATAGTGTAACTGTCCTCATTGCCCGCTGCATTTGTGATTGCACCACCGATAAATCGGCATGACTTTAAAGGGAACAAGAGCGCGTCCATATGGCAAGCAACTGATGGCATAGAGAGGCGCCCAAAAGCATGGATGGGAACTTGAGAATTGAAGCCGTTTGTTCTCGACTAGACTGTGAGAGAGAGGATCAGAGGTGATAGCATGGAGTGTATCATGGGATAGGAGGCACTAGAATTCAGGGATGTACTGCTCGTGTTTAACTTTCTGCATATCCTAATCAGGAGTCCTGACAGAAGAAACCTACTAGCTCGGCGTGTGTGCGCAAGCAGGGGTAGCAATGCGCGCATGTTGTGGCGCACATGCACAGTACTTGCACCCAGCATGCAATTGCATAGTCTCAGCCCACAGGCTGTGCTGAGCTTAAGGTTTGGGGAGTCTGGTTCTCTTGTATGTTAGTAAGAACCAAATTGAATGCAGTTCACTTTTGTTTATGTTAAACTTGAGAGTTTTGTGTCAAACTGATCTATTTAGATTTGGAAAGCATAAGAGGATTGCTGCTAGTAGTAATGGCCTCATTTTTGCTTTGCTACAAGATAGGCAAGTTCAGTAAGTTTGCTTGTTGAAAGCCAGACAAGTTTAAGTGAATTGTGAAATATCGAGATGTCTGTCTCGATTAGCTGTAATTTTAACCTTTCCGGAACAGTGGTAAACATTTTGAGCTGCAACTTTGAGTTGAAATTAAGCATTGTCATCCATTACGTAGCCGAAAGCTGTGTGATTTTAGAAATAGAGTATTTGTCGTTGTAGTGTTGTTTTATTTTTTGTCGTATGCTCCTTTCTAAAGCTGCTGTTTTTCTAGTCTATTCCTTCATCTTGATTAATTTAATCGGGAGGTCTTCCGTTTGGTTTGTTAAAGAAAAGAAACAATTTTTGTTTTTGATTTAAACTATAAAGAGTTACATTATAGAGACAAGAAATTAGTCCAGAGAATGCAGACATGCAACTCAGACTTTTACTCAGTAATTAGAGTTTATATAAATTCTAAGGACGATCAACATGAGGCTCAAATTAGTTTGAGAGAAATTTCTTCTTCAAGGTGTGTTTGTGACTGCTGTTATCTTCTTTCCTATGCACGTCTTGCAGGTCCCAAAGCCATTCACCACATTCTCAGAGGATACCCTAAATACCATGAATGTGGAAAAGGAGCCTCACTCAGAACCGAATGTTCCAAGCACCAGGAGAACTCAACGTAAAAGATGTAAGGCAGGAGGTCATCAATGTTGAGGACCATGTAGATGTGTTGGATGACCATGATGGTGCTATGGATGATGACAATGGTGGTGGGTGATTGATTTTAAGATTCCAAGGCTTTATTGGGTGAGCATAGAGGTTGCTAGTGGTTAATATTCAGAATAGCAATTGGAAGAACAGTTCTTTTGTCGTATCAATTTGGAGGAGCATGATTTGTAGTTAATTTCACATTAACATCCTGCCATCCGCATCTCTTGTGCATAGTCTTTAGGTGAAACAGGAACATAAAGAAGTTTCAATTAAATGACAAATGACATCCTCGGTACTTGGGAATCATTTTTGTTTTAAAAAATACCGTAGTTCTGAAACACCGTTGCCACAGGCAAGTGAAAAAAACATTTGCCATTAGTTACAGAAATAAATGTTGGGCTCCAGTAGCATGACAGCAATTCGATAGGCACGTGAGATTGTGTAATGGTCATCTATGCCAGCTGCATGTAGGATTGCACGGCCCATAGATCATCATGATCATAGAAGTGACCAAGACCATGCCCATTTGATAGGCAACAAATGACACAATGAGAGCCACCCAAGTGTGCATGTGAACTTGAGAATCAGGTGACTATGGTCTCGAAAGGGAGGGGGGATGCAGTTTTGTGCTACACTGTGTGTGTTAGAGAGGTGACGCGCAGAGTGCCTCATGAGATTGGGAAGCACCATAATTCTGGGATATACAGCTTTTTGGGCACCGGCTACCCATCATAATCTGGAGTCCTGTTTCAGTGAGTCATCAAGGTGCCAATGCTGCAGAATTAGCTGTTACACCATATGACCTGGGACCAGGTGCCCCGTGCGGTCGGAACAAAATGATGGTGTCCAGTATCTTGGTCTTGCACCATTCCACGAAGGTAAACGGTGCCAATGAGGCCAGCAAGATGCCTCCCAGATAGCTACGTGTCCGATTACTGCAGGCCCATCTATGACAAGTAGTCCATATCGCCCTGTATTTTTCTTCTTCTTCTTCATTATTATTATTAATTTTTTTGCAAGAGTAACTGACAGCATGGCTAGAAGAATATGAATATCATGGTTTATTTTACTTCTCCTAGGTCCAGTATAGGTATAACTATTTGTTTCACCGTTTTTGTAAATCACTATCGCTTCATATGTGGGCCCAACAGTGATCAATGATGAAGGTGGAGACTGGTTGTCGTCCGCTAGGGAAACACAGCCCATGAATTCGAAGCGCAGTCGTCACGGGAAACACAGTGTCAGTAGAGTGATCGTGCAAATTCCAACCGAAGATCGTGCAAATTCCAAACGGTTGCGTTGACGGCGTGTTCATGGGGAAGTGAGCAGCCGGCTAACTCACTGTTTAAGCACGCACTCTGATCATGGCGTTCATCTTTTCTAGTACACTAATCCAGGCACATTCTCTTTGCAATCATTAGCACCATGGCTGCCTCAGGCTCAGGATCCAACAAGCGCACCAGTGAGGTGGTGGAGACACCGGCGGCTAACCCCGAGCCTGAGGGATCGTCCGACGACAACTTCGACTCGTATGTCCCGCCCTCTCTAAGCCGGACCGCATGGAGGTTCTGGCGAAAGGCTAGAGGAGGCGGCCATTTCTAATGAACGCCGCTTTCAAAAGATGCTCGAGAGTGATTTCACCCTCGATTGTCTCAAGCCTACCTTACGGGCGCCTCAAGGAGGCTGGCGGACAGCCATGATCTTCTTCCAAAGGTGGAATCACCTCTAAAAGAAAAGATCAATCACTACGCCCCAAAAAAGTGGCGGAGTTGGCTGGTATCGTCCTCAAGGCCTTGGCCAAGAAGGACGACGCGGCCGAGGAGGAGGAGGAGGGGCGAGGACTTGGCCGGTCGCCGCCTTCCTCTCTTTTTATCAATTTTAATATATTTTTGTTTTTTTGTTTTTATATACATATATATATATATATATATATATATATATATATATATATATATATATATATATATATATATATATAGGGAGAGTATAGTCTGTAGCTAGCTAGCTGAAATTTAATATTTTATTTTGTAGCCAGGCCATACCGACCACACCAGCCAGGAGCCGGGCCATCCGACCGCAAGGTGCATGCAACGATGGGCAAAAGCCAGCCAGTAATCAATTACTACTACTCTCTCGGGATGGTATTAGAAGTCGTTTTTGGACAAGGTTTAGGTCAAACATCGGAAATATAAATCATCAATAACTTTTAAGTTGTTGAGTTTGTAAATGTAAAAATTATATGAGTAGATTTGTCTTAAAAAATACTTTGATAAAAGTGTACATATGTCACATCTCCATAAATATTTTTATAATAATAAGAGGTCAAAGTTGTGTTTTGGAGACCGTGTCATTTGTCCTAAACGACTTCTAATACCATCCCCGAGGGAGTATTTAAGAGCGTGCTGTCCATTAATTTGGCGAGATCACCGGAGGACGCGTGCATGCTTCCAGATTGCCGTCATCAACGTCAACTTTCTACCAGACATGCATGTCGCAACTACTAACTACCATATTATTTTATTATAGTAAATACCAATAGCTATACGGTGATTTTCCAAAAGTGAGCAACATTAACGTGCAAATTCAAGTAACAAAAATCATAATTGGACAACTATATTTATATTTATGATAATCTCGCATTATCATTTACCATAATCGAGTTACCGAAATGGCATATTCAATTTACTACAATATTTATGAAAAAACATTTCAGTTACCATGGTAGCTCGTAATTGGACAATACCAATTTACGATAATCAAATTATCATTTACCATAATCAAGTTACCATAATGGCATATTCGGTTTATACTACAATATTTGTTAAGGGATAGCACAATTCAGTACCATGATCGATTTTCCATGCATGATACCATATCCAGTCTTTATACAATGATATGAGAAGAAATAATTTTACTACAAATTAAAGAATTGCTTTTCTTGCACATTACGTTACTATAAGAAGGAAAATATTGAATATGACACGACCTTCGAAATGTTTTTCTTGCAAATTCTATGACAATGCTCTCGAGTACACACTTTTGTGTTTACATGCACATCACACAACATGAATATTTGGCAGTCTGCTGTAAGTTCACTATAACTCTGATCTCATAGCTAACTGATTCGATCAAAATCTTGTATTGAAGACGGCTGCAGGCTGCTGTTTACTCCAATTTCCTAAAAAAAAGAATTCCATGAAAAATTGCAGTAAATGATGTGACGTGTTTACAATATTGCAATGAGAATTATAACCATGGGAGAAAATCTATAAATTTAACTATTGTCGTTATGATTGACCAGAAACTAAAATTAATAGAATTATGCATAGTAACATATAAAAAATGGAGTCTGAGTAACAGTATCGTTCTAAAATTTGCACGAGAAACATAAAAAAAGATCAATGCTTAGGTGCATATTCAACAATATAGGTACCATGATTTAAAAAAACATTATTAATGCATGAAGCCAATATAGCCATGCGGCTTGTAAGAACGATATGCAGTTGAGGAAAAAAAAATTGATATATAGTGAAGCCATACGTACTCGCATAGTCTGTAAAGGAATATTTCTAATCCAATGGGAGAACAATGACACCTGGTTAACACAAGATGGACGAGGAAATCAGCACCGGACCGGACGGGAAATCACGACACAATATGCACGGATGGAGAAGAGGAACTCGCCTTTGCATCGAAGGGCGGCAGGCTGCGCAGGTCTCATGGAGCTGAACAAGAGCGGAACGGAGACACACCTCATGGAGACGGACGAACCAGAGCCGACTGGTACGGCTGAGTGTCGCTGCGACACATGTGGATGAATGGACATATGCAGGGATCGACGAGCTGCGCACTGCCGGCCGAAGGACGGCAAACGGTGCGAGATATGCAGCCAGGCGGAGCGACCCCAGCACCATGTGTCTGTTGCTGCCACCGCTGGGAGGGAAGAGGCCCTCGTGGCGTGGCCGGTGGCTGGCGAAGGGCGCCCAGAGATCCAGGTCTTTTCCAACCAGGGATGCAGCAGCCGCCGCCCGCCGCTGAGAGACGTCCGCGTGTGACATGCCTATCACGCGTCAGGGAGGGTACGACGTGCGGCAGCGGCGACCGTCGACCCCGGTGCAATTACGCGCGGTCATCGGCGCCGCTGCGGGTGACGTCGTGCAAGATCCACCACCAGGAGATCGACGCCACGGATCCATCGCGCATATCTGCAAGATCTATGGAAAGAAAAAAGAGAATACAAAATTGGGATGTACGATTCACCATGGATGGAACCAGGACGTACGAAGTGCGGCAGCGGCGACCGTCGACCCCGGTGCTCACAGGGATAGAATCAGGAGCGCAGCCGCCGGTCGGTGAGGACTGAGGAGGCTAAACTGATGGTCGTTGCTTTTGTAGTTTTGTGGACGATGGAAGGAAAGCAAAATCACAGCAATTAAATGGATGCATCATGCATGGCTGTATTATAATTAGCAGTAATGATAATGGGACCACCTCGAGCGACTCAAAGCCAGGGCTGCATGCAATGGCTACGGTAGCTGCATGCACGGGCCTGGTTGGGTCTGGATGGTGCGGTAGTTTTGATCCGGCTACAAAATTTGATATTTTGTAGCTAGCTATAAGGTATTAGTTCTATATATATATATATATATATATATATATATATATATATATATATATATATATATTAACGTTGTGTGTTGCTCCCTCTGTCCCAGAATCTGTTTCGTTTCCAATTCAAAGAGTGATTAAAATTAAATACGTGCAAAACAGTTGAGTGCCGTTCAATGTAAATAGCATTTAAATTTAATTCGAATCTAAACTTGAGCACCGTTCAATGTAAAATTTGTCAAAAACAAACCATTAACTGTCGTTGTGCCTTGAAAACGCAAATCACCGTTTGAGTCTTTGAGGAGACGGCCATTGGTCGCAGCGGTCATCATTAACGTTTTTATGAGGAACCGTCTTTTGGGAAACACCATATTTTACCCTCCCCTTCCATTGTCAAACACTAACTTCTCTTTTCGTACCCCTTTCACAGGAAAGCCGGACACGCCGCCGCCGATGATCAACATGGCCACTGTAGGGAGGAGATGAAGTTCGCTATGTAGCGCCTCAACGCAGCCCTCAACAACCTCAACTGTCCGGCCGACGATGTTGGTCTACCAAAGGTGAATCTGCCCCTCGAGCAGAAGGCCAACTTCTACGCCCTCCAAATCGACCACCGGGCGATATCCTTGCCGAGGGGATACCGCCAAACTGGAGGATATGGAGGAGGAGGCCAGGAAGGAGGCCGCTAGGAAGCCCGGCTAGGCGTGCGGCCAAGAAGGCCAAGAAGGCGGACTAGCTAGGTTCTTTTTTACGTTAATTTATTTGTTGTCTTATTTGTGTGGATGTGTAAGATACAATACATTTGGTTTGTGTGATTAATTTGTTAATTAATCAATTATTGGTTAATCGATGCATGTCAATCTTTTTTTTGCCGTTAATTTGGGTTCTATTATTTCCTTCTATCGGTTTAATATGATGCTTGTGAATCTTGAAATGGCTAGCGGTTTTTATTTCAAACCCCGCAAGTCATCGATCGTGTTCTAGCATGTTCTAGTTAACAGTCATTTCTTAGTTTGATGTGTGTCAATCTTCATTTTCTATCATTTGTTTTTTATTGTTCCCTCGTCCCGAAATCGCTATCGCCCAGGAAGACGGTGGCGGCCTAGGCCGCTTTTTTTTATCGGTTATCTACTATTTTTATGTGTTCATAAGATACTATATATTATCTTGCAACGAATAAATCATTTGTAATTCTAATGTGTGTCAATCTTCTTTTTCTTTCATTTGTTTTAGTGTTACTTCATCTTGAAATTGCTATCGATTCCGGCAGTGATATGTGTCCATCGAGATCATTGCCGGGTACTCACTACTACCTTGAAATGATTTTCCGTGATGGTTTTTTTTTTTTTTTTTTCCGTGGCGGGCATCAAAACCGCTATGCGGCTAGAGTCACGGTGGCGGTTTCTGCCCGCCACGGAAAATCCATTAACCTTGGCGGTTTATTTACAATAACCGCCACGTTAATCATAAAAAAAAAAAACAAAAAGCCCAGACCTAACCCTAATGGGCCAGATTCGGGCCGACACCGCCGTGGCCGCCGATGCCGCCGTCGGGGCCGGGATCCGCCGTGGGCGCTGGATCCGCCGCCGAGGGCCGGATCCGCCGGTGGGCGCTGGATCCGCCGCTAGGGGCGGATCCGCAGCGGGCGCCGATCTGCCGCTAGGGGCGGCCGCCGCCGCATGGTCCGCGCGGGATCCGCCACCGCCGCCGCCTGGTCTGCGCCGGGCGCCGCTATCGCGCTTTGACTTGTCCCCTCGACACCACCGCCGCCGCCGGTGCCGGATCCGCCGCGCTTGACTTGTGCCGGGCGGCGCTGGTGCCGGATGAGGCCGCCGCGACGAGCCTTTGCCGGACGCCGCCGCCGTCACGGGCCCGGGCTGCCGAGAAGTGAGAAGGAGAAGGGTCGCCATCGAGCGAGAGGCAAGAAGGGGGAGGGGGGCGCGTCGGGCGGAGTTGGACTAAGTGGGCTGCGTGGGGATGAGTGGTGGACTGTGAAACAAGGGTTGAAATTGTATATATATGTAACAAGCTGCTAGTGGGCTGAGTGGGCTGCTGGAGTGGGCCTCGATTTACCATGATGGTTATTTTTGATTAACCGTGGCGGTTTTTCTCCTAAAGGGGGGTGCCGGGCCACCGATTTTTTCGTGGGGGTTTCTCAAATGCCCGTCACGGAAAATAAAATCCGAACACCTCGTAAAATCAATCCTGTAGTAGTAACTATTCAACCCGGTAGTGATCTAAATCTTCATTGTCGGTTCTGGTTGGTTCCCTGAATTTTTAGATTGTCACGCGTCTGAACTGGTCATCATTGCCAGTGGATTTGATTCCAGCAGTCATGCCGGCGGCAGTGATGAACGAATATGTAGTAGTGGACATTACTTTTTTGGTAAAAGATGAATTATTATTTCTACTCTTTTCGCCAATTATTCCTCTTTCAGTTACAACCATTTGCTGCCACATACTAGAGCCATGCGCATGTTTTTTTTTTCTTTTTGAGAAATTATATATGTGCAGTTAGTGTTACAGCTGGCTACCGAGACCACCAAATTGTTTCTTGGCCTTATAAAACACACATAAGGAGTAGGTGGTCAAGGAGGGGTCTTGCCTGCGGTTCATTCTTTTGACAAAAGGAAACACAAGAGCCGGTCTGGGAGTGTGCATGTGGCCGAGAGGAAGTACCCATAGGATATGTAGTCATGTGGGATTTGGAGGCATCCATGAAGCACATTACAGTCTTGTTAACAACACTAGCGGGCAGTGTTAAGGCGCCCGTCATGGTTAAGCCATATTAACCGTGGCGGGCGGCTTGGCGGCCGGCCAGCTACGCCGGCCACGGAATTACCGTGGTGGGCAAACAGTGTGCCCGCCACGGTAAAGATTTTCCACCATCACGTAAAATCATTTTGCTACTAGTGAAAAGGAAACAATACAAGAGCGGGTCTGTTTTATGATCCATAGGATTTGGAGGTATCGAGCAAGCACATTACAGTCTTGTTGATTACAGTCTTGTTGATTGTGAATACTGATGAGGCCAGGAAGAAGAGAGTAGTTAACACATTACAGCTTTGCTAGCTAGATTGGAACCCCAGTTAAGCTACCAAAACTATCTTCTTTGCCCCTCAAAATAAAAGAAAACTAATAGTTTGTCGGTGAGTTTAGAGAATTCATGAGGTTCACACACGTGCCTCTTGAGCTTCTGTTTTCTGACGTCTGATGGTGAGTTCCTCATCAGTCTCGGTGAAAAGTCCCAAATATATTGTAATAATTTTCATTTTGTGGAGATTGGTGGTCATCAGCATCTCAGGTTCATACCTGCATAATCTGTGGTACCACTGTCTCAGTCTTGAAAAAAAAAAATATGGAATAAGCTTCTTTTTTTAGAGACGCTCTAAACTTGCATCTTAATTATCCATTCTATCAGTATGAAACTAGTGTAACTTAAACCCCCAAATTTTTATATGGATTATCCATCTCGTTAACAATGAAAGATAATGCAAAGTAGCCCATAAATTTCCATTAAAAGTACTCACGCTGATTATTATGAAAGATGTTGTTTTTAGTAGAACTTTTAATTTGTATATAATTGATCACTTGTATGCTTATGAAGCCTAATTTGTGTGTAAATTATCCATATTGAACTATCACCCGAGGTGCCACAGGTCTCTAATATGGTGTCTCCCACTTAGAGAGCTGGGTTTCAATAGGTCCGTACGTATGTACACAATATCTAAGAAAAGAAAAATGCTAGCGATCTCTAATATTATATCAACTCCATTTTGCTCTCTAAAATGACGGTACAAATGCAGTTCCCCCCTCCCTACCTTCTTGGAGTGTTTCTGGCATATTGTAAACAAAGAATGGGAAGCAGCAAGAAAAATCAAGTACCAATTGGCAGCTGGCGTTTTTTTTTTTTTATATATATAAAGCTGTAATATATGGAGACTACTTCTAGTGCTTGATTTGGTATCAAGGTTTATATACAGATGGAAGTGCCCATGGAAAATGAGGTGTGTCTTTGTTAATCTTGAGATCAGCTATCAATCTGTCGAAGGTAGATAATAAACGAAACAGAACATAGATAACATGCCGCACCCTATTAGGGCCTTTTCTGATCACATCTGTGGACTGTAGACATTATTTTATAATAGTAGCACAATGAGTTAGTTCGCATATCTACCCTATTAAGTCATCCATGTGCATTTTTCCTTTGAGAAACTATGTGCGATTACTGCTGCAGCTGCAAGCAGGGACCACCAATTATTATCTTGGCCCTTATAAAACGCAGACAGGAAGCAGTGTAGTGTCTTGCGTGCAATTTGTTCTTTTGACAAGAGGAAACACAAGATGGGGTCTGGAACTGGCAGTGTGCCTCTGTTTCTGAGAGGATCGGAAGCACCCATATGTTAGGTTAGTCATGTAGGATTTGGAGGCATGGGAATATTTGGCTACGCTCAGAGCTGGATGGATGGAGCTCACAGACATACTTATTCAAATAGCAGTGGGCTGTGCCCTACCATGACATGAGTAGATCCAGTGGCGGTTGGGCCCTCCTGCTCCTCCCTTCGGCTGCATGAGGCCCAAGATCGATGATCCAGTGCCGCGTGGTGCGACGACGCTTCCTCGGCGGAGCGGCAATGTGGCCAGCCTCGCGACCGGGCATGCTAGCGGTGAGATCTCAGTGTAGTACCTTCCTTTTGTGATTCTGGCATATTGCAAGTTAGAGAATAAAGAAGCACTAAGCAAATTGTGTTTGTGGCATATTGAAAGTTAGAGAATATGAAGCAGTAAGAAAATCATGTAGAAATGGGTAACTTGAGTTTTTTTTTTTTCTGGTGAAGCTGTAATGTGGAAACTACTTCTAGTGCATGGTTTGTTATCATGGTTTGTATATTTAGGGAACTGCCTGCTGTCGACAATGACGTGTGACATTGTTAGTCTTGATATCTGCTATCAATCTTTTGAAGGTGGTCTCAGGTTGGGGATTAGAGATGATTGCAATTAATCAACGTAACGCAACATAGATATATTGCATCCTATTAACTTTTTCTTCCTAAAATGAAGTTTCCCATCTACCAACAAGAAAAATTTAATTTGCTGCCACATAATAAAGTCATGTGCATGTGTTTTCTTCTTGAGAACCTTTGTGCAATTAGTCTTGCAGGTGCGTGCCGGGTCCACCAAATTATTATCTTGGCCCTTTAAAACATACACAAGAAGTAGGGGTGATCTTGCCAAAGGTTCATTCTTTTGTCAAAAGGAAACACAAGAGCGCGAGTCTGGGTCTAGGAGTGTGCAATTGTCCGAGCGGAAGCACCGAAACATTGGGTAGTCATGTGGCATTGGGAGGCATCGGGATCTTTGGCTTCACTGGACAGCTTGCTGTCAGATTGCTCAGGGTAAACTCTCTGATGCTAGAAAGCCCACAAATCGTTGTCCACTTCAAAGCCCACAAATTATTATCTTGGTTTTGGGATCAATGTTGAGACATGTTCCTGCGTGTGTTTCTTCTTGATTTTTTTTCTTTTGCAATGCATCTAAAATGGTTGTAACCACAGTTAAATGTAGCAATAAAATACTCTGGTTACTCCCCAAAAATAAGGAGAATACCTCGTCGGTGAGTTTGGAGAATTGATGAGGTCCACGTCCATCCACGTGTGCCTTCTGAGCTTCTGTTTTGTAACCACTGATGACGAGTTCCTCTCATTCCCTTAAAAAAACGAGTTCCTCTCATCAGTCTCCCAGTTGTCCAATGCATTGGGACTGGCGGTCTCAAATAGTCATAAGCAGCATTTCTCGTGTGAACTTGACTAATTTTCTGTACAACAATCAGTCTTGACAATTAAGCTGAGAAGACGTTGATCCCTAAATGGGTATTACTCCCTCTATTATCTTTTATAGGGCGTTTGCCAATAACATGCTTTTGATTCAATATAGGGCGGGCTGGCTTGTTGAGGCTAGCTGCTAACGTGCACAGCGTGGGCATACGAAGGGTTGCTGCTAGAATGCTTGACCGGTTGCCAAAAGAAGCCTTGTTATTGGCTCATGCTTATTTACTCCGCGTGCATGCATGCATAGAAAGTAAACTCATCCAATCAAAATGTTTCGCACTATGGGTCACATTAATTCTCTAGTCGCTTTCTCTTTCTCCTTGGTATCTGGGATTTCTATGCTCATGCCTTATAAAAGATAATAGAGGGAGTATCATTGTTTCTTAGAGTTCGAGGGCAAAGGCCCAGTCATTGCATTGACAAAGGTGGGTAACACCTTCCCAAAACGAGGCCTCTAAAGGTGCTTTAAAATTAGTTTCTGTTGATGCCAGGAGGTGACATAGATCACACACCATCAAGGGCTAGCATGCCCGCGTTCAACACACGACCTTGATCACACCAAGAACACATGGCTGACTCGAGGATAAAGTAACAATGGGCTGCATTGGGCCTCCACTAAATTAGCGGGCAGGGTTGTGCGGCTTGGCGAGCCACAGGTCGGATCAGGCAAAGAATATGGGCTTGGGCTAGGCCGGGCCTATGGGATGTAGGCTGCATGTGCTTCTATATAGGTTTCAAAAGAGAGTTTGGAACAATGGTAACTATTTTTTTTAAAAAAAAAGGGCAATGGTAACAATTATGGAGGAATTTATGGTGTGAATGTCCAATGCCGGTTATATTGTACACGGTGTATTGAAAGGGAGGGAGGATGCTGCTTGTGCTAGACTGCTTGCTAGAGTAATAGACATGATGCATTTAGTGCATCATGGGATTGGAAGGCACCGGAACTCTGGTATATATGGCTGGCATAGAAGGAGCTGCCTCCAAATCTTGAGTCCTGTTTGAGGGGGGTGATCAAGGTCAGTCTTTGGAAAGACCTCTCTGTTCATCGAGAGGATCTTGGGCAAGGAATTATCCCTAGAGATCAAAACGAAGGTACACACCGCCACCGAGGCCATCTACTCTGCCATCTACTGGCATCAGTCATGCTCTTCCCCATTTATGCCACTGAGTCACCGCCACCATCTCCTCCGTCATCACTGCGACCACGTTGAGTTGCGTTGGTAGAGGCCAAGGTCGTCCAACTTAACGTCACGATAGAGAGGTCCAACAATTGGTTGGTTGTTGACACCGTGTCATGAATCAAATAAATGGATCATTTCGTGCTGAATATTCCAGTCTTTTCAACTTGCCCCTATGGGTTGAGGCTTTTGATCAATTCCACAGGTTGAAACACTTGTTCACGCCGTAAACAATCTGATGGCCTAGATATCCGCACATATATCTGGGGCTGCGATATTCACTTCAAAGAAGGCCTCTTGTCAGTTCTTGGGTTCTCTCTTGATGCCCCTTCCGTCTTTAAGAAACTTTGGAAGTCCCCATGTCGCAGAGAACCATAATGTATTTTCTCGGTTGCATGCAATTGACGTGATTAAGCAATTGTAGTATTCTGAGAAGGAGAAACATGCACATTCCATCTTTTAATTGTGTTCTTTGTTCCTCAAACACAACAAACAGTTGATCATCTTTTCATGGATTGTCAATTTGCAAGACATTGGGGGGCTTAATGGTTTGACTGTCATCGGCCTCGACATTTTTCGGAGATTTGAAAGCTTCGGACAACAACTAAATATCAACTTCTAGATGGAAGTAATTATATATTATCATGTGTTGGTATCGGACGGTCAGAAATGATGTTATTTAAGAGGAGTTGAGGCGGACTGCTTAAGGTGTTTAGAAGACTTTATAAGACTTTTGGGCAACTCCTATGGAGACCTAAGAAATCTTACTTCACGGATATTGATCTATTGCTAGAGCAAGTTGTGTAATTGCCCTTATTTTCTTTGTCTACTTTTTTTGTATATTAGGCTCTCTCTTTCTCCATTTTGTGTTGTTTTATTTAACTTTGTGATCTCCTCAGTTGCTTGTTTAATAAATTTCAGTGGTTTCTTCAAAAAAGACATGGATCATAGACTCGACATTGTGAGCTTGATACAACCGTCTCGCGTCTCTATCCGGTTTGCTGATGGGCCCGTGGTGAGCATTGTAGGACAGGAACCATGTTGCGTTTGCAAGATGGGAGAACATCATGCTTTGACCGGACTATACTACATTCGGTGTTTCAATGCCAGCATCATTAGCATTTTGTAGTTGGACAATGTCCGGAGCAAGATCGACATCAAGTGCAGCTACCTTCACCTCTATGATCCCGACTAGCAAACCAGCTTGTAGCATAGAGATATGGCGCCGAATTATCTCTACTACATGAAAGTTGACATCAAGTATGCATTTTGGAGGAATTTATGGTCTGAATTCACAGGTTTATATTGTATACAAGTTTTTGCATTATAAATTATGTATGTTTTCCATGGATCCGCAGTCACATTTCATGGTAACATTCTGCAGTGGCTTTAGGTGATGTGGAAACATAACGAAGTTTCAACTGAAGCAAATGCTATCCTCACTACTTGAGAAGGGATATTTTTTAGAGAAAACTAACTGAGTTTGAAAACACCATCGCAGCAATGCAGTGCAAAATCATTTGTCATGGGTTGTTGAGATAAATGTTTGGCCACAGAAGAATGCAAATGTCAGCAAGAACGTGCAGTGTTCAGTGAGATAGTGTACTAATGGTCCTCAATGCCAGCTGCATGTATGATTGTACGATCGATAAATCAGCATGCCTTTAAAAGAGAACAAGAATGCATCCATTTGGCAAGCAAAAGATTATATATATATATATAGAATGCTGCCCAAGCATGGATGAGAACTTGATAATTCAGGTGACTACGGTCTCAAGAGCGACAGCGCATGCCTTTTGTGCGAGAGGATCAAAGGTGATAGCACATAGTTTATCATGGGACTGGGAGGCATTAGAATTCAGGGATGTATGGATCATATCCTAATCTGGAGTTGTTCTTCAAGAGACACTTGCTCGGTGTGTGTGAGCATGCAGGGCTAGTAATGCGCACACATTGTGGCGCGCGTGCTCAGTACTTGCACCTTGCATGCAAATCCATAGTCTCAGCCCACAAGCTGTGCTGGGCGAAAGGGCATGTGTAGTCTTGTTTTCCTGTCTACCTTCTGCCCAAGGTGTACTGTGCGTTCAGCCCAAAGATTTATGAATATGTAAGAAGCAAAAAAAAAGAATAAAAAAATAAATGTGGTTTTCTTTTGTTTTAGAAAACATTGAGAGTTTTATATCCAACTGATCTATTTATATTAGAAAAGCATAAGAGGATTTTCATGGCCTCATTTTCGCTTTGTTACAAGTTAGGCAAGTTCAGTTAGTTTGCTTGTTGAGAGCCAAACAAGTTTCAGTGAGTTGTGAGATATCGATATGTCCATATCTCCATGAATAGCTGTAACTTTGACCTTTGTAGAACAGGTAAACATTTTGACCTGTAACTTTGAGTTAAAATTAAGCATTTCCATCCGTTGTGTAGACCTAAGCTGAGTATTTTTTTTTAAAAAAACAAATAGCCTTTTGTCCTTGTAGTGTTGTGTTATTTTTTTGTTGTATGCTCCTTTCCAAAGCTGTTGTTTTTTCTAGCCTACAACTTCATCTTAATTAACTACGTAAATGCCCGTTCATTGCAACCAGAAAAATTAATATCACAATAGATTGAATTTGAAATGAATGAAGCGCAACCAGATTACACCTTGGAGATGACAAAACAAATTACACTGCATAATCCTATTGCCTTGACACTTTCAGCTAAACCGACCTTTATTTCAGCACGCTTGACATTTTCATGCTAAGACAATGGAGATAGATAGCCACAATTATTAAAGTAAGCGTCAACAGCACAGGTAGGCTTTAGAACAAGCCAGGAGGGAAAGCATTTACACATAACAAGCTATTGGAAAACAGAGATTAATGAAAAAAATTAAAGAATGAGAAGGAGCTTTACCCCATCGGAACAGTGACTCTTGATCCCTTTGCATTGACACCAACTTCGAGTCAAGTCACATGTATCATGAGCTTCACAGCATGAGATCCGAAGTTACTATCTGCAAAGGTGTTTGTGGCCATTTGAAATATTCCAGCATTTATCAAATGAGTGGAAGCAATCACAGAAAGTGTAGACGAAAACAATAATTTGTTGGTATTATCTTTCTATGAATTTAGCGGTCATATTTGAAATCAGCCGTGGAACAAGCCTCCTGCATCACAACCACTTCGCCTTGGAGCCTCCACGCGAATCTGCTCTACTCTCGACCAGTTCTGTAATGAAATACATGCCACAAAGTTTTCGTGAAAAAAAAAAAAAGGACTAACTCTGAACTGAAAAACAGAGCAGCAGTACAAAGCAGCAATGTGAACTGGACTAAGCCTTATTTTGATTGTGATTTCGGTGATTAAAGTAAGAAAAAAGCTTTACTTAAGAAAACATCTGTGGGCTTATGTAACAATAATATGTACTAAGCGGTAGATTGAAGGCTGTTTTCAGCATTGATGCAACAGACATTTCGAGGTTTGTTTGTGACTGCTGTTATCTTCTTTCCTTAACATCCTGCTATTTGCATCTCTTGTGCATAGGCTCTATGTCCTAACCGCCTTAGGGAGGGGCGGCACCGGGCGGCTCGGCGCGGCGGCAGTAGTGGCTAGGGTAGGGGCGGGCGCATGCGGGAAGGCGAGGACGCACAAGAGCGGAAAGATTTTTTTATTTTCTCTTGCCCATGAGATTACGTCCACCATAATTAAAGTCCTATTGAACTTGTATTGCAAGCAATAATCTAATGAGTTTCTTTATATATTGGAACTCTATTTCCTAAACAAAAAAAAATTCTTATATCCTAATCAAATCAAAACATAGAATAAAAGGAAAATAAACTCTAGATATTTTATTACGAAGATAACTCAGTTTCGAAGAAATCACGAATCGGCGGCGGCGGCGTGCCAGGGGCGCCCTCCTTGGGTCAGTGGCCACTCCCCGGTCCCTAATTCTTGTACTATGACACTCTACGAGTTTTATCCTTGAGTATGTGCATGTAATCGCCTCACTCATATTTGGCCCCATATGAGTGAGGATCCTGTTGCCCCCTCTTTATTCTCTATACTACGTACAATAAAACACAGCTCTCCTATGTTTTCCAAAAGAAATCTAAACTAAATGACATCCTCATTCGTTGAGAAGCAGTTTTGTTTAAAAAACTACCTTACTTCGAATGACCGTTGCCGTAGGGCAGTGCAAAAATCATTTGCCATTAGTTACAGAAATAAATGTTGGGCTCCAGCAGCATGGCACCCACCATGAATGTGGAAAAGGAGCCTCAGTCGTCGGGAGGATACCAGGAGAACATAACATAGAAGCTGTAAGGCAGGAGCTCATGAATATTGAGGACCATGCAGATGTGTGGGTTGATGGTGCTATGGATATGGACAATGGTGGTGGTGGCGGTGATTGATTTTCAGGTTCCAAGGTTTTATTAGATGGGCATTGAGGTTGGCAAGGGTTAATCCAGAATAGAAATTGGAAGAATATGTTTTTTTGTCGTATCGATTTGGAGGAATTGATGATTTGAATGCCGACGTTTACACTGTATACATGTTCTTTGAACTACGATGTATGGATGTTTTTGCATGATCCATATATAGTTAATTTCAATAAACATCCTCCTATATATGCGCATCTCTTTTGCATAAGCCTTAGGTGAAACGAGAACATAACAAAATTTTAACTAAACCAAATGACATATCCTCGCTACTTGAGAGGGATTTTTGTTGGAAAAAAAATCTGAAACACCATTGCAGCAGGGCAGTGCAAAAAAACACTTGCCAATAGTTACAGAAATAAATGTTGGGCTACAGCAGCATGGCAGCAAAACGAGCTATGCACGTGAGATCATGTAATGGTCATCTATGCCAGCTGCATCTGCATGGCCCATAAATCAGCATGACTATAAAAGGGGCCAAGAGCATGCCCATTCGACAGGCACCAAATGACACACTAAGGGTCACCCAAGTCTGGATGAGAAATTGAGAATCAGGTGACTATGGTCTTGAGAGGACGGGGAGATGCAGTTTTGTGCTAGACTGAGTGCTAGAGAGTATTGTGCTGAGTGCATTAATTATGGGATTGGGAAGCATCGGAATTCTTGGATATACGGTCTTTTTCGCAGTAGCTACCCATCCTAATCTGGACTCCTATTTCAGGGGGTCATCAAGGTCCTAGTACTGCAGAATTCGCTGTTGCACCATTGGACCCAGGACCAGGTGTCCTCTTTTCGGAACAAAATGATCCTGTCTCGTATCATGGTCTTACACCCTTCCACGAAGGTAAACCGTGCCACTGAGGCCAGCCTTCCCAGATAGCTATGTGTCCAATTACTACAGGCTATGCTATCACAAGTAGTCCATATTGCCCTCTATTCTTCTTCTTCATTATTGTTATGGCAGACAGGGAGGTTGCCGAGGTCCAGAACCGAAATTGTAACTAGGATTCTTTTGTCGTATCCATTTTTAGCAATTTAGGGTCTCAATGCCCAAGTTTATATTGTATCAAACTTTTTTGGACTATGAATGCATGTTTTCCATGATTCTGCAGCAGTTACGTTTCATGGTAACACCCAGTGATCGGTGTCCCTGGTGTGCACCGGCTTCAGAAGGATTTTCTTTTGAACAAAATTAGAGTTTGAAAACACCATCAGAAATGTAGTGGAAAAATCATTGTTCATTGGTTATAGAAATACAGTAAATGTTTGGGCACAGCAGAGTAATGCAATGACAGCAAAAACCTGCAGCGCACACACATGACATAATGTAATGGTCCTCAGTGCTAGCTGCGTGTGCCATTGCACCACCCATAAATCAACAGGACCTTATAAAAGCTAAGAGAGCAGGAGTGCTTCCATTTGGCAAGCAACAGATGACACAGAGAGCTTCCATTTGGCAAGCAACGATGTCATTTGTCCTAGAATAGACTGCTTGCGGATTAGAAGTCGCTGAGTGTACCAAGGGATTGGGAGGAATCGGAATTCTGGAAAATACAATAGTTCTCAAGTGTGGATGAGAAATCTGGACTCCTCTTTCAGTGGTTCATCAAGGTCCCAGTGCCGCAAAGTTTGCTGTAGCGCAATATGATTCCGGACGAGCTCTTCCGGTCACTGAACTCTGTGGTGTGCCAAATACACATTGCACGTCTTCTTCATTTTTTTCTTTGCTTTTGCAAGAGTAATACTTGTGGCACAGCTTCCCTAGAAGAATACAAAAATATACCATTGTTTGTTTTGCTTCAACTAGGTGTCTCAATAACTGTAAGAAAGAGAATAATATCACAATGTAGGAGGCTACAATAACTATCCTACAAATGAACCTGGCTGATAAAATAATATCGAAAATATTTACGAAGGCGTCAGAAATATGCATACTAAGTAAAAGTGGATCTCCATGCTACGCTAGCTGCTTGCATCTTGCAACTGTTTCTTGCAATTATTTCTTGAGACTGCGCCGAGTCACGAGGATCGAGATGAACCCACCGCTGCCCAGTTTTCAGTGTTGTTACGCTTGGTAGGTTGAGAAATGGCCCGTTTTGTCAACTCCGTGTCCGAAGAAAACGACGGCAAGCCAGGAACACATTCATGCGCCATCGGCGCCATAACCACAGTCGGTAGCTCCGGTTCCCTGAAGGCCATGAACACAAAGTGCGTTGGGATTCCAAACACCCGCAACAGTGTAATTAAGTACTTAAAAAGAACCTCCAAACAGGGTTATTGCTGACGTTGTGCCACCGCGCGTGCTTGTTGCAATCGGTTGGCACGGTGGGCTGAAATAGAACTTAATTGGCTGGGCTGTACAAGTGTGGTGCCACGATCTGGGCTAAAAATTAAATATAATAATTGTTTTTGTTTGACTTAAAATTAGTGCTGATTTTAGAAAGGGAGTACCAAAGTATTTCCCCTTCTTGGGTATACAGCTAAACAAAAACAATTTATTAGAAAACTGCCGAGGTTCAAACTGCCGAGCCAATGAGGGCTTGGCTTCACCGCCCGGTAGGTACCTCAAACACTGCCGGTTTGAACCATGGCCATATTTGATATATCACTGCCGAACCCTGAACCATGCACTAGTGATAAGGTCAATACCACTACCGGGTAAGGCCAGCTGTGAATGCCTTCCTGATGTCCCAAGCTCATGGTCGCAGTCTCAATGATGATTTTACTCTCATTTTTTTTTAACTTTGTGTTTTTACCCTCACCTTTTCTAAGCGAAGGGAGAGTCTACCCCTGGTATTTAACACCTAACAATGTTAACTACGGGGCAAAATGACAAGTCTACCCTTGTTGCTTCCCTCTCTTGACCTACATTGGCATGTGGGCCCCAGTCATCAAATTCTCCTTCAACCTTCAGCCGCTTTCATCCTTCCTTCCATGGTGGCTGTTCTGGGGTGAGGGCGATGGAGGAGGTGGGGAGGACGACAAGAGAGGGGTCGCTGCGTGGGAGCACCATCGCTGGACGGAAGCCTAACCTCCGGCCCTCATGCCGCATACACACCGGGGAGTTTGGGTTGTGGACAGGGGATGACAATGAGAGAGGGGCAGCCTGGATAGCGCCGCCGGAAGCAGTGCCATGCACCGGAGAGGGCCGCCGGGAGGAGCACCGCCATCGGCGCTGCCCACCGGGACGAGCAGCGCCGGGAGCTGTGATGGGGTAAAGCAATGGTTAGAATGGGGAGGAGCAGCGTGCACCGCGGAGAGCCGTCGGGAGGAGCAGCGCCGGCTTCTAGAGGAGGGAGACGAGAGAGGGCTGCCGGGAACGCTACTACTGCCGCTGAAACACATGGGGTGAAAGGGGAGGAAAGGGGAGGGTGCTGGGAGCAGGAGAGGTTGTCGGCAGGCGCTGGTGTGACAGGGAGGTCCCTGCTTGGCCGCGGGATGTTGGTAGCGGCCTCACTTGTGAAGAGAAAGGAAAAGAGCAAGGGGTATTTTAGTCTTCTGGCCCACCTCTCTTTTCTATTTTGTTTTTTTCGCCATTTAATAACACCTGAACCAACGGTGTTAGAAAATGAGGCTAGACGGTGGCTTCGCTAAAAATAAACGACGGTAAAAAGGAAAAGTAAAAAAATGAGTGTAGAGTCACTAAATTCCCATAATACAATGTCAGAATATAAATGTGCAGTGCACATGTGAGATAGTGTAATGGTCCACAATACTAGTTGCATGTACAATTGCACGACCCATAAATACACGTACATGACCTTAAGAGAACAAGAGCCTGTCCATTTGGTAACCAACAGATGAAAGTGAGTGAGATCACGACATGGGAGGTAGGATGTTGTTTGTGCTAGAGCAGAGGTGATGCATTGAGTGTATCTTGGAATTGGGAGGCATCAGAAATCTGGGATATATGGCTTGCCTTGCATTGGCTGCCCATCCTAATCTGGAGTCATGTACTCGTGCTCCATCAAGGTCCCAGTCCGGTACAATTCACTCTTTTAGCACAACCGGTTCTTGGTTGCATCCGCAGAACATGGTATTCCAGTGACACCTGAAGTGCACCAGATGCACCAGTACTGGCTGCCTTCCTGATGTCCCAAGCTCAAGGTCGCAGTCCTGTACAATTCACTCTTTCAGCACAACATCACTGACGGTTCTAATCTAAATGGTTGTTGCAATGACGATGACTACTTGCAGCGTAGTGACCCTATACCCCGTGCTTGGCTCTAGGAACTTTCAGACCCAACTTAGCACTGAGGATAATAGAACAAGGTTACGTGAGGTGGTTAATTAAGTGAGCCGTTTGTGGGTGAGGCATGAATTGATAAGTGAGTGTATCATGGCATTACGACGCACAAGAATTTTCAGATGTACTGGTACCTGATCGAGCAGTGGCTGCCCATCGTAATTTGTAGTCTTGTTCCATGTCAAAAAGAGGTCATAGTTCAGAATGCCCTTTTTTAGAGAAAAGGGGAGCCTCAGCTTTTGTATTATCAAAAGCAACAAGGATTCAGGTTCACAGCTTATCGGCGAGCCCCACCATTAACCGCCTGAAGGATTAGTCTGAAACGTGCTGCAGAACTCGCTCATGCTCGAATTAACCATGGACGTTGGGAATATTGATCATGTCTAGGGCTATCATGGTCCATCATGGAGAGGTGAGTGGAAGAGCGCGTTACATTGTTCTTCGTATGGTTCTCTCGGTAGCATCGGCGATGCATAGTGTTCCAACAGATAATTCCCACAGATGCCATATTTCCTGACTTTCTGCTGTCCCAAGCTCTATATATTGCGCTCTGAGATAATGCATAATTACTCCATGCTTTTATCTTGCTTTGCCAAACGTTACAAGGTTGAGTGCTAAATTCATATGTAGCTCCACACAATAGTGAATAGATGCTTCACCAAAAGTGGTCACTGAGTTGTACAAAGAATTTATCGGTGGTTCTAATAACTAGTATGCAATAAATGACCTGGCTAACTGGTAGACTTATGAGGGCGTCAGGAATACTGTGTATGTGTATGCTTAGCAAAAGTGGATGTTCAGCTCAAGCAAATGCTATATATCCTTGCCACATTAGAAGGATCTATTGTAATTGCATTATTATTTACTACCTAACTTCTAGAACACCGACGCAACAGAGTATGCTGCAAGAACCATGTGCCATTGGTTACAGAAAGAAGCTTGGACTCAGCAGATCGAATGGCAGTAAAAACGTATCATTGCACATGACACCTAGTAATGGTCATCTATGGCAGCTGCGGCCACGTACGATTGCACTACTAGTAGGCCATAAAACAGAGAGTGCATCTAGCCAAACAACACAACGATGCGCAGAGACAAAAGACATGGAAGGAGGATGCCGTTTATGCGTGAGCCATGACGTGATAAGTGAGTGTATTGTGGGATTGGGAGGCACTGGAATTCTTGCATATATTGCATTCCTAGCAGTGGCTACAGATTTCCCTGATGCTTCAATTAACCAGGGACGTGACTTGTATTTCCTACTTCTGCTTCAGTTGCTGCGCACGGTGTCAACTGTGTCCTCCGTGGGCATGTCCCAACAGTGGGATGGCGCATGATGAGCACTTTTTTTTTTTTGGGTGCGATTTATTTAGTCTTTACTAAATAACCCACTTGAACGGAGACATGGGAGAGATGACGCCGGCGATCGCCGTCCGGTGATGTGATCCTCCACCCTTTGTGGCCATGGCGGGATCATCAACCCTCAATCTTCGTCCTGGTGGCTTTTTCTCCTCCGAAATTCGTCGACGGTTCGGCACCTCAGTCGTTGCCTCTTTTGGTCGCTGTGCCTTTCTTCCTCGTTGCCTCTTCCTCGTTGCCTCTTTTTGGTCGCTGTGCTTATCGTTTATCTAAAACCTCGGTGGCGAGCTTTGCATGTTGTTCTTGGTGGTCAGCCCAAATCTTTCAATGTTTTTCGTCTCAGTGATTGTGTTTTCAGATTCTCGGTTGTTTCAGCTCAAGTTGGTTTCCATATCTACAAGCTCAAGTCCTTCGAATGTCAATCTTTCAAGATCTTCTTTCATCTCTGGCACAATGGAGGTCCAAATTTTCAGCGGGAATATCAAAGCTGGTTACAAGAACAGGGCCTTGAGAATGGGTCCACGTCAAAACGTGCCAATGGTCATCTTCGCCATGTCCGTCTAACAGGTGCAAACTCGGTCCCTGTTTCTCATCATCTTCAACCTCAAGCTTCTTCTGGGCCTGCCATGGCAAATTCAAATTTCAATTTTTCGCTCTCCCGTTCATAATGGTGCTCCTGCAGTTTCAAATGAACGGTTGAACTTAATGCCCCTCTTAACTCTCTTAATGGCAATTGTTAGAAGCCGTTACCATACTGTTGGAATTTTAGGCCCAATTCCTGATCCAACTCGTCTCCTTTCTAAGTTTGGGCCCCGAGTTAGACTATGTTGGAAATGTTTATCACTGGCCCATTCTAAACGAGAGTGCAATGAAGATTTTCGGTGCCGGATTTGCCTCTGTTCCGGTCATGTCGCTTCTAGATGCCCCCTCCCGCATCGATCCTCGCGTTTCCAAGTTGGGCACTCCGCCGCTTCCACTTCTACTCCGGCCGGTGACCCCAGTTGCTCAAAGTCTCTACGAGCAGTGGGCCTGCAAATATTCACCAACCAAGAATTTACTCCTCCTTCTCTGAATATATTAAAGAATGGCGTGGCTTGGCTGAAATCCCTCCCCCAGTTACTGTTCTGTGGATTCTACCATCCACCAAGGCTTGGCGTCTCAAGGCGCCTGTGTTCGATGAGGGTACACCGTCGCCGGTGGTGCCATCGCCGGTGCTGAAGCTTCTTCTCCGTCAACCCCGACTTACTCCTTGTTCGGAGACTACGCCTTCAAGGTACTTGGAGCTCCTTATCGTCCCTTGATCAAGCACATTTCTTGGTTCTTAGAAAACCCTCGTTACGCTCTGAGTGCAAGCTCCAATGGCGTATCGTTTCATTGATCCAACCCCATTCATGCCGCCTTGGGGTCGAGAATCATGATCCCCTGGTCGACGCCCAATGAGTCGGGTCATCACCGATCGACTGCATCAGCGTAGAACAATGATGTCTCCATCGCCTACATCCACCCACCTCCGGCCGACCCACGAACTTTGAGCCTATTCGGGATATTTTAAGGGATTTCTTGAATCTGAATGTGCAGATGCCTTATAGGTCCATTCAACTATGTCCTTTTGGTCGAGGCCTATGTCACTTTCAATCATCTGGCTCACAGGGATTTTTTCGATCAATGGTGGTCCTCATCGGTTTGGTCCTTTTCACCTGACTTTTATTCCCCATAACAGAGCTTGGAACAACGGGACAGTGGTTCACACACATGAAGCTTGGCTGATGATGCTTGGTTTGAATTTAGATATCCGGACCTTTGAGTTGGTGGACAAAGCTGTTTCTGAATTTGGGAGGCTCATGGCCTGGGATGAGGATTATAGCAATCAAGCTGCTACTTTGGTCAAGGTGAGGGTGACTAGCTTGGATGCAGTCCCTTGGTTCTTTAACTTCTCTGAAAGTGATGATCTAGAATCTGATGGTTGGTCAGTGCAATGTGAAATCATCAACACAAGACTCCTAGGTGCACAGCCCCAAGATGAAGACCAAAGATTTTGGGCCAAATTCTTCTCGGTCGGGACCAATCTCTCCCAACAGTCAATATCCAGCAAGTTGGTTTAATTTTTTTCACTTTGATGATGCTGAAGCAAGGTTCCTACCCTTGGGCCAAGGAGTTCTTAACTTCCCCAGCCTGGGACATCATGCAGAATACTTCTATGGGTAACTCTTTTTCCTTCTCTCTCCCTCCCTCTCACCCTTCCATACAAATCTCGAATTATCACTACACCACAACCCAATTGGACATCGACCAATGGTCGGTAAAAAATATCGAAATAGCGTTGGGCCGGTCGGTCGGCATATCTCTAGAACGGACGGTCGGTCGCTATATCTTACTATTACGGTGAAGGTCGGTCGCTATTTCTATTTTGATTTAGCGTTGGACGGTTGGTCGGATTTTTATTTATTGGGTCTATCGGTCGGTCGGTATACGCCTACCCGGCCAACATTTAGCCCATTCGTGCCTAATTTCCCCTAAAGTGGCGTCTAAAATTTTAGCCATATAGCAGATTTGCGAACGGAGAAGAGATGGCGCTCTCTTGCGCCTAAAATTAAGTAGGCCCCACCTGTCATAGCAGATTTGGCGCTCTGTACCTCAATCTGTGTTTGGAAAAAACCCTAGGCCTCTCCAATTTCCCCTCCCACAGCCGCCACACACACCCAGCCCAGACCACACACGCACCCAGCCAGAGCACGCACTCACCCAGCCGCCGCACCCCAGCTACCCCGTCGCGGCAACCCAATGGCTCCCGGCGCCCCCGGCGAGGCTCCCCGGCGCCCTCGGCTGCTCCTCCCCACCGGCGGCGGCGGCGGCGGCGGATGCTCCTCCCCACTGGCAGCGACGACTTTTCCTCCCCACCGGCGACTGCTCCTCCACACCGACAGTACTCCTCCCCACCGATGGTACTCCGTCCGCCCGCCGCCTGGCCGTCTGTCCCCGCTGGCCGCTCGCCTGATCTACTCTGATCCGATGGGGACGAGGCAGATCTAGGTCGTGGCGGCTCGTTGCGTGTTCCAGCACCCTAATCTGGTGGCGACCATGGGGATGCTGACCGTAGCAGGCAACGCCGGCTGGAGCACTTTTCAACTTCTCTTTTCTTTCCTTTAGGTCACTATAAATCCTGGCCTTATCTGTTTATTTGCTCATGATTTCTCTACAGATCCATTATCCTGCTCTGTTCAAACGACAATCCCGAACAATGATGCTTTAAGATGAAGGTACAGATCGATTCTTTTTTTGTGCTACACAATCTCTTTTGCAGTGTACGTTTTTAATCAATGCAGACAGCCATGTATCATATGATGAATTGAGAGGCTGGTAACAGCAGCACTTTTTTTTTTTTGTTCTGATTGTGCTAATAATTACACAAAAATTTACTACATTGCTTCACCCCCACACATGCTATGTCCTGTTAGTCCAAACTTGCTTACTATGTTGATTGGCAACTGATTCTTCAATACTCAGAAGCTAATATGCTACATCCTGCATAATTTGGTTCTTAATTTGGTTCTGTAGCTATATTGTACAGAACAGTAGGATTAATAAAAGTGTAATCAGTTCTTAGTTCTGTTTTCAATTCCATTTCCCCTGTAAAATGATTCATGATGAACATGGCGCCTTTCCTCTTATTGACAGGGGCAGCTTACATGCATGAGGTAGGCAGGAGAAGCTTATCGACAGTTAAGCAGCACAAGCTTATTGACAGTCAGTTCGTGAAGCTTAATGAATGAACTTTCCATTTGTGAAACTATGCATCTTAATCCAAAGCATGATACACACACAAGAGGCCTCAACATCGATTCTGCCCAGCGCATGCCCTCATCCTAGTTTAGTTTGTTGTGTTAATTAGTGCTTGGTTTAACTTCCATATGTCAATGCCTGCTCACATCAATTGTGTTCTCAAAGACTATGAAGTTATCTCTGTGTGCTGCTTGTTTAACTCTTTGCTAAGAGAGACATAAGTGCTTTACTAATTGCTTGAGATGTTTCTCTTGAACCATCTTTTCAGAAATACATGGCAAGGGCAGGCAACCTGGAGTACATGGCAAGATAACTGTAAGTCACACTGTAAGTCACGCTGTAAGTCACGTTCTCTTTTCACGCAACAAGTCACGTTCTCTTTTCACCTTTCCTCTACCATCTCTTCTCTTCTCATAAGTGAGCCACACTGTAAGTCACGTTCTCTTTTAAATGAAAGCATGTGAATGCCACAATTTAATTAAAAGAGCAATGCAAGATGCATCTGATGACTTGTAATGAACTGTTATATATAACTTGCACCACTGATGACTTGCAATGAACTGTTATATATGCCTTGCACCACTGATGGAATACCCAAACATTTTTACCATTGTCAAGTTTCTGGTTGTACCACTTAATGTAATCTTTTATTTTCAGGTGGGAGGTAATGGCTAGAGGTGCCTGATGCATGTAGGAAGCAGTTGGATTGAAGTGCATATGGCTACTGCATTGTTTTGGATTCCTAATTAGAGATGAATACTTTTGTTAAGACTTTACTAGTGATGAATCATCTTGTAATTAGTGCAAGCAAACCAAATGAGATGTGAGTTGTGCAACCAGTGTAAACATGTGTGTCAAGATTATGTAATCACAAGACAAATGATTATGGCTATAATATAATTGTGAGCTGTGATGAGCTTCTGTGTCATGATTATGTATTGTCCAAAATTGAAATGTTAATTATAACTGTATGGAGTACTGATCCTGAGATGAATGTGTAAAATAATATTATGCTATAATTTCCTTGTATCAGTGTCTGACCATTGGTCGCTATATAATATATAGTGTCAAACCATTGGTCGCTATAAGTCTGCAATAGCATTGAACCGTCGGTCGCTATATATTTGACGCACCGTCGAACGGTCGGTCGCTATAAACTTATAGCGACGCCAGTTATATCGACCGACTACGTTGGTCGCTATATGTTTATAGCGACCGCCTGTATGTCGCTATATTGACTTATACCGACCATCCGTAGCTCGCTATAAATAGGTTGTGGTATAGTGTATGCTGCTCTAATCCTGTTTGTAATTGTTCAGTGCCTGCTGAAACTCTCATGGTATCTTTGGAAAAAGTAGTTGATCCTTCCCAGGCTTTTTGGACTCCTCCCACCAAAGGTACTGATTCTCCCATATCCTCTTCACAATCTAAACTACAACTACAATCTTTGACTTCTTCATCTTTAGTTACAGTCCCAATTGCTCAAAGCCCAGACCCCAAAGGAAAAGGAAAGCAGGTCAATTCCATGCCTCCTACCCCAACAAAAAAAAGAGGTAAACCTTCCCCCATCTCTGAATCAGATTTGAGAAGGAGTAGCAGGCTTCTTAAAATTCATAATGGTTTTAGACCTTCCCCCTTTCTCTTCAGAAGCTCTCTTGTAATAATCTTGTCTTTAAGATCTAACCAGAAGAAAAATTTTCTTTTGTTTTGACAGGAAGAAGCCCGGCCCACAGCCACTTGTATGACCTATGAGGGTGATGATGGCCAATCATATGCCTATATGCCATCCTGGAGGAGTAATGGTGGCCCCAGGGATAGGTCCAAGAATCTACATCATCTGACAGCTGCAGGTTGTCCAAGGAATTTGAAACATCTTGGAATTGTAGGTAAGCTTGATTGGATAGTGGCAAATGAAAAAGATCCTGTCTAGGCAAAACTGAATGAGCACTGCACGAAGTTTAGGGCATCACGGCCTTGTAAAACTTCTTTAAATTTGATAATCTGCATGAGAAAATGCTTCAATTTTACCAGCGCCAAATTCTGTGTCTGTGTTCATATCTGAGTGAGTTCACGTGAGAGAGAGATATCACTAGTGGCCGCTAGCCAGCGTTCATCTGACAGTTGGTATCAAACTCGTCAAAATCCAACGATGGTAGGTACTGTTGGGATATGGATTCGGCGAGCAAGCGGAGGTGATCACGGAAGACGGAGCTGCTAGCGGAGGCCCACGCTAACGATCAAGTCTGTGTTGTTGTGTCATGCCCTTTCAGGTGAGGAGAATAGCTTGCGGACCTCCGCCACGGAAGCGGCGGAGGCCCCTATCTCCGCCCGGGCGGCCCTTCTACGGGCTCGAACCCACGACCATCGCGGAGATCGACACCTCCGCCCACCTTCCTCCGGCGCGTGGCGGAGCTAGCCGAGGAGCCTAGATCACGATGGGCCCTGGCAGCTATGGAGTGAAGCTCGCGGAGGTCCCCTAATCCCCGGACCAGAACCAGCAAGACGAGCCCAGCAGGAGAGAGGCGGTGCGACATGTACAAGTATGCGATGAGCCAGCCCAATATTTAAGAGTAGGGGAATATGCCTGGAATATTGGAGGGCAGATTTGTAATCTTGTAACCTCTAGTAATTGTGAAACTATAAATAGGGAGGAGTCCTCCCATAGTAGGGAGGTTGGTGAATTCCATTTATGGAGAGTTATTGTTATTCTTTCTAGTCCCCGTACACATCATCCCTGTCCTTCTCCCTCAGGGCACCGCCTGGCGGAGCTCCCATTCTGTGTTGAGAGCCCAAGCTCAACAGGTACTCTGCCCTCACGAGCCTCCGAGCTGCGGTGAAGGTGACGACACCTCAAGCGTAAACAAGATGCACGAGCGTTTGAGGACATCGTGGTGCCGAAATCACAGTTTATCAGCAAGTCATTCATGCACCCAGGTCGCCGACACCAGAAAGTCATCATCGAGCATGTGATCGAGAGGGACTCTAGCCCAGCATCGTACCTGATGCTCATCAGAATCAATTAGCAGGAGTGTGCATTGGTGATGAAGGTGAGCATTGATCCAAGTAACTATGACGATGATCATGTTAATCACCTCAGACTCGCCACATTCTTGCACCATGACGCTGAATATGTGCCACTAGTACCAAAAACTCTATTTGTGGCGGGCAAAAAACGGTGTTAGTGGCGGGCACGGCTGCCCGTCACTAACGAAAGGTCACGGATAATCGTGGCCTTCCGCGTGTGGCGGCGTGTGCCCGCCACGTAAAAATTGAAGCCGTGGCGGGCGGCGTAACTTCGCCCGCCACGCAAAGAAACTTAACCGTGGCGGGCGCGTTACGCCGCCCGCCACGGTTAAGATTTTTTTGCGTGGCGGGCGAAGTTATGTTGCCCGCCACGGTTTCAATTCCCAAAAAAAAAATAAAATACCAATATATATATATATGTATGTATATATATATATATATATATATATATATATATATATATATATATATATATATATATATATACATATACATATATATACACATGTATCAATTCATACACACATATATATAACACGAGACATGTACTCTAATATACATCATATATACATATATATACATCGATTCATATATACAAGTTTCACCGATCGATCGATCGATCCATTAGTTCATATCCAACATGTACTAGTTTCAATTACAACATATTCGTACAAACATTGCGAGCTATATGTTGATTGGATGAAGATAGTCCGTAAGACCTAGCTCTTCCCATCTCCTTAGCGGCCCAAACTCTAAAGACAGCCCCGACTCAGCGTCCCGATTGAAGTACGGCTGATTTTTCGTGAACTACCATGTCTAGAACGAACTTGCGGATGTCGATCTGGCGCCTGAACCGCATCTCGTCGGTTGCCCTTTGTATCACCCCCGTGAACGTGTTCCTTGCGTCCTTGAGCTGTCGGTAGCTGGATTTGTACCTTCCGCAGGGCCGGAGGTACTCACGCACGAAAGAATCCACACAAGTTTGATCCGTGCGGTTGTTTGAGGCACGCACACAATAAACCGGTGTTATTAGTAATATCGAAGCTATAGCAAGGTAGTCGTACTAAGAAAAACTATGTTTCATTTACGTGCGGGAAATATCGCTTGATTTTGAGTCTATCTCCATTGCGCTCCTTACACTTTCGGATCGGCGATCCCGCCAGTTCGGATCCTTCAAGTATTTTTGTAAGCGCGCATGCGAAATGCACTATATTGTCAACGATATATGATATTCGACTCTAGTATATAATTGCATAAGGAGTTCATCGATCACTTACAATCTCAAGATTTTTTCGAATTGTTGGTAGCCGGCGGGTTCGTGCCTCGTAGTGAGTCAAAGATAACGGCCCCCCCCCAGGAAAGATCATGAAACAGATCCAATGTCCTACCATCCCGATTCCATATTGGTAAGGCGCGAGAATACATCGAGGCCCATTTTCCTTGACCTTTTTCATCACCGATATGACGTGATTCGCTACCTCCAACTTCTTAGCTCTTTCATTCTTATCCCGGATCTTACGTCTTTCCTCGTCCGTCAAGTTGACCGTGTCGGGATGGTCCGCTCTTAGCTTATAACCGACGATCTGTCTCTCACGGATGTGCCATGGAGAGAGGTAAAGAACACCGATGTTTGTTTAACCGGGCTGCATCGGCGCACAACCTACAAGGACATGTGGTCGTGGCATAGGTACCTTTGAAAGAAAGAATCTATATACGGATGCAAGGGACATGTGCAAGTAAAATTGCGCTTACATCGTAAACAAGGTGACTTGGGCGACGTCAATGTCCTGTCGACGAAGTAGTCTCGACATGTCATCGAATGTAATGGTGGTTGGAGCTCGGCGGGGTAGTGGAAGCACTCCTTAGGAAGAAGGACACCGAAGCTATACAATCCACGCTTTGCGCACTCCATGTACCATGCATGGAACCTCCGAGTCTCCCGGTCCTCGGCATCGATGATTTGGGCCTTTGGGATCATGAACTTCCCAAACTTCGAATGGCCTAGGGGCATTCGTAAAGTGACAAACCCCTTATAAGGTGGGGATTTTGGCGCAAAGCGGCGGTACAAATGTTAATTACCTAGGGTTGCGAAAAGGAGTAGCTAATAACTTATTACAACTCGTTGTTTCAGCGGTGCATACCTTTTGGATCGAATATCTATTTCTTTGGGCCTCCTGGGTAGCGGGTACTCGGGTGCTGCGACCTCCTCTTTATTGAATGTGTGCTTCTTCGGTGCTGGAGGGCGTTTGCTAGGTCGAGCTCCTTTCTGCTTCCCCGGCGCTTGAGGTGTTGTCCATTGGAGGCCTTGAGTGTAGGCGGGTGTCTCGCTCCCTACTCTCGCCTCGGGACTTGGCCTTGTGTTTTTCGCCGATTGCTTCCTCGTATATCGGGCCGCTCCTCATGTGGCGGCTCCCGAGCACGAGGTGTCGGCTCTGAGTTCTTGCGGCGCCTGAGGTGCCGGCTCTTGAGGTGTCGGCTCCTTAGGCTCCTCGGGTGCTGCGATCGAGTGCCGCCTCCTTTAGGCTCCTCAGTGCCGGCTCCTTCGTTGTCGGCTCCCGAGGCTCGTCTTGTGCGGGTCCTTAGCGCAGGGGGAATGCTTGGAACCTTGAGGAGGGTCGTTGCCTCGCCGTCCCCACCATCTTCATCATCGTCCGGAGGAGTCACCATAGGGGTCCGGTGGCGTACTCGGGTCGGCTAGCTTGTCTTCTTTGTTGAGTCGGAAGGTGGAGTCAACGTCGACATATTCAGCTCAATGTCCACCTTCGGCCCAAAGACGTTGTAACAGAGCGGCTCCTAGAGTGTTCACCTCGTTATGGCCAGGGATAGTCCGGCTCCCGATCTTCATGTTACGGCGCCACGAACCCAATGTTGACTTCAAAGACATTCTAGAGGGATCTCGTGCGCCGTACTCTTTGCAAGATCAGGGAGGAAATACCACCCCCTTGGCCACTACCTTTTTCTTGCCCAACCTGCCGGCCAGGTATCAACATATTGCATGGTGTCTCTTCGGTGATATCATCCACCGGGGGTCCTGTCGGTCGGCCAGCCAGAGGAAGGTCTTCTTTGGGGTTCTTTGGGGTGGGCAGCGGCATACCGGCGTTGCGGAACATACGCTTCGGACTTCGACCATCCGGGGTCGTTGCTCGTGAGGGCCTCTTTGATGGACTGTGTGATCATTTGCCGCAAGGCCTCATCACGCCCTTCTGTCTCGGACCCTCCTTGTACCTCCGCCTCGTGTGATGCGAGGCAGCATCTACCACGAGCCCACCGTCGCCCAACTCTTCACGGAGCTCATGCCACGGACGGCGGCCGCGATGCTCGGAGTTTCCCAAGGCCACCGTCGGCGGATCGTGTCCCCGACGAATCTCGAGGGTCCCGCTGTTCTTAGCCGTAGTGGCCTCTATGACCTTCTTCTCGACCTCCTTCATCCGGGCTTCGGCCTCGGCTTCTTGGGCTTGTGGGCGTAGAGGAAGTCCCGGTCCTTTCATCACAGCCCTCATACGGATCCGGCTCTCCGGCTTCTGTCTTTTACGTTCTTCCGCCCGCCACGCCGGCTTGTGTCCGACGTACCCAACACCGCCCAAGTAGTGGGGAAGTTTGTTCCGTTTGGCTAGCTCGAGAGAACTTTCGCTCTTCGCCTTTGCTTGGGGCGTGTTTAGCCTTTGCAGAACTCTTCCCATACTTCTTCCGAGATCATGTTGTACTTGGTGAAGGGTAGGCGTCCTTTCTTGTAAAAGTCTGCGTTGAGCCTATACTTCCAGTTCTGGAAGCTTCTTCGCGAGGAAGTTTACATCTTCTTTGCACCTTTTCCATATCGGCGCTGGCGGATACGGAACCGTTTGAAACCTCGCCAAACACCCATAACTTGTCGGTCTTGGGGGACGGCTTTCCAGTCTTCGATAAGAATGGAGACCTTATCCTTCACGAAAACACGACACTGAGTCTTTGTGCCAGCGATGACTTCGGGGGAGGCAGCGGTGGCTCGCCTCGCGGCCCCAACTCTTGAATGACAAGGACCTCATTGATCTTCGCCTCCACGGTCTCCCCTTCTCGCTTCGGCTTGTCTCCCTTTGCTTTGCACGAAGAGGTGGCCGTGGACGAAGGGGGTTGTTGCTCGAGCTGCTTGTGGAGGGGCGGTGGCGGCCGTTCAGCCTGTACTTCCTTAACCCGGCGCTTCTTGCTTGGTGCCGTCCCTCGGGTTGAAATTAGGATCTTCTTCCTCCTCGGTACGTTTCCTCCTACCCTTACACGGGCTATACGAGGCTACGCTTGCGTACTCGGGGAGTACCCGAGTCATTTGCCACTTCCATCGCTATCGCTAGGCATCTCCCATTCAAAGCTGAGGGCTGTTGTTCTTGTTCATTCGCCTTTTCAATACGAGGCTGTTCTTGTTCATTCGCCATTTCAAGCTACAAATATATAGCTACTTTGCTTTAGTACTATAGTATATAGGAGGAGTACACAAGCGTAATTCAAAATTGCGGAAAAGAGAGAAATAAAAAGATTGGCTCAGATATAGCCCCCTTGTGATCACATCGCTTTCTAAACCGGGTTGCTTTGTACAAGCCGTCCTAGTTTAGAAGCTTCCAAGTATAGGGGACATTCAATCATCATAGCCCATTTGCCTCAGCCCCAATAATTAAGTTCATTTCATTGCATATATGCCCCTTTGCCAAAGCACTAATGGGTTCACATCATTGCATATATGTTGAAAACAAATGCCCCCAGTGCCAAGCTTAAAAAGTAGTAGTAGAGTTTAGGGCAATATCGACATATGAGAAAGTGAAATAGTGAAATAGGGACCCAACAGCCCCATGTAAGCTAAGAACTCAAGTTAATAGGCCATCAACTTTGAGATAGTGAAATAGGGACCCAACAGCCAAGTCTAGCCAAGTCTAGGCAAGTTCATAGCATCTCAAAGAATATATACTGAGAACTAGCAAATAGCCAACAAACACTAGCAAATAGGTGTCCAAATTATAGCCCCATGACGTATATATACAGAACTCAAGTGAGGAATTAACGCATGTTCAAATTGAAGAATGTCCAAATTTATTTGAAATGACATGTTCAAGTGAGATAAGCATGTCCAAATTACAGAAAATTAAGGCATCTCCAAATTACGAGAAAAAATCAGTACTAGCAAATAGGTACAACAGCCCCATGCCAAGTTTCAAATTGGTGTCTTTCATATGAACAACCAAGTCTAATTTGGAAATTAAGTCAAATCCATATCAAATGTAGCTAAGTTTAAAGTTTAAGCATCACGATCCACGGCTAAGTATCAAGTGTAAGCATAACAGATCAATAAGCATCATGGGCAAAGTGACATAAGCATCACAAACTAGCCAACAGTTTAAGCAAGATAATTGGACGACCAACATGTAAGTAGAGGATGAGAATAGGGACCAACAACATTAGGGATCCAAACCAACGACCAACAGGACTAGATCAAAGTTTTAACAGCCCCAACACTAAAAGTGCCAACAAATATATGGTTGTGATAGCATATAGAATCAAAGCAAGCCAAGAAATTGGAATATATGTCATGAGAAATCAAAGTCCACTTTGCATATAGGAATTGAAATTAGAAGATGTCCATCAAGCTCGATTAATTATTGCATCAAGCTCGGTGACATGCATCATGGGCAGTGACAAATGCTCGATTAATTATTGCATCAAGCTCGCTGACATGCATCATGGGCGTGACAAATATGCTCGATTAATTATTGCATCACAAAAGCGCGGGGGCATCACAGCAGTGCAAAAGCATCACAGGCAACTTGACATGGAGAAGTAGTAAGACGGGGCAATTTGAAAAGCTCACGGTCCAAATGGAGACAGGGGATGGTCACCGATGAGTAGCACGGAGGAAGAGGATGGAGATGGAGTAGGGTCGCCGGGCGATCACGAGAGGGGTCACCGACGAGCACCACGCGCGGACAGGTCGCCGACGAGCACCACGAGCACCAAGTCCGACCAAGGCAGCACCACCACCACCGGCAAAGACCACGGAGCGGCGGTCGCCGGGCGCGTAAGAAGATGGAGTGGATCTCGAAGCGGGGGTCACCGGCGGCAAGAGACCGGAAGACGGAGACGGTGATGGAGACGAGCGGGGGACGGGGGACGGGGGAGGGGGACGGGGGCACCACACGGCGCGCACGACCGGGCCGGAGTTAGGGGTTCCGACGAAGCCCCGACGGCGGGCGGCGTTAGGGTTTCCACCAGCCCCAAAGAACACGGGTCGGAGGAGGGAGGACGGGAGTGGCCGCCGACGAGCACCACACGTGCAGCGCGGTGCGGGCGGACGGAGTTAGGGTTCCGCTCGGTGGCGGTGGCGGGGACGGCGGCGGGTGACGGGGATGGCGGCGGTGATGTGGACGGTGGCGGCCGAACCCTAACTAGATCTAGAGAACAAGAGTCCCACCATAGAATCTAGATCTAGAGAAAGGCGTTTTTCTCTCTCCTCCAAAACCAAAAAAAAAAGATGAAGTTGCACCGAGAGATCTAGATCTAGAGAAAGCGTTTTCTATCTCCTCCAAACCAAAAAAAAAAAGAAAAGTCCCACCATAGATCTAGATCTAGAGAAAAGGCGTTTTCTCTCTCCTCATGTGTCTCTAGATTTAGAGAGGGGATGAAAAAGAGGGAAAGAAAGATCAAAAGAGGCATTAACTGACCAATTAGTGTCTTCTCCTCCACCAAATCAAAGCCAAAGCACCCAAATCAAAGTTTTTGTCGGTTTTTGGATCAAAACCTCCCCCCACAAGAGTTGGAAGAGGAAGTTCGTGGAGAAGATGAAGGGGCGGCCGTCCAAGTATTTATAGGCTGCGGCCTTTTACGTGGCGGGCGCCCTAACGTGCCCGCCACGCAAAAGAAGTAAAAGCCAGCGTGGCGGCGCGCAACGCGCCCGCCCCCGGTTAAGATCTTTGCGTGGCGGGCGCGTTGCAGCGCCCGCCACGCAAAAGATGACCTTTGCGTGGCGGGCGCCGCAACGCGCCCGCCCACGTAAAAGAGCGCCCCGGCCGGCGGGGGCCATATCTTTTCCGTGGCGGGTTCAAATTGCGCCCGCCCACGGAAAAGATATGGCCCCGCCCGAAAATCATTTCGTTACTAGTGTGCAACACATTCCGGTACGAAAGGAAACAACAAAGCATGCCTAGAACGAATACAATCAAGTCCAAATGTGTGTCGGGGTGCACGTGTGGTGTGCCCGATGCAAGAACACCCGCGCGATTTCCACTCGATCGATCACCTTCAACGACGGTGAATATTCCTCGTAGTGCCGGAGAAGCAAACACAGCGGCCATTGCGGTTGACATGATCCATCCTCATCCTCAATGACTCCCCCGGACAAGGAGGTTGACATGATCCCGAGGTAGTCACCGACTCGCTCAGCCGCCTAAAAATGCGTGTAAGGAAGATTGGGTGGCACATTACGGAGAAGGCACGACGGGAGCAGAATGCAAGCCAGATCCGGCTCGAGATGCGGTGGGCGCATAAAGCGTCATGGAGGGGGTGAGGGCATGGATGCGTGAACGGCAACTCCCATGATAGTGCATTTTTTGGCTTAGGGAAACCGCATCTCGAGGATAAATGCTACAATTGTGGCAATTGGGTTGAGGACTGCAGGTCCATGAGGAATTGGGACCAAGCACACATAGCTCAAAGCGAGAAGGACGAGCATGTCCTACTCAGTGGAACTATTCCATATCCGTGCCACCGAGTCGCGTCTGCCATCACCTGCCTCATCACTGCGACCACGTTGAGTTACGTGGTAGGCCAAGGTCTTCGGCCCAACTTAACAACAAAAAGTATAGAGATCACTACTACCAAAATGATTTTTGGTGATTTATCAAAAAAAATTGATTTTTGGTGTCGGTCAAAACTGATTTTCGGTGGCGGTTTTCATGACCGCCACCCGGATAGGGTCAAGGAAAATCAATCCATTTACGGTGGCGGTTTTATAGCACCCCAATAACGGCCACCGAAAAATACACAAAAAAATAAAAAGAAAATAAAAATCCAAACCCTAACCCTAATGGGCCCAACTCGGGACCAGGCCCAGATCTGGGCCCATTAGGGTTAGGGTCTCACCGCCGCCGCCGCCCCGATCTGCTGCTGCTCGGAGGACGCCGCGCGCCGGCCGCGCCGGATCCGCCGGAGGAAAGCTCGGAGGACGACGCTAGCGCCCCGCCGCCGGATCCGCCGGAGGAGAGCTCGGAGGGACGACGCGGAGGAGCTCGGGAGGGCGACGCGCACCGGCCGTCGCCGGATCCGCTAGAGGAGGAGCCCGCAGGAGGACGCCCGCGGAGGAGCTCGGAGGACGACGCGCGCGGCCGGCGCCGCCGGATCCACCGGGGAGGGCCGCGTCGGGCGAGGATCCACACGCCGCCCGCCGCTGGGCGGATCCGCTGGGCTGCCGGATGGATGCCGCCGCCCGCGGCCCGATCCGCTCCGCTAGGCATCGCCGCCGCCCTTGCATGGACGGAACGCCCCACCGGGCGAGAGGAAGAGGGAGCGAGGAGGGAGCCGGGAGCGAGGAGTGGGGGCGCCGTGCTCCGGCCCGCCGCGGAAGATGGAGAGCGCCGGCAGAGTGTGGATCGGGCGAGAGGGAAGTGTCGGGCGAGAGAGGGGAGAAGGAAGGCGGGAATCGGGATCGAGGAGGGAGGGGGTGATGGTTAGGTTAGGGTTGTTTTGCTTTTTATATGTCAAGCCCATAGTGGGCTGATATGGGCTTATTGGGCTGGGTGTTTGGGCTTTATTTGCCGTGGCGGTTTTTTTATAAATAACCGCCACGTTAATTGATTTACCGTGGCGGTTATTTTTTAAAATAGTGACATTAACCATGATGATTTTTAAAATAACCGCCACAGAAAATGATTCTGAAACGTCGTGCAAAATCAGTTCTGTAGTAGTGGATCCAGCAATTGGTGGGTCCTTGACACCCGCGCCTGCCCTCACCAGTGTAAGCTGCATCCCACGTCTCACTGCCAACATGATTAGCATTTGGTAGGTGGACGATGTCGGGAGCAAGATTTTGACATCAAGTGCAGCTAGCTACACCTCTATGAGCCTGACTAGCACGTTGTAGCCTAGAGATATGGCACCGAATTGTCTCTAATACCTGAAAGTTGACATCAAGTATCCATTTCGGAGGAATTTGTGGTCTGAATTCCCAAGTTTATGTTGTATACATGTTCTTGCAGTTTGCACTATAAATTATGTATGTTTTCCACGGTTCTGCGGTCAATTTTCATGGTAACATCTTGTAATGCGCCTCTGATTTGTGCACCGGCTTTAGGTGACGTGGATATATAACGGAGTTTCAGCTGAAGCCAATGCTATCCTCACTCTACTTTAGAAAGAGTTTTTAGAGAAAACTTAGTTCGAACACCATCGCAGCAATGCAGTGCAAAATCATTTGTCATTTGTTGTGGAAATAAATGTTTCACCGCAAGAGAATGCAATGCCAACAAAAAGGTGCAGTGCACAGTGACATAGTGTAATAGTCCTCAATGCCAGGTAGATGTCTGATTGCGCGACCCATAAATCAGTATGACATTAAAAGACAACAAGAGCACGTCCATTTGGCAAGCAACTGATTACATAGATAGGCTCCGAAGCATGGATGAGAGAACTTGATAATTCAAGTGACAGAGGATGCTGTTTGTGCTAGACTAGAGTGCGAGAGGATCAAAGGTGTTTGCATGGAGTGTATCATCGGATTGGGAGGCACTAGAATTCAGGGATGTACGGCTTGTTTTGAAGTGGCTGCAAATCCTAATCTGGAGTCGTGTTTCAAGCGTCACTCTCGCTTAGCGTGTGTGCGCAGCCAGGGGTAGCAATGTGCGCACGTTGTGGCGGCGCACATGCACAGTACTTGAACCCACATGCAAATCCGTAGCTTGAGCTGGGCTGGGCTGTGCTGGGATCAAGGCTTGTGCATGCAGTCAGGTTCTCTAGTATACCTTCAGCCCAATGTCTATTGTAGGTTGAGCCCAAGATTCGTAATTACAGTAGTAAGAAGCCAAATAAATTGTAGTTAACTTGGAGAATGACTCTGGTGACAAGAAGTGCTACTCTCCGTTGACTGAGGAAGAACGAGCAACTTATAATGCCATGCTTGTTCCTCCCATCCAGCCTCATCCATTTGTTTTTGATGCTGAACTTGAGCAGGTGGTAGGGGAATTACTCCCCACGTTGAGTTCGTCGACGGGGCACATTTGCTGCCCTCCCTATCTAGGATGGAAGGAATGCCGCTGCTCTTCTACACGCGTCGTCACCGACCACTCCGTGTACGCCCCCTACCCGTCGGGGGGTGGGCTGCTGCGTCCCCTCCTTCAATGGAGGGAGGGGCCGTACCTACCGCTGCTACTCCTCCCCATGTCATGGGGGATGGGGCTGCCACTCCTACCGATGGATCTCCGGTGACGACGACACCAGGCTGTGAGGAGTTGCTGCCCCCACAACTGGAGTCACGAAGCTGGCTGGAGACATTGCCTCGCCGCTGCCTACTACACTCATGGAGAGATGGGGGGAGTCTCATCTCCGACCCCCCAGCCTCCCCTTCACCGACGACGCGTACAGGCTGTGAGGAGCTGCTGCTCCCCACGACTGGTGTGACACGACGGTGGCGGGAGATGTTGCCTCGCCACTGCCTGCTACACTCGTGGAGACGGGGGTCACATCTCCGACCCCCCGCCCCCCCCTTCACCGACAGCGCCGGGACGGCTCGATCCTCTACGCGCAGCGGGATCGGCTGGCCAGTTGGGACTTGGGAGGCGTGGCGGTGACCTCACCTGCGCCAATTGAGCATGCCCATTCGACATGCAACGAGACAGCCGGGATAGGAAAAGTACCGCTGCTATTGCTATTTTTAGCTGTCGTCGGCGGTTAGGACCTTCCCCTCTCCGTCTCTCATGATCACACAGTAGATGAAAGAAGTAGAACAAGTAGACACAAGATAGGGAGACTATTCTTTATTCATCTGAAAAATTCATAATTACAACATAGATCTCCCATGTATATATAGTCCTGCCAAGGCCTAAGAGTTTCGGTAAGAGCCCACATACAAACGGACTAGGATTAGGATTCCTCCTTCTCCTTTCCTTCTAGGAAAGAGTCCGTGTGTTTTACAACACTCCCCTTGGGCGATTACCACGATATGCATATGCCTCGTCAAAAACTCCATCCGAAAAACCCAGTGGGAAAAAACGGTTCTTGAAGAAAAGAGTACATCGCATTCATTAATTGCATTGCACATGTTGTCTCATTAAAAACCTTGTGTGAGAAACCTTCAAGTAAAAACTCACGTAGGGAAAAAGAGTACAACATTTAACCTTCTTGGTCATATATTCTTCAGGATATTCTATTCTTCATGAATAGATATTGATCTTCATAATCTATGCATAAACTTCAGTGTTTTAGCAAATATGATCTACTTGATCTTTGTAATTCTAGTAGTTTACCTTAAAGGCAGATTCAGTAAAAAATATGCTTCCCCTCATAAAGCCAAACTTTTGAACTTCATTGTTCAAACCACACTTCTCATAAATGTGTGCAAACTAATGGTATGCAGTACCATAATACTATGTCTTTCTAAAGTTGGCTCATAATTCTTCTTTGAATTATATGGGAGCAATATGCTTCATGCATAATGACCACCAATTAGCTGTGCAAAATAAATAAATATTATCCTTCAGAGAAATAGATCCTTTCAGAGGTATGGGGGTAAATAAATTAATATTCAATATCTTCAAGATAGTGTATCAAACTTATACTAGAGTTTGAATACTTATAATTAATCCTTAGTGGATTTTCAAATTGTATTCTATAAATCTTGAGATTTTGATTGTACAAATCCAGCCTTGCATTTGGCATTTAGGGGATAATTCAATTGCCAAAACCACCATTATTCTCATACCTTCTATGGTATTCTTAGAGGATATCATTAACTTCATGCTAGCTTTTCATACACTTTCTAAGTGTTTTGATGACACCTTCACGGTATTTAAGATTCCTCATTTTCTTTCTCTCGGGTCTATATTCACTTCAGAGGATGAATGGTGTTTATTCAAAAATTGACTGGTAAATCCTTCATGGATTAATTCCTTCAAGGATGTACATTCGTTCTTAGTGAATTAACAATTCTCTTCTATGAGATACATTCTCTACTGCATCATAGATGAGTGATCTACACAATGACATTGAGTTATTCACTATAAAATCATTCAATGATTGTAATCCTTCTAGGACATGCTCTTCTTGAGACTTGAATATTCATTCGAATATATACCTTAGACTTTAATACTTTGTATGAGATTTCTATAAGTTGCGATTTATATTCTACGGGAATTATATGGATTTTCATAATCCATTAATTAACTGCATATTCGATATTCATTCATTTCATTTGCCAGAGATATAGCAGAACATTCATTTCTTCTTATTAGGAGATTCAATCTCAATTGCTTTTCTTCATTGACCCGATATAATAATCGCTACAAGCGATTTTGCCATGGACTTTATTTTTCGGATCCGGGTTCTCATAAGAGAAACATTTGCAATTAAAGAGGTAGTTTGTCGACAATTATTTTCTCTCTCAATACTCTCACAATGTGAGAATATTCTATCTCTGTCATTTCCCGGACAAGAGATGGTATATTGTTCTGCATACCCAACACTAGTGAGGTGCGCGCTTATTGTGTTGGATGTCATCTTCAAGATGATCCTCTTCATGAGGTGTTTAACCTTCTTCGTGAGGCGTTCTCTTCACGAGAATGGAGGAGTTCCATTTATTTTCTATTTAACATGTATACACTAAACTAGAACCCACAGGCGTCCCCATAGATTTTAGCTTGATAGTATGCAATATTTAGTTTACCATTCGTAAACAAAACTTCTAGGTTATAACTTCAAGTTACTCCTCTCATTTATAAAAAATATCTGGAATATGCTCGCTTCAAAGGCTTCACAAGAGCATTAGTCAAACTATTGTATGACTTAGTGTGTGATACCCCACGCTTCAAGCTTCAAGGAATATTTTCTCTTAAGATCATTTTCCTTCCATGGAAATAATATTTGGTATTCAAAATATAGGCTTGCTCTCCCCTAATGCCAATATTAGATCATTAATAACATACTTCAAAAAAATATCCCCTATCATGGGCTTAATTCAAATTCATATATCTCCAACTACAAGTGGAGACCCATTTATGTATGCTACAATTAAATTTTATGGGAAATATTCACACACATATTTCAACATGGGGGTTATTATTCATTATGCAAATGAGCTAGAATACTTAAAGTGCACTTAAGAATGTTCAGCATTCCTATAAATTTAGGGATGTTCTCCCCTAATATGCACATAACATAGTTTACAAAAACTATTTATCTAGCTTCCTAATTGTATAGCTAAAAACATTGATCCATGTACTCATACATAAAAAAATGGATCATACACTTCAAATGTATTAAATATGCAACATTCAAATTCACATGGAATTTTCTTCTAGAATTTTCTAATTGCCATTAATGCAAAAATCCCTTGATGCCTTTTCTTCATAATAAATTCCAAATCATCATAATTGTGTTATCCAATATCTTAGTTCCACAACTATTTATCCCATCAAATGGGTTAGTCCGCATTGAGCAAAATTTTATAAACTCACTCCCCGATCTTAGGTTGCTCGACCCTAGACCAATCTATTGCTTATGCATACGATGCATTGAAAGCAAATCATTTCTTAGTTCAACGAGAACCATATAGACGTAGCATGCTAACTAGCCATTTTGATTATGAGGGAAGCGTAAAGATATAGCTACTAGCTACAACTATAGTGCTATGCTAATATTCATGCAAGAGTGAAGATAGTTGTAGCTCAATGAGATACACATGCGTGTGTAACGTGGAATGTTAGTATTCAGTCTAACATAATAGATAACAACAAAATGCAGAGCTACGAGCTTACATGCAATTAGTGCAAAGTAGAGAAAGTTAACTCGGCCGGAAGGGACGGGCTTAAACTTTAAGTCTCGATACATGCACTTAAAGATCGACTTAGGACGGCTATGCCTATATATTATCCACATCTTCTTATGCCTTTACCCAAAATTCCTCCCCTTTTCATGCCATAGTTACTTCAAGTAGCGATTTGCTTCGTGCATTATCTATGAATAGTTACTTTTAATGCTCATAGAATCCAATCATACTTCTAGTATTCATTGATTATGGCATGAAATTCACATATCCATGTACTATTCAAAGTGTACAACAATAGACTTAGGGTAGGATACAACTTTTAGTTCATGGACTAAAATATTAAATACTTAGGATTTGGCTAAATCGATGATTCCAAGATCAATTAATATGCCAGCTTTTAGGCCAATTGTTCATGTGCTTTTTAGAAAATTCAGTTTCCCATCTACCTACATGGTAGTGATGCACAAAGAACTATAACTTTCATGGTTAATTGAGGCTTCTTTGTGGATAAATTAATGCAAAAATTATTTTGATAGGCAATTGACAATTGTTTATATGTGAAACATATAAAACTAATTTATTCCATGAGAAGTTCGCACATTTTACTTCAAGTAATAACAAGAATTGCAACTAAGAATATTAAATATTTCATATTAGTCTTCAAGCTAACAAATTAACCATTAACCACTTAATTCAACAAGAATTAAAACTTAATGCACCACCACCACTACTATCAATACTTCGGGATACAAACTTTAAAGATAATAAGCACATGATTTAAGTTCTTCTTCAAGAGAAACTTTATATGTTCCAAATAATATACATTCTCGTATGTCTTAATTTCTATACTTGACAAGCGGTAGCTTCATGCTTTATATTCAATAGTTATGATACGTAGTCACACGCCTTCAAGCAAAGGTGTAACATATGCAAGCCACATATTCAAAATTATTACAACTTAATATCCCGGTTTATAAAGCTGTCTAAAAATTCTAACTCAATTTTCATGAGTAGTTTCGATGGTAAATTCAAATACTTCAAGTATTGCGTTGCTCTTTGATATTCTTATACACAAGAGACACTTCTTCAAGAATATAGTTTGATAAAATCTTATTTACCATCTTGTCTTCTAGACATTTACAAAGCTTCGAGCTATTGTTTATAGAGCAAGCGTTAAACATACAAGCTTCAAAATTCGACTTTCAATGCAATATGATATTCTATAATCATAATTTGGGTTTTTACTCATGCAATGAGTCCCACAATGCATTTGTTACTTCTATCGGCCATATACTCATTCTAGAGAGTAATTCAGAAAATATATATACTTGAGTTTACTACACTTCAATGGTAGCAAAATATCCTACATGGATTTAATAATGACCGTAACAAATACTTTTACTTTCGGAGTAATTTTAGGATATTGCTTCTTCTTTTAAGGCATGCATATTAACATAACTTGGATCATGTGCATATAAGTTTACTACATGTAAACTAGTAGCAAGGTGCTTGAAAAGATAGTGGATGGTTATTAAAAATATTCTTAGAAGCATCCTAGCATTATTCAGGATTATGGTATATGCAAATTTTCAGAATTTATACCAAGCATTCATTCATCCCAAAAATTCATATGCTAGGAAAACAAATATGAGTCTCTCAAGGGTGATAAGTCTAAGGTCTGCAGGATTTAGAGAGCTCATACACCTTATACCATGTTTTTCTTTGTAATCATTCAAGATTTTATATGGTATATAATTCATAATGATATTCTAGCATTTTTCGTAACTAAATTCAAAGTGTAGATACTTTTCAGTAATTAATCTACTTTTAATTCGGAAAAAATAAAGCTAGGCAAAACAACAATAATTAAAGTGGTCTTATACATGCGGGTATAAGAAAATCTCAAAAAACAGAGGTTTTAGGGTTGATATTCACACAAATACTTGAATTCATATTTTCCAGAGAGCACTATTCTACAAGAATATCAAATCTTTACATAATTTTGCGAGAAATCAACATTTTGTATTCCTTCCATGATCCGCAAAGACGACCCAATTCCTTACTTGTGGTCGCTCCAGTTTTTTTCTTTAAACAATTTCCCCTCTCGCCCTAAACCGCTAAGCCTCCGTGACACGGCAAGGATTCCAAAACCTAGCCGCTTTTCTTTTTCAAGACAAACGCTTCGAGCGGCCGGGTACCATGGCCGCGAGTGCCGAGTGTCATTACACCTCCATGTGCGGGCGGAGATGCAAGAGTACGGGGCACCGGCGACTGTGGTGTGCTGCATGCACAGGAGCATAGGGACGAGTCGACGCGTGCGAGCGGGGAGTAAAGCTTTTTTGACACGGTAGAGTTTGAGCCGTGCGTGGCGGGGCATACATGAGACGGCGGCATACGGGCCGTGGTTGGATAAACGGCATGGGGACCGCGTCGTCTTGCGTCGTCTTTGTGCTCTTCTAGGAGCTTTGGTGCTGCAGGGCGGTTGCGGCGACTAATATCCTTGTACTACTCGATTTCAGATTCAGGTCGTTACGACATTCGGATCGACAAAGATCTTAGAGTAGAATCGAGCTTCGGCGATCTCGCTTAACGAGCCGTAGTGATGGCGGTGCACCACCGACAACGTGCATGTGCGATATTAGCCCTATATGCATGATGCTAGAGTACAAGACCGTGTACATTCACATGTATGGTGCTGCGGGTCGGCGTTCAAGCCATCAAGTATTCTATTACTAATAACCCTAAAAACAATCTGTAAATCATATAGCTTGTGGCTATACATACTGTGTGTACGTATACAACTTTATATGAACAAATCAAAATAGCTCGATGTGGAGCACAAGCAATCTGCGAGATGCGATTCTCTCGTACCTTTGGTTCTTGAATTCAAGAAGAAGCGAAGGCTGTCGCATAGGACGATTCGGCTAGGCCGTGGGGACATGCCGGCATGACGATGAGTCGATGCAAAGTGCAGATTCGTGAGCGGGTAGAGGTAGCAGATCCGTTCCGCTAACAAAGCGTCGGGGATGTCGACGTCGTCGTCGAAATAGTTCTTGGCGGGGCCGGCACGAGTGTCGCATTGGCGAAGATCGGCGGGCGTCTTCAACGACGATGTCGACGAAGAGCTTGTCGTCAGCGGTTAGGACCTTCCCCTCTCCGTCTCTCGTGATCACGTAGTAGATGAAAGAAGTAGAACAAGTAGACATAAGATAGGGAGACTATTCTTTATTCATCTGAATATTTGTAATTACAACATAGAGCTCCCACATATATATAGTCCTCGCCAAGGCCTAAGAGTTTCTCGTAAGAGCCCACATACGAACGGACTAGGATTAGGATTCCTCCTTCTCCTTTCCTTCTAGGATAGAGTCCGTGTGTTTTACAACACTCCCCTTGGGCGATTACCACGATATGCATATGCCTCATCAAAAACTCCATCCAAAACCCGTGTGGGAAAAACGGTTCTTGGAGAAAAGAGTACATCGCATTCGATTAATTGTATTGCACATGTTGTCTCATTAAAAACCTTGTGTGAGAAACCTTCGAGTAAAAAAACTCACATAGGAAAAAAAGAGTACAACATTTAACCTTCTTGGTCATATATTCTTCAGTAATATACTATTCTTCATGAATAGGTATTGATCTTCATAATTTATGCATAAACTTCTATGTTTTAGCAAATATGATTTACTTGATCTTTGTAATTCTAGTGGTTTACCTTAAAGTCGATTCAATAAAATATGCTCCCCTTATAAAGCCAAACTTTGAACTTCATTGTTCAAACCACACCTTTTCATAAATGTGTGTAAATAAAAGTTAGCTTATAATTCTTCTATGAATTATATGGGAGGAACATGCTTCATGCATAATGACCACCAATTAGTTGTGCAAAACAAATAAATATTATCCTTCGTGAGAAATAGATCCTTTCAGAGGATTATGGGGGTAAATAAATTAATATTCAATATCTTCTAGATAGTGTATCAAACTTATTCTAGAGTTTAGATACTTATAATTAATCCTTAGTGGATTTTTAAATTGTATTCTATAAATCTTCAAGATTTTGATTGTACAAATCCAGTCTTGCATTTGGCTTTTAGGGGATAATTCAATTGCTAAAACCACCATTATTCTTATACCTTCTATGGTATATAGAGGATATTAACACTACATTGCTAGCCTTTCATACACTTTCTAAGTGTTTCGATGACACCTTCATGGTGTTTAAATCCCTCATTTTATTTCTCTGGTCTATATTCGCTTTCGGGATGAATGGTGTTTATTCAAGAATTGTTGGTAAATCCTTCATGGATTAATTCCTTCAAGGATGTACATTCATTCTTAGTGAATTAATAATTCTCTTCTATGAGATACATTCTCTACTGCATGAGAGATGAGTGATATACACAATGACATAGTATTATTCACTATAAAATCATTCAATGATTGTAATCCTTCTAGGACATGCTCTTCTTGAGACTTGAATTTTCATTCAGGAATATATACCTTAGACTTTTAATACTTAGTATGAGATTTCTACAAGTTGCGATTTACATTCTTCGAGAAGTATATGGATTTTCATAATCCACCAATTAACCGCATATTCGATATTCATTCGTTTCATTTGCCGAGATATAGCGTAACATTCATTTCTTCTTAACAGAGATTCAACCTCAATTGCATTCTTCATTGACCCGATATAATCGCTACTGAGCGATTTTGCCATGGACTTTGTTTCCGGATCAGGGTTCCCATAAGAGAAATATTTGTAATTAAAGAGGTAGTTTGTCGACAATTATTTTCTTTCTCCCAATACTCTCACAATGTGAGAATATTCTATCTGTCATTTCCCAAACAAGAGATGATATATTGTTCTCGCATACCCAACACTAGTGAGGTGCGCTTATTGTGTTGGATGTCATCTTTATGATGATCCTCTTCATGAGGTGCTTAACCTTCTTCGTGAGGGCGTTCTCTTCACGAGAATGGAGGAGTTCCATTTCTTTTCTATTTAACGTGTATACACTAAACTAGAACCTACGAGGGCGGCCCCCGTAGATTTTAGATTGATAGTATATAACATTTAGTTTACTACTAGTAAACACAACTTCTAGTTCATAACTTCAAAAGTTACTCCTCTCATTTCAAAAATATCTGGCATATGCTCTGCTTCAGGCTTCACAAGAGCATTAGTCAAACTATTGTATGACTTAGTGTGTGATACTATTCCTCGCTTCAAGCTCCAAGGAATATTTTCTCTTAAGATCATTTTTCCTTCTATGAAAATAATAATTAGCATTTAAAATATAGGCTTTCTCTCCCCCTAATGCCAATATTAGATCATTAATAGCATACTTCAAAATATATCCCCTATCATGGGCTTAATTCAAATTCATATATCTCCAACTACAAGTGGAGGCCCATTTATGTATGCTATGTTTAAATTTTATAGGAAATATTCACACACATTTCAACATGGGGGTTATTATTCATTATACTGATGAGCTAGAATACTTAAAATGCATATAAGAATGTTCGAAGCATTCCTACAAAATCGAGGGATGTTCTCCCCTAATATGCACAAAACATAGTTTAGAAAACTATTTCATTCTCTAGCTTCTTTATTATCGGCCCTAAAAAAATTGATCCAATTACTCATACAAAAAAAAAAAGTGAAACTTGTCATCGTGGTTAGGACCTTCCCTCTCCGTCTCTCACAATCAATGTAGTGGATGAAAGTAGAACAAGTAGACACAAGATCTTGAGGGGAGACTATTCTTTATTCATCCGAATCTTCGTTGATTACAATACAGGATCTCCCACGTATATATAGTCCGAATAAGTCCTAGAGTATGAAAATCGCCCACACAATAAACGGACTAGGATTAGGATTCCTCCTTCTCCTCTTTCTATATTCCAAGGCCGAGAGTTTTGGTAAGAGCCCACATACAAACGGACTAGGATTAGGATTCATCCTTCTCCTTTCCTTCTAGGAAAGAGTCCGTGTGTTTTTACAACACTCCCCTTGGGCGATTTCCACGATATGCATATGCCTCGTCAAAAACTCCATCCTAAAACCCAATGGGAAAAAAAACGGTTCTTGGAGAAAAGAGTACATCACATTCGTTAATTGCATTGCACATGTTGTCTCATTAAAAACCTTGTGTGAGAAACCTTCTAGTAAAAACTCACATAGGGAAAAAGAGTACAACATTTAACCTTCTTGGTCATATATTCTTCAGGATACTCTATTCTTCGTGAATAGAAATTGATCTTCATAATCTATGCATAAACTTTAATGTTTTAGCAAATATGATCTTTATAATTCTAATGGTTTCAATTACCTTCAAGGTAAATTCAGTAAAATTGCTCCCCCTCACAAAGCCATCATTTGAATTTGACTCAAAAGTATGGCTTATAATTCTTCCATGAATTATATGGGTATAACAAAGAGCAATATGCTTCATGCAAAAAGAACCACTTGTTGTGCAAAACAAATAAATTTTATCCTTCAAGATAATAAATCCTTTTCAGAGGATTACGGGGAAAAATAAGTTCATATTCAACATCTTCTAGATAGTGTATCAAACTTATACAAGCTTGAATACTTTATAGTTCTTCCTTAGTGGATTTTGAAATGGTATATTCTACAAATCTTCAAGATTTTTATAGTATCACTCAATAATAAATCCAAGTCTTATATTTTGGCATTTAGGGGATAATTTAAATACCAAAGTCACCATTATTCTTTCTATTGCTTTTAGAGGATGATAGATTCATTGCTAGCATTACACTTTCTCGAGTGTTTATATGACACCTTCATGGTGTTTAAGATTCCTCATTTTTCTCTCGGGTCTATATTCACTTCGGGGATGCATGGTGTTTATTCAAGAATTGACTGGTAAATCCTTCATGGATTAATTTCTTCAGGAATATACTTTAATTCTTAGTGAATTAATAATTCTCTTCTATGAGATACATACTCTCTTTGCATAAGGGATGAGTGATATACACAATAACGTTGAGTTATTCACTATAAAATCATTCAATGATTGTAATCCTTCTAGGACATGCTCTTCTTGAGACTTCAATATTCATTCATGAATATATATACCTTAGACTTTAATACTTAGTATGAGATTTCTACAAGTTGCGATTTATATTCTTCGGGAATTATATGGATTTTCATAATCCACTTATTAACTTGCATATTCGATATTCATTTGTTTCATTTGCCGAGAGATATAGCAGAATATTCATTTCTTAATAGGAGATTCAACCTCAATTGCTTTCTTCATTGACCCGATATAATCGCTACGAGCGATTTTGCCATGGACTTTATTTTTCGGATCGGGTTCTCACAAGAGAAACATTCGCAATTAAAAAGGTAGTGTTGTCGACAACTATTTTCTCTTCTCCCAATACTCTCACAATGTGAGAATATTTTATCTCTGTCATTTCCCAAACAAGAGATGGTATATTGTTCTACATATCCAACACTAATGATGCGCGCTTAGTATGTTGGATTTCATCTTCATGATGATCCTCTTCATGAGGTGCTCAACCTTCTTCATGAGGTGTTCTCTTCATGAGAATGGAGGAGTTTCATTTTATTTCTATTCAACAAGTATACACAAAACTAGAACCTACAAAAGGTCCCCATAGATTTTAGCTTGATAGTATGCAATATTTAGTTTACTATTCGTAAACAAAACTTCTAGGTTATAACTTCAAGTTACTCCTCTCATTTATAAAAATATATCCGGCATATGCTCCGCTTCATGCTTTCACAAGAGCATTAGTCAAACTATTAGTTGACTTAGTGCGTGATAGTATTTCTGCTTCAAGCTTTAGGAAAATTTTCTAGATCATTTTTCTTCTCTCGGAAATAATGTTTGGCATTCAAAATAGGCTCTCTCCCCTAATGCCAATATTAGATCTTTAATAGCATACTTCAATAGATTTCCCCCTATCATGGGCTTAAAACAATTCAGATTCATATATCTCCAACTACAAGTGGAGGCCCATTTATGTATGCTATGATTAGGTTTTATGGGAAATATTCACGCACATATTTAAACATGGGGGTTATTATTCATTATGCAAGTGAGCTAGAATACTTAAAAAGTGCACTTAAGAATGTTCATCATTCCTATAAACTCAGGGATGTTCTCCCCTGGTATGCACAAAACATAGTTTAGAAAAACTATTTCATTCTCTAGCTTCTTTATTATTTAGCCTAATAAATTGATCCAAGTACTCATACAATTAAAAATATGGACCATATACTATAAAAGTATAGATACGCAACATACAAGTTCACATGGAATTTCTTCTAGAATTTTCTAATTGCCATTAATGCAAAAATCCCTTAATGCCTTTTCTTCATAAATCCCAAATCATCATAATTGTGTTATCTACTATCTTAGTTCCACAATAATTCATCCCATCAAATGGGTTAGTCTCCATTGAGAAAATTTCATAAACTCACTCCCCCTGATCTTAGGCTGCTCGGCCCTAGATCAATCTATTGCTTATGCATGCAATGCATTGAAAGCAAAGCATTCATTTGTTCAACGGAAACCATATAGACATAGCATGCTAGCTAGCCAATTTGATTATGAGGGAAGCACAAAGATAGCTACTAGCCACAATTATAGCTGCTATGCTAATATTCATGCAAGAGTGGAGATACTTGTAGCTCAATGAGATACATATGCAGTTGTAATGTGAAACGTTAGAATTCAGTCTAACATAATAGATAACAACAAAATGCAAAGCTACAAGCTTACTTGAAATTAGTGCAGTAGAGAAAGTTAACTCGGCCGGAAGGGACGCAGGGCGTAACTTCAAGTCCTGATACATGCACTTTAAAATTGATTTAGGATGGCTATGCCTATTAAATATATATTATCCACATTTTCTTATGCCTTTATCCAAAAATTACTCCCCCTTTTCATGCCATAACTACCTCAAGTAGTAATTGCTTCAAGCATTATCTATGAATATCAATTCTAATATCCATAGAATCCAAATCATACTTCTAGTATTCAATGATTATGACATGAAAATCGCATATGCAATGTACTATTCAAGTGTACACCATAGGACTCGGGGTAGAATATAATTTCTAGTTCTCAAGATAAAAATTAAATACTTAGGATTATACAATTTCTTGGCTAAATCGATCCTTCTAAGACCGTTAAGGTATAGTCCAACTATTCATGTGCTTTTAGGAAATTCAGATTCTCATCTACCTATACTACATGGTAGTGATGCACAAAGAACTATAACCTTCGTGGCTAATTAAGGCTTCTTTGCCTATCAAAATAACGCGTCGTCGCGGTTAGGACCTTCCCTCTCCGTCTCTCGTGATCACGTAGTAGATGAAAGAAGTAGAACAAGTAGACATAAGATAGGGAGACTATTCTTTATTCATCTGAATATTTGTAATTACAACATAGAGCTCCCACATATATATAGTCCTGCCAAGGCCTAAGAGTTTCGGTAAGAGCCCACATACGAACGGACTAGGATTAGGATTCCTCCTTCTCCTTTCCTTCTAGGATAGAGTCCGTGTGTTTTACAACACTCCCCCTTGGGCGATTACCACGATATGCATATGCCTCATCAAAAACTCCATCCGAAAACCCAGTGGGAAAAAACGGTTCTTGGAGAAAAGAGTACATCGCATTCGTTAATTGTATTGCACATGTTGTCTCATTAAAAAACCTTGTGTGAGAAACCTTCGAGTAAAAACTCACATAGGAAAAAAGAGTACAACATTTAACCTTCTTGGTCATATATTCTTCAGAATATACTATTCTTCATGAATAGGTATTGATCTTCATAATTTATGCATAAACTTCTATGTTTTAGCAAATATGATTTACTTGATCTTTGTAATTCTAGTGGTTTACCTTAAAGTCAGATTCAATAAAATATGCTCCCCTTATAAAGCCAAACTTTGAACTTCATTGTTCAAACCACACCTTTTCATAAATGTGTGTAAATAAAAGTTAGCTTATAATTCTTCTATGAATTATATGGGAGGAACATGCTTCATGCATAATGACCACCAATTAGTTGTGCAAAACAAATAAATATTATCCTTCAGAGAAATAGATCCTTTCAGAGGATTATGGGGGTAAATAAATTAATATTCAATATCTTCTAGATAGTGTATCAAACTTATTCTAGAGTTTAGATACTTATAATTAATCCTTAGTGGATTTTTAAATTGTATTCTATAAATCTTCAAGATTTTGATTGTACAAATCCAGTCTTGCATTTGGCTTTTTAGGGGATAATTCAATTGCTAAAACCACCATTATTCTTATACCTTCTATGGTATATAGAGGATATTAACACTACATTGCTAGCTTTTCATACACTTTCTAAGTGTTTCGATGACACCTTCATGGTGTTTAAATCCCTCATTTTATTTCTCTCGGGTCTATATTCGCTTCTGGGATGAATGGTGCTTATTCAAGAATTGACTGGTAAATCCTTCATGGATTAATTCCTTCAAGGATGTACATTCATTCTTAGTGAATTAATAATTCTCTTCTATGAGATACATTCTCTCTTGCATGAGAGATGAGTGATATACACAATGACATAGTATTATTCACTATAAAATCATTCAATGATTGTAATCCTTCTAGGACATGCTCTTCTTGAGACTTGAATTTTCATTCAGAATATATACCTTAGACTTTAATACTTAGTATGAGATTTCTACAAGTTGCGATTTACATTCTTCGAGAATTATATGGATTTTCATAATCCACCAATTAATCGCATATTCGATATTCATTCGTTTCATTTGCCGGAGATATAGCGTAACATTCATTTCTTCTTAACAGGAGATTCAACCTCAATTGCATTCTTCATTGACCCGATATAATCGCTACTGAGCGATTTTGCCATGGACTTTGTTCCGGATCCGGGTTCCCATAAGAGAAATATTTGTAATTAAAGAGGTAGTTTGTCGACAATTATTTTCTTTTCTCCCAATACTCTCACAATGTGAGAATATTCTATCTCTGTCATTTCCCAAACAAGAGATGATATATTGTTCTCGCATACCCAACACTAGTGAGGTGCGCTTATTGTGTTGGATGTCATCTTCATGATGATCCTCTTCATGAGGTGCTTAACTTTCTTCGTGAGGCGTTCTCTTCACGAGAATGGAGGAGTTCCATTTCTTTTCTATTTAACGTGTATACACTAAACTAGAACCTACAGGCGTCCCCGTAGATTTTAGATTGATAGTATATAACATTTAGTTTACTACTAGTAAACACAACTTCTAGTTCATAACTTCAAAAGTTACTCCTCTCATTTCAAAAATATCCGGCATATGCTCGCTCGGGGGCTTCACAAGAGCATTAGTCAAACTATTGTATGACTTAGTGTGTGATACTATTCCCGCTTCAAGCTCCAAGGAATATTTTCTCTTAAGATCATTTTCCTTCTATGGAAATAATAATTGGCATTTAAAATATAGGCTTTCTCTCCCCTAATGCCAATATTAGATCATTAATAGCATACTTCAAAATATATCCCCTATCATGGGCTTAATTCAAATTCATATATCTCCAACTACAAGTGGAGGCCCATTTATGTATGCTATGTTTAAATTTTATAGGAAATATTCACACACATTTCAACATGGGGGTTATTATTCATTATACAGTGAGCTAGAATACTTAAAATGCATATAAGAATGTTCAAGCATTCCTACAAAAATCGGGGATGTTCTCCCCTAATATGCACAAAACATAGTTTAGAAAACTATTTCATTCTCTAGCTTCTTTATTATCAGCCTAAAAAAATTGATCCAATTACTCATATAAAAAAAGGATCATACACTTCAAATTATAAAATACGCAACATTCACATTCACATGGATTTTTCTTCTAGAATTTTTTTAATTGCCATTAATGCAAAAAATGCCTTGATGCCTTTTCTTCATAAATCCCAAATCATCATAATTGTGTTATCCACCATCTTAGTTCCACAATTATTCATCCCATCAAATGGGTTAGTCTTCATTGAGCAATAATTCACTCCCCCTGATCTCAGGCTGCTTGGCCCTAGACCAATCTATTGCTTATGCATACGATGCATCGAAAGCAAATCATATTCCTTAGTTCAGAGAGAACCATATAGACATAGCATACTAGCTAGTCAATTTGATTATGAGGGAAGCAAAAAAAAAAAAAAATAGCTACTAGCTAAAACTATAGCTGCTATACTAATACTCATACAAGAGTGGAGATAGTTGCAGCTCAATGAGATACACATGCATGTGTAATGTGAAATGTCGGTATTCAATCCAACAAAGTAGATAACAACAAAATGCAAAGCTACAAGCTTGCTTGCAATTAGTGTAACGAACTTCAAGTCCACATACATACACTTAAAGATAGATTAAGGTTGTTCCTAATAAATATATATTACCCACATTTTCTTACGCCTTCACCCAAAATTCCTCCCCCTTTTCATGCCATAACTACTTCAAGTAGCGATTTGCTTCATGCATCATCTATGCAAATCACTTCTAATGCTTAACTAAATCCAATTATACTTCTAGTATTCATTGATTATGGCATAAAATTAATATATTTATTGTACTATTCAAGTGTACAACAATAGACTTAGGGTAGGATATAACTTCTAGTTCTTGGGCTAAAATATTAAATATTTAGGATTATACGATTCTTGGCTAAACCGATTCTTTCAAGATCAATTAATATGCCAATATAGTCCAATTGTTCATTTGCTTTCAGAGAAAATTCAGTTTCCGTCTACCTACATGGTAGTGGTGCACAAAGAACTATAACCTTCACAGTTTAATTGAGGCTTCTTTGTGGATAAATTAATTCAAAAAATTATTTATATAGGCAATAGGCAATTGTTTATATGTGAAACATATAAATCTAATTTTATTCCATGAGAAATTCTCACATATTACTTCAAGTAATAAGAATTGCAACTAAGAATATAAAGTATTTCATAGTAGTCTTCAAGCTAACAAATTAACCATTAACCACTTAATTCAACGGAAATTAAAACTTAATGCACCACGAACACTTTTGTCAATACTTGGGATATGAATTTAAAAACAATAAGTCCATAAGCACATGATTTAAGGTTTTCTTCAAGAGAAACTTTATATATTTCAAATAATATACATTTTCGCATGTCTTAACTTCTATACTTGACAAGCGGTAGCTTCATGCTTTATATTTAAGAGTTATGATATACCGTCACAAGCCTTCAAGGGGTGTAACATATATATGCAAGCCATATATTCAAATTATTGTAATTGATAATATTCGGTTCATAAAGCTGTCTAAAAATTACAACTCATTTTCCATGAGTAATTTCTAATAGTAAATTCAAATACTTCATGTATTATATTGCTCTTTGATATTCTATATACAAGAGACATTTCTTCGAGAATATAGATTAATAAAATCTATTTACCATCTTGTCTTCTAGACATTTAATATAAAGCTTCGAGCTATTTTTTTAGAGCAAAGTGTTAGACATACAAGCTTGAAAATTCAACTTTCAATGCAATATGATATTCCGTAATCATAATATTGGGATTTTACTCATGCAAAGTGAGTCCACAATGTATTTGTTACTTCTATCGGCCATATACTCATTTCAGAGAGTAATTAAGAAATATTTATCTTTGAGTTTACTACACTTCAATGGTAGCAAAATATATCCTACATGGATTAAATAATGACCATAACAAATAATTTACTATTTGAGTAACTCCGGGATATTTCTTCTTTTATGGCATGCTTATTAATATAACTTGGATCATGTGCATATAAGTTTACTACATGTAAACGAGTAGCAAGGTGCAAAAAGATAGTGGATGGTTATTAAAGATATTCTTAGAAGCATCCTAGCGTTATTCAGGATTATGGTATATGCAAATTTTCAGAATTTATACCAAGCATTCATTTATCCCAAACAAAAACATATGCTAGGAAAAAATAAATATGAGGCTCTCAAGGGTGACAAGTCTAAGGTCTACGAGGATTCAGAGAGCTCATACACCTTATACCATGTTTCTAATGTAATCATTCAGGATTTTATTGTTACAATTACATGGTATATATATAGTTCATATGTGTGATATATAAATAAATGCATATAAACGAGCATAAAAGTATCAACACATGGCATATACACACAGAGACAATAAATAAATGCTATAAATGTATATAAACAAAAGACTTTTACTATTAAAAGCCTACCCATATTTTTCTGCTAGAAAACATGAGTATTTCTATTCTTTTAACACGTGTCATAACCAATATCCAGAATTTTCCTTTTTTTCGGTTCGTTTGATCCCGAGTGCACCGTGTTGTCACGACAGCCCATGCATATGTGTCGTGGTGCTCAGTGGTGCTCAGAGTGCCATGAGCCGGAAATAATTTCTGACGATGGCCGCTGCAGGCGGAAGGACTACGTTCAATGAGTTCAAATATAGTTTATCGTGCAATGCCAAGAGCGCAATAGCAGTAGTAACAGTGCGTTCGGGCACCATGACCCAGCCCTGATGCATGGTTGCTATGTTTGTTGCAATACCACGGGTGACGAGCTGCAAGTTCTTTTGCGACGATGATAACATCTGTCTTCTGACGGGCTTCAGGAGTACGTCAGGACAACCCTGGAACACCACCCAATTGCTTTCTAGCTAGTCAATGTACATAGGTCTTTAATGAGGGCGTCCGCAATGGTAATAGCTAGTACTAGCTACGTAGTCGGCTGACGTGGAGGTGAGAGACAACAACAAAGACTATTTTATATTGGTGGACCCACATGCTCATCTCACATGTTCTTGGGCTACGTGAAATAGTCTAGCTATTTGCATGTAGCTAGTGACTATTCTCTCTCCTACTTTTTCCATGCCACGTCACATCTAGATAGCGAAATAGCTAACCATTGGGGACGGCCTGATAAGATTAATCTTCTCGTCAATCTATATCTATGCGTAATTCCTTTTTTCACATGTATGTTCCACGTTAGATGTCTTCAGGACTCCAAAAGGCCAATAATTCAGATTGGCGGTGGACATTACCTAACAGACGTAGTATGTATATATATATATATATATATATATATATATATATATATATATATATATATATATATATATATATATATATATATAGAACTACTACCCTATAGCTAGCTATAGAATACTAAATTCTGTAGCTGGACCAGAACTGAGCGAGCCCAGGTGCCACCGACGCAGCATGGTCAGAGCGCTCTATCTGTTCACCCACCGTACTAATAAAGACCATAAATACTAGTTCATTAATTCACCCAACAATTACGCTTATTTCCATCTCGAGAAAAGTCAATGGGTTGTGTTGAGGGACACCCGCACCATCCCAAATTTTGCCCTCGCAGCCAGCTTCTTCTCCTGCGCGGCGTCGTCAACGATGTCGGCCTTCCCGGCCGCCGGCTCTCGCGACCTACCTCTGGGCACCGCGGACGCCGTGCACGGGCAGCCACCACCACGATGATCCTATGAGCTCGCTTCTTCGGCGCCGCAGCAGACGGACCTCTCGCACCGCAGACGCCGTGCATGGGCAACCGCCGCGGCCTGCCTTCTTCGGCGCCGCAGCGGAGGCTCGACATACAGCGGACCGGCGCAGCCCAGCAGAGGCCAACAGGCCGCTTGCCAGGCCATGCATCGCCGACCCTGCACGCGCGCTCCTTGCGGCGTGGAACCCGCGTGACCGACGGGGAACTCCACCGCGTCGACCTCGACGACGGCCCCTCTCTACGGTACCCCAGCAGCACTCTTCCCATGGTAGATCTAGGCGAGGGCTCGTCCACGACGAACAAATGGAGGCTCCCCTTCGTGGTGTTGACGGCCACCTCCTAGCATTGATGCCGACACTGTCCCTATGGTGCCCGGGGGCCTTCTGCATGCCATGGCGGATGCAGGACAACAGCAGGCCTCGTCCACGAAGAGGCACAGATTCTGGTAAATTACCATTCTCCGACAATGAGTTATCGTAACTAACTGTACAAAGTTCTAGTAAATTACTGAAAGCATTCTCTAATTCCTGCACATTGGATCCATGACGGCGCGGCCCGGCACGGAGTAATCCCCACCCAGCGACGCGCAGCTTCCCCTCGTGGTCCGAATCGGCCCTTGCAGATCGTCCGTGATCGCTGCTGACCGTCCCCAGCCTCCACCGGCGGTGTCTTGGTTCTGGTCATCACATTGGCCGACTGGACTGATGCATGCCATCTATCCAACGGACGGGCAGCAGCACCTTCCATCCCTCCTCAACTACCGGTTCCAATTTAATCTGTTGATGCGTGTGATCATTCGGAGGAGGAGACGAGGGAGTCCTCGCTGCCGCAAGTGGCCCGTCCTTGCTGACCGCGGCCGATGCTCTTGCCACCGATCTCCTGCATGCATTCTTCTTCCCAACGTTGCGCTGGCGCGCTCCGCCGGAGGAGATGGTGTCATCGACGCAGATTGTGGAGGCGGCAAAGACGTCGGGCACCACGGCGTGGCTCAAGCGTCCCCTGGCGTCGAACTCGGCGGCGGCCTCGCCGGAGCGGGTGCGGGACGGGAAGGAACACGACATGCTAGCTCATCGTCCGTCGAATTCTTGAAAATATTTATTGGTGAAAATTCTAGTAAATATTGTTAGTATTGTTGTAACCAGAATTATCGTAAACATGCAACTTATGCTGAAGTCATTCTTGTAAACAAGATACATCCCAAAGTTCATGTGTGATTCATTACCGACCAAATTTTTGTTGAATTTTTGTTGTGATGTATTAAGTATTTAAGAGAATTTGCACCAAGTATTTACGAAAATTTTGTACTTTTGTAAATACTTAATGCAAATTCTCGTAAATATTTGTGCAAATTCTTGTAAATATACTGATACAGATTCTCGTAAATATTTCTGGTTGTGATTCTCGTAAATACGTTCTGGTGTCAACTCTAGTAACCATTGTTGGAAAGTCAAAAATTACCAACGCACACCACGTAATGCATGGACTGCATGCCACAGTACTGCATGCCACAGTAATTGATTACTAGCGTGACTCACGCGGAGGGATTGCATGCGGCGGTAATTAATGACTAGAGCCGGCCGGTCCGCTGTTAATGACTAGAGCGCGCCTGGGTCGGTATTGCTCGCGCCATGGATGGTACAGTCTGGTCTGGCTACAGAATATTACATTCTATAGCTAGCTACAGACTATACTCTCCTATATATATATATATATATATATATATATATATATATATATATATATATATATATATATATATATATATATATATATATATATATATACATCAACATATATAGAATTTGATCTATTATTAGCTTCTAGCTTGTAGATAGGTTCGATATAAAATTTGATCTGTTAGCTTCTAGCTGGTAGATCGGTTTTAAACATGCGCTATATTTTATTCAGATAATTATGGTTCTTTGCAAAACGTCAACTGCAAGTTTGACGGGGACGGTGGTTACATCGATGGCCTTTGGGGTATATTGCTACTATATATGCAAACTATATGCGTAGGTCTATGATGCCGTAGGCTGCGATGCCTATTCATGTGTTTGTACTCCTTGTACGAAAACAAAAGTCCATGTACTTCGTGTACAGTTTCTGGTGGAAAAATAGATCGGTTCAATGTATGACACATTGGTTTTGCAATTCATACCTTATAAAGGATCTTGAATTCGAGAAGAAGCGAAGGCTGTCACGTAGGACAGTTCGGCTAGGCCGTGGTGACCTGCCGGCGTGACGATGAGTCGATGCAGTGCAGATTAGTAGCAGGTAGAGGTAGCAGATCCGTTCCGCTAACAACGTCGGGGATGTCGACGTCGTCGAAGTAGTTGCGGCAGGGCGTCGGCACGAGCGTCGGTGCCGAAGATCGGCGGCGGCTTGAACGGCGATGTCGACGAAGAGCTTGTCGTGCTGATAACGTGTTATAAAACGCGTCGTCAGCGGTTAGGACCTTCCCCTCTCCGTCTCTCGTGATCACGTAGTAGATGAAAGAAGTAGAACAAGTAGACATAAGATAGGGAGACTATTCTTTATTCATCTGAATATTTGTAATTACAATATAGAGCTCCCACATATATATAGTCCTGCCAAGGCCTAAGAGTTTCGGTAAGAGCCCACATACGAACGGACTAGGATTAGGATTCCTCCTTCTCCTTTCCTTCTAGGATAGAGTCCGTGTGTTTTACAACAGATTTTTAATAGTTTGGAGAGCCTCGGTAGTAGTTTTCATTTTTCTTTCAGTGGTGTGCCGAGGATACAGGTGCTTCTGGTTGTAACAGTAGGAAGGGTCAGGCCCTGTACCACGGCATTGAGTTGTATTTTTGTACTTTACCTGTTTTTTGCTTTTATCTCGTCTAATAAAAATACGGCAAAAGCTTTTTGCCGCCTTTCTAAAAGAACAGGCAATGCAAAAAGCATTTTCCATTGGTTGCAAAAATAAATGTTGGGCTCCAGCAACATGGCAACAAAACGTGTTGTTCATGTGACCAGGCGAAGCTAGAGCAAAATAGTGAGGGGTGCCTTGCTCTTATAGATATGAAAATTTAATCCAAAACAATGGTGAAAATCTGTTCTCATATGTGATTTTTGAATTTGGGGGTGCCTGGGCACCCCCTGCCCCTAACGTGGCTCGCCCCTGCATGTGACATCGTGTAATGGTCATCTATGCTAGCTGCATGTACCCATAAATCATCATGACCATAAAAGACACCCAAATAACACGCCGAGAGCCACCCAAGTGTGGATGAGGACTTGAAAATCAGGTGACGTCGGTCTCGAGGAGGGGGATGCAGTTTTGTGCTACACTGTGTGTGTTAGAGAGGTGACGCACTTTATCTCAAAAAAAAGAGAGAGAGGTGACGCACTAAGTGTATCATGGGATTGGGAAGCACCGGAATTGTGAAATAAACGGCTTTGGTAGAACTAGCTAACCATCCTAACCTAGAGTCCTAGATAAGGAATTCATCAAGGTGTCAGTGCTGCAGAATGAGCTGTTGCACCATATGACCCAGGACCAGGTCTCCTACACAGAACAAAATGATGGTCTCCTGTATCCTGGTCTTGCACCCTTCCACGAAGGTTAACGGTGCCAATGAGGGCAGCATTGTTGCCTCCCAGATACCTAGGTGTCCGATTACTACACGGTATGTTGTAACAAGTTGTCCATATAGCCCTCGATCGATCTATATTCTTCTTCTTCTTCATTACTTTTTTTTTGTTTTTGCAAGAGTAACTGACAGCTTGGCTAGCACAATACGAATACCATGATTTATTTTGCTTCTCCTCAGTATCAAATTCATTTGAAAAGAAGCACCAAATTCATAAGTACTATATAGTACAGAGGTGTTTCACCACCCACCCTGATGAATTGCAGGAAGATATTAACGTGGGTGGCTCTGATAATTATCCAACGGTGATAAAATAAATCCAGAGTACTTAAAAAGGCTAGGGGAGTCAACAGATGACCTTAATTGCGGCGGGCTTATCCTCGATGCATACACAATCAATTTCTTCCTTGGGAACATTTGGATCAATTGCAGTATAGATTATTTTAAAAGGTATCTTGGAGATCATCAAAACTATATTGTGGAAACAAGTGAATGACAATGGTGGGTAAGTTTTAGCGAACTCCAATATACAGTCAATTTTGTCTTTTTAACGAATAAATTAGTACAAAAAATATATTATCTGTAATGTCAACATATATGAACAAAAATACTAGGAAACAAACGTCAATACCAGGATGAAGCCAGGTATTGACCCAATAGATCATACTCTTACTACTGACTTGACCGATAGCGTCCTCTTATCACTACCAGAACTGAAAACTGACAGTGATGGGAAGCATATCCGTTACCCTTCCCTGATCCATGAACATTTGATTAGCGAACGTAGCGTCTACAGTATAGAGAGCATGTCACCTATTAGGGATTTTCCTATGCATTTCTTGGATTGGAGATAACTATAAGTTACATAGCCATGTAGAATATCAGATTTGGAGGCATCATGATTTTTGGCTATGCTAAGGGCTAGATGGTTCTCACATAATACTCAATTGCTCCTCGTAACATGTTGAGGGTGGTAGAAGCAGCTGTCAAGGAAGTGCTTCTCTTTGAAGTTTGTTTTCTCATTTCCAGATACCATGGTAAACGAAGATCAGTATCAATAGGTTTCTGAAGTAACACAAACAAACAATGACATATCAGTGCCCGACATGTGAGCCGGTGTGTATGCTTTCCATTTTATATGTGTTTGCTAATTCAACAGAACACATTTACTGTATTGGGGTAACACTTGTGGATTTCAATACCTTTTTTTATTCAATGAAGGCACAAAGAGCTCGGCACTCATGAGCTGACAGTATGAGATTATAGGACTGCAAGAGCAACTAGCCTTGGTGTAGAGAAGAAGACTATTATTCTCGTTTGAACTGCGTTGATTGCAGCTTATACATTAACAAATTATGTGAAGGAAATTCAAGGTCGCTACATATTATTGTAGTATAACCTTTATGCCAATGAAATATGTAATGTATTAATAATATCAAATAGAAAATGTAAGATAGTCCTCCCTCCATTCTCAATTAATGTAAGTCATCATTTTGTCTTTTCGGATACAAAACTTTTACTCTGTATCTAATCATAATGCATCTAACTGGAAAACAGAGCGACTCATAATTTATGATGAAGCGGCTGATCTCTATTTAAATGTAATTATTTAATATAGCAAGATAAAACAAGGAAATTATGAAGGTCAGTATCCGGTTGAAACCATTATTGAGCTAGCAGAGCATACTCTTGAAATACGATGAAGAGAGCGCATTCATTCTTTGACAAAAGGAAACACAGGAGAGGGAGTGCATGTGTGCTTGTGTTTGCAAGAAAACACCCATAAGTTACATAGCCATGCATGTGGGAGTTAGAGGCATCAAGATCTTTGGCTATGCTCAGGGCTAGATGGTGCTGCAGCTGCTAACATTGTCCTCAGTAGCTCGTCTTGAACTGGTCATGGTGGTAGACGAAGTCAAGCATTATAGTCTCATGGCATGAAGAGCATGGCACCTTTTCGATTCTACGAGGACATGGCCAAGAGCATGGTACAGTGAGCTTGAGGGAGAGCAGCAGCTCAAGTTCACGGGAGGAGAAAGGCGGCAGCCAGTGCAGGGGAAGAGCGACCGACTCTCCCATGTTCATGCTACACTTCATTATAATTGTTCGTTTGAAAAACTCCATTTTAATTGAATTTGTTTTAGTGCATTCGTGGTAAATGGAATGAATATGTAATACTAGTTCCAGTTTGGTTAAAATTTCACATCTCACTACATGTTGAGCTCATAGCCATCTTCCTTCGTTGATGCTGAATCAATAGAAAAAACAGATATATATCAATCCGGTAGAGATATGTATTCTTATGGAGGTGGTGCTGATTGGCTTGAAGATTCCAGGGGTGACGTGGTTTATTGGCCAGGGTTGTTGTGTAGCGGACTGCTGGTATATACACTAGTTTTTCAATTCCACTATGATTATATTATGTATGTTCTCCACAGTTCATAGTAAAATTTCAAAGTAACATCCCTATGATATGTGTCTTTTATATGCTCTGGCTTTAGGTGAGGTGGGAACAAAGCAAAGATTCACCTGATAAAGCAAATGTTATCTTCACTACTTGAGAAGGATTATTTTATGACTACCTGAGTTCCAAAACACCATTGCAGCAACATAGTGCGAAAACCATTTGTCCTTACTGGTTACAGAAATAAAAGTTTCGACAGAACATAATGGCAGCAAAATCTTGCAGTGCACATGAGATCGTGCAATAGCACTCAATGCTAGCTGCATGTACCATTGCAAGACATGCATGTAAATCAACATGGCCTTAAAAAAGAACAAGAGCACGTCCATTAGGCACAACAGATGACCCAGAGTGCTGCCCAAAACGTGGATGAGAACTTGAGAAGTCATGTGACTACGGTTTCGAGTGCGAGAGAGGATGTCATTTGTACTAGACTAGACTGCGCTAGAGTAGAGGTGATAGCACTAAACGTATCATGGGACTGGGAAGCACCGGAAGTCTGGGACATATGGCTCGCCTTTGAACCTCTGCCCATCCTAATCTGAGCCCTGTTTGAGGGGTTCATCAAGATCCCAGTGCCTCATAATTTGCTGTGGCACCATACGACCCATAACAAAATGTTGCAAACCCTTAGATTCAAATGATCCTGGTGGCCCATCTCTAGTGTAGTATCCTCCGTTTGTGTTTCTGGCATATTAAGTTAGAGAATAAAGAAACAGTAAGAAAATTGTGTTTCTGGCATATTGTAAGTTTTTTAAAGAAGCAGTAAGAAAATCATGCAGAAATGGGTAACTGGTGTATTTTTTTTTTTTGGTGAAGCTGTGTAATGTGGAGACTACTTCTAGTGCATGGTTTCTTAATTATCATGGTTTATATATTCATGGAAGTGCATGCTGTCGAAAATGAGGCGTGACATTGTTAATCTTGAGATCTGCTATCAATCTTTTGAAGGTGCTCAGGTTGTGGATTAAAGATGATTGCAAATTTGCAAATAATCAACATAACGCAAGATAGATATCATGCATCCTATTAAGTTTTTTTTTCCTAATCACGTTTCTTGAATTGGAGACTTTTGTAACGGTAAAATATGAATTATTCCTAAAATGAAGTTTCCCATCTACTCTTTTTAACAAGCATTCCTGATAAAACTAATTTGCTACCACATAATAAAGTCATGTGCATGTGTTTTCTACTTTTCTTCCTTAGAACCTATGTGCAATTAGTGTTGCAGCTGCGTGCTGGGACCATCAAATTATTATCTTGGCCCTTTAAAATACACACAAGAAGTAAGGGTAATCTTGCCAGCGGTTCATTCTTTTTACAAAAGGAAACACAAGAGCACGAGTCTGGGTCAGGAAGTGTGCATGTGTCCGATAGTAGCACCGAAACCTTAGGTAGTCATGTTGGATTGGGAGTCATCGGGATATTTGGCTTTGCTGTTAGAAACTCTCCAATTCGAAAGCCTAATTCTGAAGTTGGTTTTCTGGTCGCTGTGTCCAAAAGTACTGCAAAGTTCTGCATTGAAGCAACAAACACACTGTATGTCTGTAACAAGCTGCAGATGAAACAGAAATATTGGTCTAGGAGAATGCCAGGGCAAAAAGCAAAACTGCTTCTTCAAGATGTGTTTGTGACTGCTGCTCTCTTCTTTCGTAAACGATGAAAGAGAAGCATTTGGATGGGTCAAAACCATGGCGGGCATATTTGGACCGCCTCGGTGAATCACGATTTACCATTACCTGTCAACGGTGACGGGCTCCTTTGCCCGCCTCCAGAAATGAAAGTCGCCCTTCTTGGAAAATGAATTCCGTAGTAGTGGGATTTATTGTTATTGTATTATTATGTACTACCTAACTTCTAGAACACCACTCTGCAGTACGCTACAAAAACCATGTGCAATTGGTGACAAAAACAAAAGCTTGGACTCAGCACATCAAATGGCAGTAAAAATGTACCGTTGCACATGAGACCAAGTAATGGTCATCTATGGCAGCTACAGCTAAGATTGCACTACTAGTAGCCCATAAAACAGAGAGTGCATCTAGCCAATAAATAACATAAGGATGCGCAGAGACAAAAGACTTGGGAGGAGGATGTCATTTATGCGTGAGCCATGACGTGATAAGTGAGTGTATCGTTGGTTTGGGAGGCACTGGAATTCTTGGATCGATATATTGCTTTCTTAATGGTGGCTACAAATCCTATTCAGGATACATCACGCCCTCACTGGAGTATACTACATTCCACGTCTCACTACCAATATCATAAGCATTTGGTAGCAAGTTTGACAATGTCGGTAGCAAGATCGTCATCGAGTGCAGCCAGCTTCACCTCTATGGTCCTGACTGGCACCTTGTTGCCTAGAGATATGGCGCTGAGATGTTCTACTTGAAAGTTCAAATAAAGTATCGATTTTGGAGGAATTTATGGTCTGAATTCCCAAGTTTATATTGTTTACGAGTTTTTTGCACTATAAATTATGTATGTTTTCCATGGTTCCGCACTCAATTTTCACAGTAACATCCTGTGATGCTCATCTGATTTGTGCACTACTGGCTTCGGTGATGTGGAAACATAAATGAAGTTTCAACTCAAGCAAATGCTATATCCTCACTACTAGAGAAGGATTTGTTGTTTAGAGAAAACTAATGAGTTCATTCTTCAAAGAAGAAAAACTACTGAGTTCGGAAACACCATGGCAGCAATGCAGTGCATGCAAAATCATTTATCATTGTTTGCAGAAATAAATATTTAGCCACGGAATGCAATGTCAGCAAAAAATGTGTTGTGCACAGTGAGATAGTGTAACTGTCTTCAATGCCAGCTGCATTTATGATTGCACGACCAATAAATCGGCATGACCTTAAAAGGGAACAAGAGCGCGTCCATATAGCAAGCAACTGATGACATAGAGAGACACACAAAAGCATGGATGAGAACTTGAGAATTCAGGATGCCTTTTTGTTCTCAAGGATGCCATTTGTTCTCGCCTAGACTGCGAGAGGATCAGAGGTGATAGCATGGAATGTATTATGGGATTGGGACGCACCAGAATTCAGGGATTTACGCCTCCTGTTGAACTGGATGCACATCCTAATCTGGAGTCCTGAATGAACTACCCAAATTGCTCGGTGTGTGTGCGCAGTCCCAATGCGCGCACGTTGTGCCGCACATGAACAGTACTTGCACCCAGCATGCAAATACATAGTCTCAGCCCATAGGCTGTGCTAGGCGCAAGGGAATAAATTAGATGGGGATCGTCCGCACCGCTCGCCATGGGTACATGCAGCCTACCCCTGGCCAGCGTGCCCCATGTGATCTGCAATGGCTAACCTCGGCTTGCCACGGCAGCGGCTCGGCTCGGCTTCCTCCCAACGATTACAAACTCACGGACTCACCTGTTGCTTCCTAGCGAAGGACCAATCCAGACTTGCAAGACAAGATGCCCGATTGCTGAATAGGGCCGACTTCGCCGCAGCCATCTGAGATCTAGATCGGAACACACGCTATCGATGTTCAAGGCGGAACTCTCGCCGGCACTAAGCTGAGCCACCGCACGGTCGAGGAGGGAAGTTGTCCATGCTGAATTTTCTCGCCCGGCATCGCTCGAGTCGTCGGGCCGAGGTCGTCTCTACCATGAAGTAGGAGTTATTAGCACAGTTGCTTTCAAGAAACAATCATTACAACTTTTTTTTTCTGAAATAAGTTTTGTTATCATGAGCCGATTTGCAACTGCAATAAGTCTTGTGAGGATGCTTTCATTGATCTGGGAATACCTCATTCTCTCTTTCAGTTCAGAACAAGCAGCCTACTTTTGTCTCCTCAGCAATAGCTTGTTGTGCGCACAACTGAACTTCATTTTTTTAGAACTCCTCAAGTGGTAAAAGGCGGCAAGGAGAATCGTTTGCAGAGTGTAGTTGAAAAGAAGACTGGAAAGACAAAGAAGAAAAGTGCTCAAATGAAAGGTACTCTGATCACACCTATTCCAGCTACCTTTTTTTGTTTGCATTATAGTTTGCTTCAATTGTAACTTTTAGTATTTCTACGTATAGGAAAAGCTCCCAAAAAGGAAGCGGAAAATAGAGTTGAAGGTGCTAGTCTACGAGAATCACTTTCGTAAGACATTAGATTAACTCATGATTCAGTAGCATTTTTTTCATTAGTACTTACCTGCATTTAACATTACAAACGGTTTCATATTATGTGATACAGGGCCTTCATGACGGTGGCATTACTCAAACAAAGGTGTTTGGCCAATTCTCTACCATGGTTGTCCCTTTGATCCCAGGCAGCTATGCTAATGATACAATGCCAACCTACGTAATTGGTTTGTACACACATTCTTCGTCCACGTCTGCTCCTTCCATCCAAGGTGGACTGACAAGTCTCTTACATGAAGTTGAGCAAGTGGCCACAATGTCATCATCTGTTAGAAAGTATTTTTGTGCAACATGTGAGACTTGTTCTTGTTTGAACTATTTTAAGGAGCATCAATTTGTATGACCCATTTCCTATTATCAATAGGTATTCATGACAGCATGTCTATAAGAGATACAAGCTCAGTTTACAATTTTTGGTTGTCATTTTTCATCATAATCACAATTCCGATTTTTGGGAAGCAACTAGAATAACAATAGTTTTCTAAGAACATGACACATTTGGAGGAGCCTTCTTGATGATTGGAGGTGGCTTTGGTTTTAGGAGCATCACTTGTGATATTATTCTCTGGTGTTCATCAAATCACTTTGGAAGGTGGTGTGACATCACTAGATCTTTTAAAACTGGATGAAAAACACTACTCATGCTGACTCGAGCGAGTTTGATTATCCTTGTGAACTGGATTGGCGGGAACACAGGCATTAGGTGATGAACCTGAGAGCAGAATGTTGCTTGTTGGTATTATACATTTAATTAAAGTAGTAAGATAACAACAATCCATCACATGGTTTTTTTTGACAACAAACATCAGCTTGATTGCTTAGCGGCAAACTGCCGAGAGAGGGTAATACATCTCATAGAGTACTGGGTGCAGTGCATCATACAAGGTGCAACTGCAAACATGACTACTGTTTAAGCAAGTTACAGAAAACAAGTCAAGCGAACTCAAGTTCGATCTAAAATCTCTATTTGCTAATTGGTGAGCCATAATGTTTTGGCTTCTGCAATCTTAAAGATCTTGTAGTGTATTGCGTTGACACTGTTGAAGAAGCGCTGCGTAAATGGTTTGATCTTCCAGTCTGGGGCTCTCATCCTTGCTCCTGGAAAGATAGGCTGATAGAATTTGGTTGTCGGAATAGAAGGATGCCTTAACTGCATTTAGCTTGCTTAGAATGTCAACAGCTAGTGCAAGAGCTGCTGCTTTGCCCATAAGCAATGAGCTGCAGTTTGGGAGCTGAGCCTGAATGTCGATCGTGATTTTGTTGACAGAATCAACAATGTGTATTCATAACTTATTGGTAGGCAACTGAGCGCGTCGTCGTCTGCAGCCTCTGTATTCATAGCCTATAGGATTGTAAACTGCAATATTTGGAAAATTTAAATGTGAATAAAGTGGTAAATTTGTACACTCAAGTGATTGTGCAATGCATAATGTGAACCACCAAATTAATCAAGTCACTAGGAAATCAAATGTGAAGCCCAAAATAACAACAATCAAACGACATATTTAGCAGTTTTCCCAAATTCATAGGATTGCTCGGGAACCTGATTATTGGCACACCTAGGTGGCAGGGATGCCTCCATCCCTGCATATTAACTATATTAATCTTCTTGTTCAAAAATCAATAAGGAGAAAATTGTTTGATGTTCATAGTGCTACAGCTTTTTCTATTGCTGCATATCATAAATCCTGAGCAAGAGCAACTAAGTCTAACTTGCCCTATAAAACAAATAGCAAATTAAAGCAACTGATGCCTGTATATACACGTTTATGCTTCCTTAATCTGAAATTCATCCAGGAGTAGATGACAGATAATGGTATTTTTCGCTTTCGCTTTACGTGCACGGTCATACAGCTTGCCTGAACTGACTGGTCTAGAAAATGCACAGCCAATGCTAATTAACCTCGGATGGTCAGACCAATTGATAAAGGAGTTCCTTTTAGCACTTTTCCCCTATTTCGTACACCTGACTCCAGGTCCTGACTAGAACTTTCGATTCAACCAAGATATTGAATTGGATAGAAGTCAGGGGTCGGGTCATGTAAGAACTTCCACTGTTCCATGTTCGCAGTGACTACTGAGGCAACTGATCGATAGTTACGGGACTGCATTTTTAATGTCAAGATCAGACCAACAAACATAGAAAAATTAGCAGACACGTGCACAGGATTTGTTCCTCGCTTACTTCGGGTCTGGTTGTCAGAAACGATTGCAATATTGACTGTTGTTCCTATCATTTGAAGCTGGGCAAAGTCACTTAACCGAATCAATCTTACTGCTACTAGAACAATTGCCCAGAGATTCATAGTGATTCAGTTAACTCACCTGCAGTTTTGAAGTAAATTTCAGAAATCCATCAGCTAACATGCAGAATTGAATTAAGTTGAATCTTGACTGTCAAAGTTAAATGAACTGATAGAAGGTAGAAATTTGTGATCCAGGGATCGGAGCGAGCTCACATGCAAGGCGGCGGTGGATGAGCTTATTGCAGCCATGGCGTCCACGCAGAATAGAGACAGGGAGAGTAGGGCGAGGGCGAGCTCGGCGCAGCGAGGCGAGGCCGGCGGCTCCCCGCCGCCAGCGCTTCGAGGCGGGTCCGCGACAGGGCGCTTCCACCGGGGAGCTTACTTGGCGGCCGGCGGCGCGGTGGGGGTTTTTGCCTGCTGCTTGTCGTCGGTGGCCTTGGCAGCGCTGGGCGCAGCTGGAGTTGGTCTGGGAAGACGCGCTTGGCGGAGCCGAAGCGGATGCGCAGGCACCGGCCGCCGCCGCCTTGGGGGCAGCGGGCCACGTCCTCCCTCGCAGCAGTCCTGGTCGCCGCGGTCAGGGGAATCGGAGCCCGGCAAGATGAGGTCGGGGTCAGCGGCGCGGCACTCCGTGTGTGACGGCGGCGGAGAGCAGGTGGATGGGGGCGTGAGCGTGAAAGCAAGAACCTGCCTAGGAGCCGAGCACTCACAGCTTCAGCTGCGTGACCGAGTCGACGAAATCAGCCGTGTGGGCAGCGGCTCTCGAGACACGCGTCATGCGTCGATCGTAGGTGCCCAGTGGGGACTGTCCCCACTGAATTCGCTTCCGGCGCAAGGCTTGTGCAATCTGGTTCTCTTGTCTACCTTCAGCCCAAGATTTGTAAATATTTTAGTAAGAAGCCAAATAAATTCAGTTCACTCTTCTTTTTTATAAAAATTGAGAGTTTTGTGTCAAACTGATGTATTTAGATTTGGAAGGCATAAGAGGATTGTTGCTAGTAGTAAGGGCCTCATCTTTGCGTAGTTCAGTAAGTTTGCTTGTTGAAAGCCAAACAAGTTCAGTAAGTTTGCTTGTTGAAAGCCAAACAACTTTCAGTGACTTGTGAAATATTGATATGTCCATGTCTCGATGGATAGCCGTAATTTTGACCTTATTCAGAACACTGGTAAACATTTTGAGACATAACTTTGAGTTGAAACTATGCATTGTCATCCATTGCGTAGCCCTAAGCTGTGTGATTTTAAAAAATAGAGTATTTCTCGTTGTAGTGTTGTTTTTTTTTTTGTTGTATGCTCCTTTCTGAAGCTGTTGTTTTTCTAGTCTATTCCTTCGTCCTGATTAATATAATCGGCAGGTCTTCCGTTCGGTTTGTTAAAAAAAAGAAGAAACAACCATTTTTTTTGTTCTAAACTCTAAAGAGTTACATTATAGAAACAAAAAATGTAGTACTGTTCCATGATAAGAAAGAGATCCCAGCGCTGCAGAATTGGCTGATGCTCGAATTAACAAGGGATGTAATAGGTAGTTCCTACTTCTGCTTGAGTCGCTGCGCACGGTGTCAACTGTGTCATGTGCGGTCTCCGGCAGTGGGCATGTCACAACGGTGTGGGATGCCGCATGATGAGCATGAGTGTGTGCTGTACTAAGTTTGGGTATCACGGCCTTGTAGAACTTCTTTAAATTTAGTAATCTACATGAGAAAATGCTTCAAGTTTTACCAGCACCAAATTCTGTGTGTCCGTGTTCATATCTGAGTGAGTTCACGTGAGAGAGATCATTAGCGGCCGGCAGCCAGCGTTCATCTGACAATTGGTACCAAACTTGTCAAAATCCATCGATGGTAGGTACTGTGCCCACACGAGCCTCAGACCTGTGGCTAAGGTGATGGCATCTCGAGCGTAAACAAGACGCACGTTCCAGAACACCGCGGTGCCGAAATCACAAGTTCATCAGCAAGCCATTCATGCACCCAGGTCACTTGCGCCAGAAAGTCATCATCGACCGTGTGATCGAGAGGGTCTAATAGCCTTATGCATTAGTCGATGTAGAAGCTGAGATACTAATATATTCTATTTTCCTAAAAAAAAATACTAGGAGTGTGCATTGGGTGGTGAGCCTCTATTAGGCGCAGGAGTACTGGGAGACCATTGGTCCATGTGACTATATGATGATCATGTTGATCACCTCAGATTCACCGCATTCTCGCACCGTGTCGCTGATGATGTGCAGCACACTCTGGCCCCAAAAATGACAAAACGTGCCTAGAAGGAACGCAATCAAGTCCATATGTGGGTCGGAGGCGACATGTGCCTGATGCGGCAACACCAGCATGATTTCCACTTCATCTCGTTCAACTACGGCGAATATGTTGACAAGTTCCCAATCTAGGTGACCACGCGTGGAAACAACCTCCGAATCCATGGAACTAGTATGTTGTGAATAAGTTCCTCCAGGTGTGGTGCCACAGAAGTAAACACAGGTGGCCGTTGCAATTGACATGCTCGTCATCCTCAATGACACCCTAGTCAAGGACGTTGTCAGCAACCTACGGGTCAGCCGTCTAAAAATGTTCTGCAAGATTGGGAGGCACATCCGAAGGCGCGATGGGAGCAGGAACGCGACGGTTCTGGCTCAGATCCAGTGGGTGCATAAAGCACCTTGGAAGGGGACGATGAGGGCATGACAGAACGCGACGGTTCTGGCTCCGGGAAGCTTCATCTCGAGGACAAATGCTGCAAGTGTAGCAATTTGGTTGAAGATACAGGTTCAAGAAGAATAGGGACCAAACGCACATAGCTCAAGCTGAGGAAGACGGGCCTGCCCTTCTACTCAGATGCGGGTCAAATTTCACGGTAGGATCCTACGATGCGGGTATGATTTGTGCACTGGCTTTAGGTGATATGGAGACATAACGAAGTTTCAACTGAAAGCAAATGCTATCCTCACTACATGAGAAGGATTTGTTTTTTAGAGAAAACTACTGAGTTCGTAAACACCATCGCAGTAATGTAGTGCAAAATCATTTACAGAAATAAATGTTTAGCCACAGAGAAGAATGCAATGTCAGCAAAAAACGTGCAGTGCACAGTGACATAGTGTAATTGTCCTCAATGCCAGCTGCATTTATGATTGCACGACCCATAAATCAGCATGCCCTTAAAAGAGAACAAGAGTGCGTCCATTTGGCAAGCAGCATATCACCTAGAGAGCCGCTCAAGCGTGGATGAGAACTTGATAATTCAGGTGACTACGGTCTCAAGAGCGACAGAGGATGCCGTTTGTTCTCGCCTAGACTGCGATTGGATCAGAGGTGATAGCATGGAGTGTGTCATGGGGTTGGGAGGCACTAGAATTCAGGGATGCACGACTTTTGTTGAACTTGAGTCCGTCCTGAATAAAGCGACCATCTTGCTTGGCGTGTGTGCGCAGCCAGGGTAGCCATGTGCGCTTGTTTGTGGCGCACAGTACTTGCGCCCAGCATGCAAATCCTGGTTTCTGCGTTAATTAAGTAGTAAGAAGCAACATAGATTGCAGTCTACTTTTGTTTGAAAAAAATTGAGAGTTTTGTGTTAAACTAATATTTAGATTAGAAAAGCATAAGATGATTGTTGCTAGTGGTCATGGCCTCATTTTTGCGTTGCTACAAGTTAGGAAAGTTCAGTAAGTTTGCTTGTTGAAAGCCAAACAAGTTTCAGTGAGTTGTGAGATATCGATATGTCCATGTCTCGATGGATAGCTGTAATTTTAACCTTTTCAGAACACTGGTAAACATTTTGAGCTGTAACTTTGAGTTGAAATTAAGCATTGTCATCCATTGCGTAGCCCTAAGCTGTGTGATTTTAAAAATAAAGTATTTGTCGCTGTAATGTTGTTTTATTTTTTTGTTGTATGCTCCTTTCTAAAGCTGTTGTTTTTCTAGTATATTCCTTTCATCTTGATTAATATAATCGGCTGGTCTTCCGTTCGGTTTGTTTTAAAAAAAGAAACAATCATTTTTTTGTTCTAAACTCTAAAGAGTTACATTATACAAACAAGAAATTAGTTCAGAGAATGCAGAACCAATGCACATTCAACATGCAACTCAGACTTTTATTCAAAGTAATTAAAGTATATATAAAACCTAAGAACGATTAACATGAGACTATCAACATATTTTTTTATCATGAATCTAGTAGTGCTAATGCCTTGTCAGTCAACGGTTAAAGTACAAAAAAAAAATCTTTACTTAAGAAAACATCTATGGGCCATTCTTTAAGTGGTAGGCTGAAATTGTTTCTAGCCTTCAAGCAACAGACATATGGTAAGTCTGTAACAACCTTTTCGAGAGTGCTAATGAAGGAAGTGAAATGCCAGATACATAAGCCCCCTCCCAGCATTAAGCCCCCATGGGGTGGCTCAGGTGGAAACCCCTAGCTGCCGCGCCCTCCCTGCCCCTCCCTTCCCCGCCTCGTCGCCACGGAGCAGGCCGCCCGGCAAGGCCGCGTGGCCCGCCGGGATTGTGGCAGCGTGTCACTGCTCTCTCTTCGGTGGTGGCGCGGGTGTCGCAGCGGCGAGGTGGCGTCTCCGCCGCAGACCACATGGGGCTCGGTGAGGCCGCCGCCGCCGGCCGCGGGCGATGCCGGCGATGGCGGCGACAAGAGCAGGTGTGGTGGTGGTGGCGGCAGGGAGCAGGGTGGTGGTGGTGGCGGGCTCCCTTGTTCTCCCCCACCATCCCCTTCTTCTCCTTCGCCGGTGGCGCCACCGGGGCCGGTCGCTCTGTCGGAGCTGGGCGGCCGGATCGGGGGCCCCGGTGTGCGGATCCGGCATCCCCAAGTTGGGGGATGGCCCCGGTGGTGCCAAGCATGGTGGGGTGGCAGCTCGGGCTGGCGTTGGCTGGCTGCGCCGGCTGCGGGTGCTAGGGCGACGGCGAGGGCCTTCGCGGCCGGCGTGCGGCGGTGTGACACGCGCGGCAAGGCGAGGCTCGGTTCCATGGGCGACAAGTGGGGGTGGCGGTCGACGCGGCGGCGTGCGGCTGCCGTATGTAGCCGGCACGTCAATGCCCATCTAGATGGGGTTCTATGAGATGCGGAGCAGCGGCGGCGGCGACAACAACTATTCCCGGTCCCTGGTTGGGACGTTGTACTAGGGGATCTCTTGGGCGAAAGCCTTGGCGACGGCGGCGCCCATGGGTGTCGCTTCTTTGTTGTGGGCGTCGTGCTCCCCCATTCTCCTTGGGCGAAAGCCCGTCCATCCGGACGGCGGCGGTGGCGTCCCCAACGTCATCCTCTTCGAAGGCATCACTCGATCGTCCGGGCTACGACATCGTCTTCGGTTTGATGCTCTTCATCTTCGGCATCAGTGTGTGTGTGGAGGGGGGTTTGTGGAGCGAAGTCGGACCTGTTGCGTTTGGGGACGTGGCTGGGCAACGATGACACGAGGCGAACCTCCTTTCATTGTCGACCGGTGCGCTTCGGAAGTCGGGCAAGAGCCGGGAAGGGGCGAAGGTTCAGGATTGGAAGTCGGAGCTGCTCTTCATATGAGCTGGGCAACGATGACCGGTTGTGACCTTTCGCTTCAGGCTGTCTGCTTTGCAATCAAGCTTGGCAACGATGACTCGTGGCAGTTGTGTACCCTTCATGTGCGTTTGCACCATGTTCGGCTACCCTTCTTGTACATACATTTCTATCGTCTTAATTGAGAGGCAGAGCTCCTGCCATTATTCTCAAAAAAAAAAGAGTGCCAATGAAGGAGAGAAATTGCTTTTTTCGAGATGTGTTTGTGACTGCTGTTATATATTTTCCTTAGCATGAAAGAGAAGCACTTGGATGACTCAAAAGTCAAACTTATGCACGTCTTGCAGGTCTCAAAACCATTCAACACATTCTCAGAGGATACCCTAAAGAACATGAACGTGGAAAAGGAGCCCCAGTCGATCAGAGCCGAATGCTCGAAGCATGAGAACTCAACATAGATGCTCTAAGGCAAGAGCTCATGAATGTTGAGGACCATGCAGATGTGTGGGTTGACGATGCTGGTGCTATGGATATGGACGCTGAATTGCTGACATTGGTGGTGCTGGCGGTGATTGATTTTAAGATTCCAAGGCTTTAATGGGGTGGGCATAGAGGTTGAGGCATTAGTTGAGAATAGCAATTGGAAGAACGGTTCTTTTGTCGTATCGATTTGAAGGAATTGATGGTCTGAATGCCCCCGTACGTTTGTACTGTATACATATTCTTTGCACTATGATGTATGTATGTTTTCCATGATTCATAGTTAATTTCACATAAACATCCAGCTATGCGCATCTCTTTTGCATAGGCTTTAGGTGAAGCGGGAACATAAAGAAGTTTCAACTAAACCAAATGACATCCTCACTACTTGAGAAGGAATTTTGTTGTAATAAAAGTCTACCTGAATTCTGAAACACCGTTGCAGAAGGGCAGCACAAAAAGCATTTGCCATTAGTTAAAGAAATAAATGTTGGGCTCCAGCACATGGCAGCAAAACGTGCTGTGCACGTGTGATGGTGTAATGGTCATCTATGCCAGCTACAATTATGATTGCACGGCCTATAAATCACCATGCCTATAAAAGGGACCAAGAGCACGCCCAATAGACAGGCAACAAATGACACATTGAGAGCCGCCCAAGTGTGGATGAGAACTTGTGAATCTGATGACTATGGTCTTGAGAAGGAGGGGGGATGCAGTTTTGTGCTAGACTGTGTGTGTTAGAGAGGTGACGCGCTGAGTGTATCATGGGATTGGGAAGCATCGGAATTCTGGGATATACAGCTTCTTGGCCACTGCCTACCCATCCTAATATGGAGCCATATTTCAGGGGGCCATCATGGTCCGAGTGCTGCAGAATTCGCTGCTACACCAGACGACCTTGGACCAGATCTCCCATCCGGTCGGAACAAAATGATCATGTCCTGTATCCTGGCCTTGCACCATTCCACGAAGGTAAACGGTGCCAATGAGGCCAGCATGCTGCCTCCCAGATAGCTACGTCTCCGATTACTGCAGCCCCCTCTGTCACAAGTAGTCCATATATCGCCCTCTAGTCTTCTTCTTCTTCATTTTTTTTTTTTTCTTTTTTGCAAGAGTAACTGATAGCATGGCTAGCAGAATACAAATACCCTCGTTTGTTTACTTCTCATAGGTCCAATACCAAATTCATATTGGTTGAAGAAAGGTACCAACTTCATAAGTACTATAGAGATATTTCACCACCACCCTGATTTATTGCACGAAGATATTAATGTGATGGGTGGCTCCGATAACTATCCAACAAACGAATCTGGCTGATAATATAAATCCAGAGTAATCACAGAGACGGCAAGAATGTGTATGCTTAGCAGAAGTGGATCTGTGCAAGCATTTGAAGTTCTAGTACAAAACTGCAGCAGCTAGGGTAGTTAACACATGACCTTAACTTCCGCGGGCTTATCCTCTGTTGTGTCTAGGCCTTTGAAAATGCATGATCAATGTAGGGCCCTGACTAGAATGTATAATGCGCTTCTGTTCTACCATCAATAGAACTAGGAGGACTCTCCGCGCGTTGCCGCGGGTATGGAAAAAAAATATAAATGAGTTACAATGTCAATCACTAAGAATTAGGAGACATATACATATGGGTATTGCCGCAGAAATTGGCAATGATTATCTTAGTTCTAATATTAACTAATAAATAAACCACAAAAGATTTATCTTAGTTCTAATGTCTATTATTATATACAAAGGGAAATAATCCTCTACGGTAGAATGTATATGCAAGAGCAAAATGACCAAATAGCAGAAAAACATGGAGAGGGAGGCCATTTTATTTGTATAAATTGAGATCCACGAATCTTCTTATACGGCAAGCATGCATGCATCGTATACGCTGTATCACAGCTGGAAGCTCTACATTTGTTGTTGTAGACATCTCGCTTGAAATGTATTGAACCATCGCTGGAATTATGCCTGTAAACAACCGAAGTTTGAGTATTAATTAGATCAGTTCTGAATTGTACCTCAAATTAGAGACATCTGGAGCTTACTGTCTGGGGCAGCGTTGGAGCAGCACCGTCGTTGTCTCCTAGCGTGGCGGCGCCCGGCGAGATAAGGCGACCTGACTGGCGCCGTTGCTAGAACCTTCATGCCTGGCCTCCTCGAGCTAGGTGCGAAGGGGGGAGAGGAAGATGTGATGGCGGCGTGTAGTGCGGAGGTCGGCCGCGGAGGGGAAGGGCGTCGCCGCCCGCGCGATGCGAAGACGCGGGCAGGTGCAGGGCGGGCCGTTGCACACCAGCCGTGGGGGAAGGGGTAGCGCGCACCGTGCCACCGTCGGCTGCGGCCGTGCGGGCTCTCGCCGGCGTGTGTGCCGCCGGCCTTTCGGTAGCGATAGCTACTACGGAGGCGTGGCATGGGGATGCGGTGTCGCCACAGCAATAGCGATCGAGGTATATATATGAACAATGAACCTTATTACAAAAATGAAGAGACACAACGTCTCGTATTCTCGGCAAAAAAATTATACACGCTAGTCGGTGGTGGAGAGGAAAAGTAGCTGATGGCGTTTCTTTTTATTAGGCCATGGTCAGCATTGGATTTGTTGGGCATGTCAATGGCTCTTCGGTTCCTATACCACCATATGCATGTATGCGACGTTGATGACTGCATCAGCATGGTGGGGAGATGCTAGTTGCATTCATGATTAAGTTTAGTGATCGCGGGACCTTGATGGCGTGGCTTAACCACGGCCTGAGAGAACTCCTAAGTGGGGGTTTCCCATATAGAAGTTTTAGATTTTATGTGATGAAGTGAAAAATGAGAGAAAATACTAAATATATTTTATGAAATGATTTTTTTCCTTTTATGCAAAGGGAGGTGGAGTTATATTGAAATTTGGCACAATACATCCTCAAATTACAAAAAAATAAAAAACATCTGAAATAAAAAGGCTACAATATATACATTTAGGAGTTACTTTAGATTTGTATTCTTTTATATATAAGCAGTTGTTGCTAATTTATAAACCGTGTACACATTGGTTTTAAGATGAATCGTCATATGTATGGTTTATCAGTAATAGTAAAGCATTGAAATTGATGGCTGCTTATTGTTATTACAGAAACAAAGTTTGGAAGCAGCACAATGTCAGCAAACATACATGCTGTAACGCATGATGATATGCACGATTGTATACATGGATAAAGGCAGCTCAGGAAACATATATAATGCACACATACGGAGGAAACATTGTGTGTGTGTGCGCGCGTTCCAAAGGGGATATCATTTGTGCACGGGATGAAGAGTAGGTGTATCGTGGTAATATTGGTAGGCACTGGGGCTCCATACTACTATGAATTTTGATTCATCAGCACCAAGGGCCTTGATCGTTCTGGGCTGTTGTATTTCAGCTAGACGGAGTGTCGACACTAATCAACACTCCCGTTAGGACATTTTGGTTTAGCTGTCACATAGTTTCATTATGAACTGCTCAGAAGCCAGTGATCTTCTCCCACAGAACAAGAGACAGCATACAGATTAGTGACTAGGCTTAGTATTAACCGTAGATCTATTCCTTTTTGTATTTGTTCACCCATATAAATACACACCAATCTCTGTCTCTCCCTACATTTGACCATTTCGATTACAACACGTTATTTATGTTATGAAGTCCACTGGCATTGCACTGCTGCTGACACGGAGTTTGCCTAAATTAGGACAAACTTGTCAAAAACACAAACTGTGCAGGAAGCAACAACGTGGGCTTCAAGTCCTCTGCATCACCAAGAACAGTGAATGGTGATGACTGCAATGTACCTTGTTGTCGCACAAGGACCTTAGCCAAGCGCCGCCCTTTTTCCATCTGCTGCTCGCCGCGCCTCCTTGCTCCACCGCAAATAACTTGTAACGTGTAATGTAACCAATGGTGACCACTGACCCACGCCATTTTCATGAACCCCAAATAGAGGGCAGGCCTCCAATGCCCATTTCTGTATGGACGACCGAAGGGCCTGCACTGCTTCCATGTGTGCACATCGGGGCATACCGCCAGATACTTTGCACCTCCTTGCCACCGGCCTACACTGCTGGTATCTTTGCCACTGCTGATGGTACACCACCTATTAATAAACCATCTCACCACTGGTGATATATGCAGCTTCTCACATCCCAATCTCAACCTCAGCCATTCATGACTTATCTTTACGGCCATTAAGGCCTTTCTAAGGGGAGCGAAGGGTGTAGTGTCCATCGGCCACTCAACCCGACAATAAAATAGACAAGCACAGACCAAGAACACCAGTGAGAAATGAAACAATGCCTGGATGCTCTAGAGGCAGGACGAGGATGACCTTTGTGCACAAGGCGAGGAGGGTACCTGTATTGTTGGAGCGGGAAGCGCTGGGACTTCTTCCTACACTGAAAAAATAGAGACCTTGAGACACATGTCTGCATAATGTGGAATCTCTTCAAGCCTGTTAAAGATCAGTTCGCAAGTACACCTGTCATATGTATGTTCGCCTAGATCCAGACAGTATGGGATGTATGACATGTGGGGGGCACCATTAGAGAAAGAGTAGACGTGTACCAGGAGGGAATCTCTCGTTGAGGATCCATGCCGATGGTGGTTTTTTCGCTCTGAAATAATTAAATATGGTTTGCTGCTTATTTAGGAGAAATATTTGTGTTAGCTTTGGTAGCAAATTACCATCGCTTCACCAAACATCACAAAGTTTAGCAAACACATATATTTCACACATGCGAATGGCGCACAACTACAGGGACCGATAAATCATCATGATATGACCCCCTTTATGCACAAGGTGAAGAGTGTGTATCTCGTGGGATGTTGGGATGCACCAGAACTCTTGGCTACACTAGATCCTAGGATTGCGGTACAGGTGTCAACCAACACAGCTAAGTTTTATGGTCCACATTTGCAACATCCCGTCACACGGTGTCCCGGGATGTTTGTTAGCCTTCAGTTCATTGTAATGCTCAGTTGCTTCGGTAACATCGTCAATTCTCACATTTAGCATTCTATATTACTTACATAACATTATATCACTCTTAAAGGAGTTTCGCAGAGGGAGAACAAGGAAAACAAAATAACTTAAAAAGGGCTTCAGGGCATGTCCATGTGCAGACAACAAATTTACCCTTTTTATGCACAAGGGAGTACTCGCTCCGTCCCGGGGAGAGAAACCGCATGCAGACCAAGTGAGGTAGGCCTGCAAGCCTCAAAGTTTTTTTGTCGTCCCAGTACTCGTAGTTCTCTCTCCCCCTGCTACTCCCCCACCCCTCGTATTTCCCTCATCCAGATCAAGATCGAATCGTCGGGGAGTACTATTCTCTCCCCTGCATCCAGGTGAGCATCACCGCTGGCTTTCATAAAAGCATCACCGCTGGCACCTACTTGGAGAGCAACAGCTCCTGCCTCGTGCTTGTCGACCATCCACGGCGACCCACTGAGGCGCAAGTCGCGCGACCGCTACGCGGTGCAGCAGGGTGCGCCACTGTGCGCCACCGCTGCATCTCACGGCGCGCGCCGCCCATCCGCCGCGCGGGGTGCTCCGGCTGTCGCACCGCCCCACCGTCATGGGGCCCTCGGGCGGGCACGCCACCTCTCCACAGCAAGGCACTCCGGCTGGCCCCTAACCTAGTGCTAGAGATTGTGCCCCTACGCTAGGGGCGAGACGAGGGCTCCTCCTCGTCGGGCCATAGGCGGCTACCCTGTCGCACTTGCTCTCGGGAGAGCCGCCTCCTCGCCGGCGCGTGATCCGCGCCTGCCCAGCCGAGACCTGGTCTCGGGCTAGGCTCCTCCTTGTCAGCACCGCGCCAAATCCCGGCTGAGTCCGCACCGATCGTTGTGGGTGGATGAGAACAGTGAGAAGAGGAACGGTGGTGCATGGGGAGCAATGAGATGTGAGAGGGAGGGATTAGACCGTAGTGGGGTAGGAGCAGAGCGCAGCTGCAGGCCTGAAACGACAATCTCCGTGGGACAACCTCCTAATGCTAAAACGGTAGACTCTCTGGGACAGAGGGAGTAAGTGTATCGTGAGGTTGGGAGGCACCGGAACTCTTGGCTACACCAAAATGGATGATAGTAATCAAGAGCCTACTGCTGATGTATCTTACTTTTGGTAATTTACTTTTGCTATCACTAGGAAGTGCCTTGGCTTCCAAGTTGATCATGGAACCTTGGCAGCCAAGTTGTCTAAGCAAGATTTGAGACTCAAAGGAGTTTAGCTGAAGGAACAAGAAAAAAATAAAATTAACTTCAGAGATTTAGTAGTGCCTGGTTGCTCGCTTGACATTTGCTTTCATAGTATCTTTGATGGTCCATCGCTCGCTTGACAATTGCTTTCTTGGTATCTTTGATGATCCGTCAAAGTCCATGGCCATGACCTTTACATTCTCCCTTGAAGATGGGCATCAACACATCAGAATTTTAAAAGATGAAGAAAGAATATTGTTAGGGAAAATATTAAAGATATTTTGGTGACATGTATTTTAACTGAAGCAAATGCTTTTTTCAAATCAGGCCTTTACTTGTATTTCATTAAGAGAACAATGCCAAAAGAAAGGCCGACAATTACATCCTACACGCCCCCATGACGAGCTGTAAGGGAGGGCAAATAGGAGAAACATTGACACAAGACACCGGGTACAACAATGGAGCTTAGAGCGGCGTACACTGAAGCAAATGCTCTCCTCACTACTTAATAAGGATTTGTTTTACAACATGAATTCTAGAACACGGTGGCAGCAGTGGATAGCAATAACCGGTTTTCATTGGTTAGAACAATATAGGTTTGGACATAGCAGTAATGGTCATCTATAGCAGTTGCACCTTCAATAATACAGATTCGTTCATCACTGCCGCTGGCGTCACTTTGCGGAACCAGTCCACCGGCAGTGATGAACCGCTCAGGCACCGGAAAATTAGAAAATCCATGGACTCAGCCAAAACCGGCAAAGTGAATATTTACATCTATACCGGTTCTTTTGTTAGGTATGGTTACCTCTAATCTGAACTTGATATCATCATAGAGCATTCTAATTTATTTTCACACTTTTTAATATGGCTCAGTGTCCGACAAAAAAAAACCTCGGGACTGCATTTTTCTCATTCAAGGATGAGAGAATTCAGGGTTTGCATCAGTTAGAACAGCCAATGGTGAACAGTGAGAGGTTGAGGTGGGTGCGCGGGTTCCGCTCCACGTCGTGGAAGCCCCGAGAGGTTGAAGCGGGCGCGCGGGTCCCGCTCCACGTCGTCTGTAGTGGAAGCCCTGGCTCGCCGCCAGGAATACCGCAAGAGCGCCCGACATCGTGGATAGCGGGGGCGTTACAGCATCCCGATGTGGTGATTTATGCGGCTTTACCGGAAGCAATGCCGGGAGCGAGTGCAGACAGTCTAACCCCTGCTTAAGCTAGTAAAATATTCTGAAATTCACTTCGGGGGACAGCTATATGTAGTAGTCCTACTCAGTGTCATCTCGTTCATATACCTGATAAATATGGTACCACAATCATTCTTTAGAAGCAAAGGTGAAGATGTCGATCTCTAAATCAAAGTACTCATTTTTGGGGAAAAATATTCAATCAATAGGCCTGAAGAAATAAGTTTAGAATATTATCTCACATTACTAGCCGATGGCTAACACCAATGCCATTTTAGACAAAAGGAAACACAAGTGGGAGGGTGTGAGCTTGGGTCAGACCCATATCGTTCTTTGGCTTGGCTAAGGTGTAGATGGTACTCTTATAATACTCAGATTGCTCCTCGTAGTATATGTTGAAAATGGTAGTTGAAACTGTCAAGACAGTGTTGCTCTTTGAAGCTGGTTTCTGATGTCAGACCCATATCGTTCTTGATTGCATTGAACAGCTGTCAAGAGAGTGTATGCACCATCGTCATATGGTTTCTGATGTCAGACCCATATCGTTCTTGATTGCATTGCCTAGCATGTTGTGTATTTGCAGTCTCCCGGACATGGTCACAGGACCATGGCAGTTCCACTTTTTCAAGGAGAATAACATGCAATGAGTAAATAATGTTCAACATCACTCCGCTACACTAAGTAGCGACTAGCAAAGTAATCACTACACAAAATGTAAATGTCATCATGCCAAATTCATAACGATATGATGCTGACATATACGTAGGTATATATTCATCATCAGGATCATCGGGACACCGTGTCAAGAATCGGTAAAATTACTTTTTATTGATTAACTATTATTCACAGGATGTATACTATGCCACAATATTAATACTATACAAATAATTCTCCTTAATGGTAGCTTAGTTTTTTTTCCCTCTTCTCCTAATCTCCACCCACGATCGAACAGGATGTCTTGAAAAAAAAAACTCTCGGTGAGATGGGTTGGCTGGGCTGCTGCTCTGGCCAGAAGATTCCTGCTGCTGCTTGAGTCGCCAGCGCCTGCCGCCGTAATTCAGGGGCGAAGGTAGGTGTTAGACTGTGGGTGCATGTAGAGCTGGGTTTATACAAATGGAACTAAATGGACTGCAGCAAGTGACAAGAAGACTGCAACATATATAGTGATCCTGAATTCCTGATGCACCCAAAATCCATCAGTCTCGTCGCCGATTCAAAATAGAACAAAATTGACTGAAGGCGGAGGGGGAGCATGCAGTGCTTATCCGCAAGGGATATGACGATGGTGCCTAAGAACATGGACGAACCGAAGCCGACAATGAAGGGCGGTGCTGGACAAGAGTTCGTTGTCCGTGGCGCATTCGCCGCAGGGGCACCTTGGACGTAAGGAATAACCTTTGCACAGAGAGACAAACATCAACAACTAAGGGTCTAAGATCCGCGCGGAGGGAGATGAAGTCTGCCATAAACGCCGCCGCCTGCTCCCTCGGCAGTCCCTCAAAGACGTGCATCTTCCATGGCCAAGAACACGGTCGTCGACGCCGCGGTGGCCAGGGACTCGGTGAGGTTATGCTGCGGTCAGAATGCCATCTTGGAGACCACGGAGGCGGTTCTTGAGGTACGAGCCAACGGCGAAGGCGTTCTCCTAGAGCTTCTCCTTCTCCACCACCTTGAGGACGGCAAGCCCGCCCCACGGTGCAGGGCCAGGTTAGCACCTGTGCGATCTCTAGCACCGTCACCACGGCGCTCGGGGAGATGCCATGGCCAATGCCCCGAAGCAACAAGGTGGTTCAAAGCGTCGTCGATCGATGGACATGCTAACCCAGTAACCCTACCATCGACGGCTGAGCCCGCCGCGATGCGCATGGCAGATCGCGCCGCCGGAAAAGATCGCCGCCCAGACTGTTAGGAGGACCGGCGCGATTGCCACCGAACCGTTAGGAGGAGCGTTGCGATCGCCGCCCGGAGGATGCTGCGACTAGGAGTAGCGTCGCCATCACCGCGCCCTGTCGATCCGGTCGCGGCCTTCGTCACGTAGATGGTCGCGATCCTGACGATCCCGTACCTGGCGATTCCGGTCTCCGCGCAGATGAGGAAGGCGTCGTGGTTTTTTTTTTGTTTGTGCGGCAATTGATGGTCTTTGAACGCTGGTCGTGAGCACAGATGCGGCGTGAGATTGAGGGTGTAAGACTTGCATCAAACTTTCATTCTCAGTCCTCCAATTAGATGATGTTGTTTCGTGAACCATTGATTTCGTGAGCCCTCGAAGTGGGACATTATAGTAGAGATAAAATAGTACAAATTCAACAAAAGATAGTCAGCGATAGTGACAACCTCTAATATAAACTGTTAAAAAGTAGGTAACACCGGTGCCCTCAATGCAGGAACCAAAAAACGCACATATGGGGGGGGTTGATGGAGCCCAAAATCAGGGTGCGACGAGGTTGCCGTCACCGTCATCGGATCTGGCCGCCACGAGGTTGACGTCGTTGGATCTGGGAATTTCTAGACTTTTTTGGCGAACTTGGCTTCTGGTAACACTGTTTTTGTACTATAATTGATTATAGTGTCCTTTTTTTATTAGATATGCACAGTAGTTTACTAGAGTAGGAAGCAGAGAGTTCTTCATTTCTTTGCCCAGAAGCCAGAAATACGAACGTATAATGCTCCCCTTCGTATAACTATGTACATGTGATTGCACTGAACATGCATAAGGATACACATATTGTCCAGGGAGTTTAATTACCTAATAAAGTAGTGAGGTAGCAGCTCGATGGCAGGAAACACGTGCTGTCTCGAAAGTCGTATTTTTACATATGGCGATGTGTTTGTACTCTGCATATATAGTTCAAGAGGGGGCAGGTTCTTTGAGCTAAGTAGGAGGGGTGTGTGGCACCAAGCTAATAGAAGTGTCTCCAGTTTTAGCTTCTTAGGCTCACTCACAGTGACAGAAATTCCGGTATATAATGGGTTCAGTGCAGTGTGATATAGGAATTGGAGGCATTGGGATTTTGAGCTATGCCCTGAGCTGGAAGATGATACATATGAGTAGTAATCATCAACCGTCCGTCATCGATGATTGCAGTCCGAAAGAGTCTCCTGGCGCGCGCATATATTATTATCCTGCTGCTGCTTTAAGAAACATGCATGTGGGAAGCTTAAACTCTTCCTGTTTGGGAAAATGATGCTAGGAATGGGAAACCATATGGCTGCTTGCCTGTCATCAGTCAAATACTTTTGCTCGTAGACAAAAGTATTGGAGCACCAAATGTAGTCTGAAATCGAAAGCAAGTTGCCCAATCACTAAATGTACAAGGTGAAAGTATTGGACCACCAAATGTAAGTTCAATAGTCCAAATCAAAAGCAAGTGGCCCAATCACGAATGTCATTAAGCCATTAACTGATAATAAAGCATCCATCTAGAGTTCTTACAGTTACAGTAAGATCGGTCACCTGCTCCTACAGACATAACAGAAACAAAGGTAATCGATTGAAATCTCTGGATTTCCAAGGAGCTGTTTCTTTTTTGTGTGTGTGTGGACGTTTTTTTGACATGGTTTAAGATGGAAAGTTCATGGACATACAATTTATCAAGTTAGGAAGGGGTGGGTCAGATTAGACGATCATCAGCATCTGAATCAGAATTATTTACTTGAACAGATTCAATTAGTTCGTCATGGGAAATGAGATGTTGTTTAGCAGGCTGTTCCCCTTCTTCGATAAACTGCAGATAGGCAGCATGGCGCATTAGAGTAAGGCGGATACCGTAGCGTACGGGGCACGCGTACCGATGCAATTTGTGAATGTGATTCCCATGTCGGCAGCAAGATCGTCTTGCGGTGGCTGGCAGCTCAGGGACAAGTTCGTTAGGTCTTGGGACGCAGGGAGTAAAGATCTATAGAATCAATGTGGTAGGTTTTTTGCACTTTTGACTGTGGAAGAGATGTCCCTTTTAAGTTTAGTTATAGCATTTTATCTGTCTTTTTCCAACATATGGAAAACAATCTATGACTTTAACTTTTCAATGACAAATTTAGATATGTTATAACTATAATTTATATGGACTACATAGGCAGTTTCTTTCTAATTCATTTGAATGTTAAGATATCTTATTCAATGTTTTTCTTTACTAATTTTGTTTTACAGGGACTTCTTTTGTTGGTATTTTTTTTCTTTCCAAGCTCTCGCTGAAATAAAATGTGTTTTTGTTTTGATTAATGTGAGAATCCCTAGACTCTCGTAAATGTGGTGGTCTCCTGTTATTCAAAGTTGATGTATTAATATAATACATTAAAATGCTCTTGTTTTATTAGACAGCCACCAGTTGGATGCATATTCCTCCCCTTTGTATAATCATCAGTACTTGTAGTGTATATGTATGTATCTATAGTCTACAAAGTACAATAATTTCATAATAAATAAAGTAGTGTGGTAGCAGCCAGATGGCAGGGAACACCTGCTGCCCTATGGGCTCGAGTTATATGGCCATGTGTGATTACAGTGCACGGACTAGTACTTGTGTCTTTGGGAGGCGGAATGCATATATATATAATTCAGGAGGAGCAGGTTCTTTAGCCCAAAGATATGTGGAGTGTGCCGCAGCAAGCTAGAAGTGTCTCTAGTCTTGACTCTAGAGGATATTCCAATGGATGCAGTTGTAGTCTAGGAATTGGTGGCATTGGGATTTTAAGATATGTTTTGTTTTCCGCTTTTCCAAATACATGAATTCGTCATCCATCGTCCATTGGCAGCGCGACAGGAGGTGGGCGTGCTTGGATTATTAATTAGCCGGCTGCTTTAAGAAAAATACTGCTCAAGCTTAAACCTTTCCAGGATTGCAAAAGGGTGTTGAGGCTCGGAACAGAGTACGGTGAGGAAAGCTTCAACTAACCGATAAAGTTGAGAGAAAAGCCCTGTGAAGAAAGGGGGTGTCCAAGTTTTTCTACTGGTTTCTTCAAATAGAAAAAAAATGTTTTGTTCCTTATGAGGAACAGAGCACGTAATATATGATGGAGTGTTATCTTCCGGTGATGCAAAATATTATGTGTGCAAAGTGTCCTTTTTCTCGGTGGTCGAGCTTACTACAAAAACTGATGTGAGAGCGTATTCTCTCATCTAAGCTTCCTCCCTTCACTCCCCCCGTCGTATATGGTTCACCACACCCGGTGCCATGAAATGATTGAGAACTACGGCAAGGTCGAAATGAATTTTGTTCTTTGTATTAAAAAATTATTGTTGCATGTGCGAATAATTCGAGGGGCGCACAGCGGGGAGGGTCCTTTTAGTAGATGATTCGTTGAGCTGTCAGAGCGCGGGACTTCTTTGGTAAAATGAAAAACTTAAAAAATGTTGTTTTTATAAAGGAGTCGTCACTTTCTATCAGCTGTCAACAATAGCTAGAAGAATACCTTATGTTTTTTATAGCATGACCAAAGGACAAATTGGGACTTGCCCACTTAATTAAGTTCTTGTGGACTTTGATTAGTCAGGCCTTAACATAATATATTATTTGAACTGTCTAAACATACTTTTACCAAAAAATGTCTCTTACCTATATTATTAATCATGCGTAGATTTTTTAATTGGCCACACCTTTATGTTGATGTCATTTCCTAAGTTGAATTAAATAATGCATGCACAGAATATTTTGCGTGTAAATGAAATTTATTTACAGTTGCAATACATAAATCTCGGGATGTTCATGGAATTTTTTTGGCATGTGGACTTTCTTCTTGCAATTTAAGATTCAAAGGTTATAGTTGTCAAATTATAAGACATCTTGCCTTTGCTGGATACATATATTTTATTATAGACCGTAAACAATCCATGCATGTAGACATCATTGAATGCTACAGTAAGGAGGACAGAGGCTTAGATAGGTTCCCAAATTGTGATGCTAGTTAGTAAGCATACTCTTCCAAAATGATGAAGCAGACGAAAACAGAAAAACAATCTGTTGTGGTGATATGGTACCTGCACATGGTTGATTGCTTACAATGTATTTATTCACAAACCGTGAGGGTGTTGTTCAGTGAAAAAAACTAGATTTTGTCACTCTTGTGTCGATTATTAGTGACAATACATTAATTCGCCATAGGACCCAGCAATGAAGAATTTAGTTATTTAATGTGACTAGATATTTTTTTCCTCACAGTTATGCCAGTTACCAGTGACAAGATATTATACCACCACAAGGTTTAAGATTAGTGAGAAAATGTTGTGGAAGAATTATGGTTCGCTACCATTTACCATATTAATTGTGACTAAACAATTTCCACACTATTAGATAGTATATTTTTCAGTGATAAAATTTTGCATTGTCACATGATACCCGATTAGTGAGAAAGTTTTGTGGCAAATATTCTTTTGTCACTAGTTACTTAGTTAATAGTGAGTAAACAAATTCTCTTGTTTTATATAATATTTTACTGAATGTTTGAGACAGTAAGGATCAGCCTGGGCACCAAAAACCGAGAACCTAAAACCGAACCGAGGAATACCGAAAACCGAACCGAAAAATACCTAAACCGAAAAATTAGGTTCTGTTCGGTTCCTAGTTCTCGAGGAACCGAATTTACCGAGGTATATTTGGTTCTGTACCTCGATAAACCCGGTACCGAACTAGTACCGAATTTACTGAAATGTGTTGAGTATGAGTGTTGTTATATTGTTAATTGTACTAATGTAGACTATTATATTATGTATTGTGGTATTCTACTCTTAAACTTCTATATGTATGTATTTGACATCATAATTGTCTATGAAATCATGTTTAAATTAGTTTTTGAACATGCATTTACATGTCTCTTTGATTACTTCGGTACTTTTTCGGTAAATACCGAAACCGAACCGAAAAGTACCGAAACTGAATTCCTTCGGGTACCGATTTTTTGAAGGAACCGAATTTACCGAAGAACCGGCACGAACCGATCGGTTTTGGTAATACCGAATGGCCAGGCTGAAGTAAGGGACAGTTAAATAGGACAACCAACTTCAAAAGATGGTAACTCACTACTACATATTCGTACATCATTGTCGCTGTCACCATTGTCAGAATCCAGTCCACCGGTAGTGATGACTAGTTCAGCGCCAGGAAATCGAAGATTCATGGACTCGACCAACACCGGCAGCGAAGATTTACGTCACTACCGGGTTGAATCATTTCCCAACGGTGATCTTGATGGACACGGATCTCTCGCGGGTTTGAAATAAAAACCGATAGCGATTTGAAGATTGACACACATTAGATTAAACCGATAGACAAGGAACAGTAAAACAAACGACGGAAAAAGATGATTGACACGCATCAGATTAATAAACGACCGATTCATTGACCAAATGACACAAACCAAAATAATATATAGTATCACCGACACAAACGTCACTTTGTCGGATGCATTAACAAACCGACATTGTCGACTGAAATATTATTGTCGGGTTCAAAATAAACCGATAGTGTTAACAAAAATATCATTGTTGGGTCTACAATAAACCGACGGTGTTGTCACTTTGCTACAGTGTCGGCATAATTTCTCCCGACAGTGTTATTTCTCTGAATATTGTCTGTTCTTTAAAGCCCGACAGTGTTGTTAATATCAACACTGCCATTTGACTTTGGAGCCGGCACTGCTTGAATCAGAAATGTTGTCGGTCGAATAAGAACCCGACAGTGTTCGATCTCATCGCGTTGCTAGTTGGATGGTGAACGGGCACTCTATCTTCAAATCACCGCCGATATTTTGACCCGGTAATGATTTGAACCCCACATCACTACCGCTTTGGGTCTGTCAGTTCATTTTCCATCAGTGAAGGTGGGTTTGGATCCGACACTAATGTACTGAACTAGGGTAGTGACTCGAGTTATGCTCAACCAACAAATACATTCTTTACGATTCTGGAAAGCTGATCAAATTGAATACATCTTTTCATAAAAACACAACCTTCATTTCGGCGTAGAAGATGGTGTAAAATGCGTTAGATCTAAACTGCTCTGAATTTTCAACAGACTTATACAGCTAGCAGACTTCAAAATGTCATATCTCTACCAAACCGTTTGGACTAAAATCCTGAACTTAGACTCCGTGGAAAGATCTCTAAGTCCACTATAACTTCCTCACCAGAAACTGCTATATTTGATAACCTGAGAAAAAAACAAACGTGGATTCAACGTCTACCTAAAAAGTTCATCCGTAATCCTTTCAAGTCACAATCTACTGCACCACCTAATCCATCTTGAATCAAGTGCATCGGCTAGGGTTCCCTTGAAGAACACTAATCTAGCACCTCTCCCCGATCCTCTTGCATGTCGCCTTCGATCCATTTTGTAATCCACCGTCAGGTTTCTTTGCACCTCTGGAGTGGAGATTAGAGGGAACCAGGTGCTGCCATGGTGGAGGGCAACAAGAGATTGAGACCAAAATGAATACACGACAAGATCCCTCACTGGTATTGCGGAAAAAAAAAAAACAAGTAGTTATTTACTTAATTTTTATTATGAATTTATTATTCGTTAATTGTATTTGGCATGAACCTTTGATTTAATCTAATCCGTTGCATCATTATATAATCAAACAGTATATGTTAGTTTATGATTAATGTGGGAATTTCTAGAACATATTTTCATGAACAGGGGCTCTTTTTAACACTGTTTTTGTACTATAATAAATTAAACTGCTCTTTTTTTATCAGACATTCACCAGTAGTACACTAGAGGTGGATGCAGAGTTCTTCATTTCTTTTTCCCTAGTCTAAAGTCCGGACGTATAATGCTCTCCTTCGTTACTTCATATAACTACCTATCATTGCACTGTACATATGAATGTGCACATAGTCCAGAGAGTTCAACTACATTACAGATTAGTGAGGTAGCAGCCAGTTATTAGATGGCAGGAGAAACGTGCAGTCATATAAGCTCTCCACTTGTATTATATATGCCATGTGTTTATACACTGTGCACAGTCTAGTAATCGTGCCGCATTCAAAGGCAGCATGATCCATATATAGTTCAGGAGGGGTGGTCTGGTTCTTGGTGAGCCAAACATGAAGCAGGGGTGCGGCAGCTAGGTAATATATAGGAGTGCCATCCTGTGTTAAACAAGGAAATTCTAATACAATGGGTGCAGTGCAGTATAGTGTAGGAATAGGAGACATTGGGATTTTCAGTGATGACGCGAACATGGACAGTGGCAGCTTGATGTTGGACAAAGGCAGGCCGAGGCTACAGGTACAATTTTATACAGAGTCCATCCACACCAATTCTTGATATAGTGCCTTCTATATACAGTTTGATATAGACCTTAGTTTTCAGCTAGAACAAAAAAAAAAAGGACTGGGACAGACATTGCAACTTGTCGGCACCTCAATTCTGAACTTAGGATTCATTGACAGCTAGCCACGTCAGCAGCTGATTTGAGGTCACTCTTGCAAGGGTACCCGTTTTAATGAAGAGATAAATGGTGAGAATATCATCATTAAAAGTAGATTCAAAACACAGCCTGCGATTACTTTGTGCTCCTAGCTAGACACTGCCGAAGAATAGAACATTTTTCATTAGATGGAGTAAAGTTAGAACATCTACAGAAAACATCATACACACTTAGCATGCAGCTCTTCATCAGTTGTAATGCAGGGAGGCAAATCACCCAAACTTCCATGAAATGCAACAAATATATTAATTAAGTGAGGTTTCTTTTCAGGTCCCAAAACAGTTTGTTGCCAACTTGCCAGAGACAAACAGGATTGGTGCTCCATGCAGCGGTTGGTTAGGACATAAAGCCTAAGGCATCAGGTGCAATAATTGTGTAAACCATTTCTTAGTCAACACAACAGATTGTAAACATCATATTATTCCTATTCAACCATATATCAAATCACCCAACTGAGCGCCACAGCTTCTAACAAAATTTGGTTATGGAGGTTTAGATCTAAACCATGAAGTCTTGAACCAAACACATTAGCAAAAGCTAGTAGGAGGTTGAATTCCAAATGTGATATGCAGTATTCTGAACAAAACTTACAAAGCGACAATTGAATAATGCGTCGATCTGTTTTAGTCCATACCTGCTAATAAACTTTTCCTCTGCTCTCTTTTTTTTTCCAAATAATTTATCTTCTAAGTTTTAAAGAGCCTGGTAAACATGTTTGACGTTGCTAGATTATAGAGTCGATTATTAAATAATCCCATCATGCATTTATGATTGTCTAGAAGGCAAACTCTGCATCGTCTGTAGATGGATGTTGCTATAATAATATATCTTAGGATCAGACTCTGCATTGTAGCTAGACACATTCCTATAATAAGATTTCTTATTTGTTTTATATATTGGACTCCACCATTTGCGTAGAAGTTATCGTGCGTCCGTCGTTTAGTCACGGTGGAGTCAACCAGCGATGGAGTCTACTGCGGGGAGGGAGCAGACACCGGCGCAGTCAGCCATCCAGGCAGAGGTGACTGCAAGTGTGGCTGCTGTGGTTGCTGCATTGAGGTACGAGGGAGGTACGAGTGTGGCTTGGCAGCATGGAGGTTACAAGAGGAACCCCCTTTAACAACCCATATATGTGTTGCTAGATGTCCATATAAGCACGGTAAGGGTCTTTACCAATGCACAAATATGTGTTGCTATAGGTGGCGTTGCAAGGGTCAATTGTAATATATATTTAAGCGTTGGTAACATGAAGAAATAAGTCTTGCTAATGTAATATATATTTATGCATTGGTAACATGAAGAAATAAGTGTTGCTAACTTGCAATGGATGCAACAAACGCTCATATGTGTTGGTACATCCAACAGAAATCCAAATAATTTGGTATTTGCCATTTTACACATCCATCTTTGTGTAATGCAACAAACGCTGATATTTTAGAAGCTTGAAGCATGATAATATATTATATTAAAAAAGAATTTCACTTACAAGGATAGGTCAACATGTCCAAAACATGACACAATAAATCTAACATTTATGTCTCATTTATCTTCTGCATTTGTCGATCCTCCAAATGGAACTAATTAAAGTTTCTTCTCGAATGTATCCTCTCTAAATCCTTCTCCAAACTACTGATTGTAGCCATCTTGAGAACCCAAAATGAACATCTAGATTCAATATCTCTACTTTGTAGTGTGATCGTTTATTTGTCAAATTTTCATTTGCCCGTTCATCCTACATAAAAGCCACGAGCTTCGATTTGGTCAAACTTATCATCCTGGTGCTTTGTGATTTCATCAATCACTTGAACAGCATGTGCCAAAAAGAAATCTTGAGAACATTGATGCGATGGTGGAAACATGAATTTCAGTCCAACGTGTCCTCGTATGGCCACCATATAAATAAACCAGGAAAATGAAGAAATAAAGGTACATAACATTAGGTTCAATATGGGGAAAACATTTGGACAGCAAATGATAAGAGAGAACAATAGAGAAGACGGATGAACGTATAGAAATTATGCCACCACAGATAGATCGAGAAGGGTGGTTCTCTACAGATATACTGAGACCTCGACACAAGGGGAGGTGCGCGCATGGTCGAAACCTTGCACTAGCAGTGGGCGCGACATAATGGAATAGGTCCCATCGAAAAATTAGGACAGAGACACCGCTTCCTGCGCACATCCGACCACGTAGCGCATCGCTTTGTACACACACCGCCACATGAGATCGATCCCAATCCCAATAAGGAGGTGGACTGGAGTTTGCTAGAGACATGAAGAAACGTCCATAGAGAAGGGGCCTGTGCAAATAGCCCACCACCGGATGCCCGCATTCATCGCCGCCACCCAGGGAGTCACCTCGAGCCAAAATGCTAATTTCACCATCAGAAATTTTCGAGAGACCTCCCATGCCTAGCCAAGCTAGGTGTGGCGTGTGATTTGTAAAATATGCATGGATCGGAGCTATTGCATGCTTCTTTTGCTTCGCTCTTGGACTGGATATATCTCCTTCCCTACGTGCAAGCTACACACGCCTCATTCTTATATTGGGCATTTCTTGAGCTTCCTATTTATAGATGTGTGTTGCCCATAGCATGTCGCGTATTTGTAGTCTCCCGGATAGGGTCACAGGACCGTGGTAGTTCAATTTCTTCAAGGAGGTTAAATGCAATGACTAAATAATGTACAACATCACCTCGCTACTAAGTATGTACAGTAGCAAAGTAATCACTGCAACATGCAAATTAATGCCCTCATGCCAAATCCAAAATGATGTCGAAATACGTAGTATATATTCATCATCAGGACACACTGTTACCTCATTCCCACCAATCTTTCATGCTGGTTTTGAAACCTAGTGGGACACTATATATAACCTCATCCCTACCAATGTATGCCCTTTTTTTCCGCTCTGGTCAGTTACAACACCATGTCAATTGTGTGGGTACGTGTGGCAGCTAAGGGCAAATACATTGGTTTCATTCTGGTTCCTCATAATCTTGAGAAAGAATTCATATACAAACTTCTACACGAATAGATTGTTTTTAGGTGACTTTATATTATGCATATGTCAAATGAATCGATTGATCGTTTATAAATCTCAATTTTGTACTCCCTCCGTTTCAAATTATAGTCCGTTTGACTTTTTTTGACCCTAAGTTTGATCACTCGTCTTATTCAAAAAATTTGCACGAAACTAGTAAAATTTAAGTCATTCTTAAAGACCATTTGTTAATAAAGCAATCCACAACAAAAGAAGTGATATTGTACACAAAATTTTGAACAAGACGAGTGGTTAAAGTTTAGGGTTGAAAAAGTCAAACAAACTACAATTTGAAACGTATTTAGTAGCTTATTATGTCACGTATATGAACATCATTTCGTTAATAAAATATGCTATTTGCACACACGATCTCACAGGTAGGCTAGGATTGCTAAGGTGATTAAACCCACCCCCAACCCACCTTGAGCATAGCTAAATTGGAGCTGATCATCCAGCCCCATTATTGCTTCGTAAAACCCATTGGGATCTCCAGCACAGGTTCAATTATTATGCAATTATTATCACTCGATGCAACCACAGGAACAAAATGCAAATGGGCAAAACCCAAACTGCGCCCTGCACCAGTCGTCTCCACTACACAGACAATACAAGTTGTATCTGGTTCTTTTCGTATTGATATGCATAGAGTCTTCTAGTCATTTGATCCGGCTTTGCTTCAATTCCACATAAGTCATTTGAAGAGAACTTTTCTAGGCCACCAAAGAACCGAGCTAGGAGGACACCCGCATTCTATTTTCTGAATTCTCAATACCCAAGTACCCAACACTCGGACACTCGCTCCCGGCCCTTTTCGATGTAACACGCCAATCTCATCATCAAAAATTCTCTGAGGCTCCCATGCCTAGCCTAGGTGTAAGTGTGAGTCACAGTGCCGTTGCAAACTTGCACGTATGTGGGAGCTTCTATTGGATGCTTGGTTCTCTCATCGAAGAATCAATCTCCCTCTATGCAATCTGCACACGACTTATTATAACCACCTGTCATTGCACTGCTTATATGAATGTATCCATATATATGGTCCAAAAGACTACAATTACTTAACAATAATGTTGTATGGTAGCAGCCATATGGTAACAGGAAACACGTGCTGGTCAGTCGTAATTGTGTCCTACCCCTTCATCAAAGGCAGCTTGCATATATAAATCAGGTTGGGTTCAGCCAAACTGGACATGGGGGTGCGCCAGCGAGTTAGAACTAGAAGCATCTCTAGTCTTCACTACTCTAGAGGAAATTCCAATCAGTACGGTGCAGTGTAGTCTAGGAATTGGAGGCACTGGGATTTTAAGCTATGGTCATAGGAAGGAGTATAGTACTAACACGAATTCGTCATGCATGGTTTGTAACTGATGATTTCGCGAGCTGTAACCAGGCATCAGCTAGCTGCTTTACCTAGCAGGTAGCACTATCACGATCTCTAGAGAAGACACACATGGAAAGCCCAGGGATTTTCGGCTGCTTGTATTCTCTACTGCTTAGGGAGCCACGTATAACGGGTAAACAGCCAAAGCAGCCTGAACCACTGAATGCCTGAGTGTGAATAACTGATTATGTTGTTTCATCTCAACAGGGAGCCTTCCGAGGAGCCGTCGCGCCTCTCTCCATCATCGACCTAGAAACGCCGCACCCGCCCACATGGTCCTGCAGTGGAAGTCATCCTCGGCACACTGAGGTTGAGCAGTGTATTCGTTGTGATAGCCGACGTTTTGGTGCGGGGATCAGGTGTTCCGGCCGGTGGCAGTGCCACCACAGTTCTTCCCGGCGGACAGTACATATCCTCCCTCTCTACCGCCCAAATGCATTTATTCGCTCTCTTTGTCCTTGGGGCCATGGAGCGTCTCGTGAAGTCCTGATTTGCTGCACTAGACGGGCCGAACAGGAAGGAGACCCCAGCGGACGTGGGAGCCGTGCTCATGTTTCCTCCGTAGAGGAGAGCCAACGACCTCTATTTCTAGACCTGCTGTCACTGGGAGATCTGTGGGAGCTGCGCCGCGACATGTTTCTGCTTCCTTGTCAGCAACACAAGAAAGACCTAGCTAGCTACTTCTCAATCAGACTTCACATCCATTGTGATAGTGCCTAGCTCAACTTTCCATTTTGTCCATTGTACATCTTGACATTGTGTTCTAGTAGCTAGAACAAAAGCCACCAACTCATACAATTTATTATTCTGTTGAGTTTTGACTGTGCAGTCCAAGATCAGTCACCTGCCCCGGTATAGATTTGTGCAACTCGAATGGAGGGAATGAAAAATGGTATTGTGTTCCTAAGGGACGATGAAGCTATAAACGTAATAGATCAAAACATGGTCTTTCAAAATGAAAAAATGTTATCAGAATTTCTGTAATAGGAAAGGTAAAAAATTAAGTGCATGTGTCGAACATGATTTATATGAATGGATGTTCCTTAGGGCGATGAAACTATAAACGCAATTGATCAAAACTTTTGTTAATTTTTTATATATTAATTGTATTAGGTATTGATCCTTTGCTTTAATCAAATTAGTTACGTCATTATAACATCGTAATGTATATGATTTTTTTTCATCTTTTTACATGATTGGCTCTTCGTAGACACTTTCTTTCACAGGTTCCTTTTAACAATTTATTAATATAATACTCCCTCCATCTCAAATTATAAGTCACTTTTTAGTAAGTCACTTTGACTAAACCAAAGTGACTTATAATTTGGGATGGAGGGAGTAGCAATTTAAATTTCTTCTTTCTTGTTAGACAGGCATCAGTTACTAGAGAAGGAAGCAGAGTTTCTTTTTTAAATATAAATGCTCCCATTGTCATTGCACTGTTGATATATATAGATGAACTCATTGCCCATAGAGTACAACTACATAACAATAAAGTCATATGTGGGGTAGCAGGCATGTGTTTACTAGTAATTGTGCCCTTCAAATTAAAGGCAGCATATGCATATATAAACTCCAAATGAGTGAAATGCACCAATGGTCCATTAACTGAAACCTTAGGTCCATGAACTCTCAAAGTGGGTTTTTCAGGGTCCATTAACTTGGGCTCACCGTGTCCACGTGCACGGCATGACCCTTCTATCTGTGGCGACCCCCCACTGGCCACGCTGCCGTCGCCGTGCCCGGCATAACACCCAACACCATGCTGTTTTGTCCCGTCGCGGCCAAGCACACCATGCCGCTCCATGCGGTGGCCACGCTTGTCTGGCCTTGTGCCGCTCCGGGACGCCTGCGCGTGGGGCTTGCGTCGCCACACCCACGCGCTTCGCTGCCATCCGCTCACTATCTCATAGCGCACCTAGCGCCTGCCGGAGTTTCGAGCATGGCCACACCAACGTGCCATCCCCCACCCTCGCTGCCGCACTGCCCGGCTACCATATGGCTGCGATCGGTGCGGTGTCCGCAAGCCCTTTGAGCTCCATCTCGTCGTTTCGGGGGTGGTCACACTTGTCGTGCAACTACAGGCGGGTCGTCGAGGCTGGCGAAAGCACGAGGTGTGGCACGCCAAGGCGGTGGTTGTTGGCCTCGGCCGCCACCGCTCTCCTACGCCGGTGGTGCGCGTAGGCACGCTTTTGAGCGGCACGGGCCGGCGTGGAAGGCGCTGCAGCCACCGTGGTGGTTGTGCTGGAGCTCCATGGACGGGGAGGAAGTCGAGGGTGAAAGAGAAGCGAGAGGTTGAGCACGCTGGGGTGGCGGCGTGAGCCCCACGATGCAGGCGGCCCTGGAACAGCGGGGGCTGGCAGCGCGGCCACCGTGTGGTGCGGCATGGTGTGTGTCGGCCGCGACGTGGGACAGAACGGCGTGGTGTTGGGTGCCAGCGGCGTCGCGGCCGATGGCAGCCGTGTAGGCTCTCATGCCTGTGCACGGTGGACACGGTGAGCCGGGTGGACAGCCACCTTAGACCGGTCAGCGCCACCATGGACCTAAGTGAAACATAGACAAAAGTTTATGGACTCGAAAAACCACTTTCATAGTTGATGGACCTAAGTGAAACATGGCAAAAGTTAATGGACCTGAAAGCCCACTTTGAGTGTTGATGGACCTAAGTGAAACCTGGCCAAAAGTTAATGGACCATTGGTGCATTTCACTCTATATAAATCAGGAGGCTATGTTCTGCAGCCAGACATACAGGATGTAGGGTGCGGCAGCAAGCTAGAAGTAGAGTGTGTCTCTATCTCCACTCTAGAGGAAATTTAAATTGGGTCGGTGCAGTGTAGTCTAGGAATTCCTATATATGCTGTAAGCCTAGGGGGTGCATGGTGCATACACGAATTCATCATGTATTTGAATGCTTAGATTATCAGCCCATTGCTTTACCTAGCATGAGAACTGTCATGACAAATCGGCACCGCAGAAGATAGACAGAGAGTTGAAGCAAATAGAGGACGTTGAGGAGATGATTATTTCAGCGCACTTAGCCCGAGGTGTGGCCTTTCTGTTGACTATCAAACAAGGAACTCCTCCGTAACCAACTTGTCTTCCTCGTGTAACTCCTAGAGTCTCAGTTCTGAATATGTTTCCTGAGAGTGATGAACATCCAGGACCATAAGAAGCACCATGGAGACATTTTTTTTATTTTGATTAGAAACAGGTCGGAAGCATTGTTCGCTACTGGATTTTTACATAGCTGAAATTTAAAAGTTTACAAGTATTCAAGAAACAAAAAAACGAAACAAACAAAATGAACAAAATCTAGTATCTACTATACCTAAATACGAGGAACCCACTGCCGATTTCTTTGCGATTTTCGTAAAGCCACATCATCCAGAGGGGCCCGCAACTCACTAACCTTCAAGTCACTCAGCTGCTGCCAAAGCATTTAATTTCCCACAATGGGCGTTCACCAATCACGAAACTGATACACACCGATGTGGATAGTTGTTTTTGACTGTCAGTCTCCTATTTGCACCACTTCCTTACCCCAGGAGTTTCCATCCCCTTAAACTTGAACAATCACTACGAGAGCACAGTGGTGGCTGCGGCAACAAGTGGAGCATCATCGTCTAGACCACGACCAGGAGTAGCGGCGGCAACAGTTGATGCATTGACATTGGAAGAACACATGGAGGCGCCGGCTGCAATAGATCGAGTTGACGAGGAGCACATACATGCATCAGTTACCAAATAAAGAAGGAAGCAGAGTTCTTTATGTATATAATGCTCCTAGCCCATTTGTCTAACCGCCTGTTGTGAGATAGTAGCCAGCTGATGACATGAAACACGTGTTGACCATGTATTTACTGTACACTCGTAATTGTGTCCTACTTCTTCGTCAAAGGTAGCATGCGTATATATATCCTGAGGGGCAGGCTCTTTCAGCCATGCAGTCTGCCGGTGTGGCAGTGAGCTCTATACCTGAGTAGAAAGCACAAGGCCCGGTGGCATGGCACGAGGCACAAAATTTTGGCCGACACGAACACGCACGCCCAGTTGGATTCGGGCCTAGACCGCACAAAGCCCGCTCCAGGCTAGGCCTAGGCTGACCCTAAGGCACGAGGCGGGCACGCCACGCCCACAATTTGGTGACAGGCCCGATGGTGGCCAGGTGACCACAGCCCACCAACCTGCTTCCCTTCCCACAAAAAAAAAAAACAGTTGGCTTCCTTTCCTCATAACCCCTAACGTCCCCAATCGCCCGGTCCTCCTCGCTGCTCCGGCGCGGGATGTCGCCTCCAACACACGGTCTCGAAAGCACGGGATGCCACCTCCACCGCCGGGTCGGCCGGCGCAGCGTGGCTGACCTCGCTGCGGGATGCCGCCTCGAAGCTTTCTGATGGCGGCGGCGGCGGGTCAAGCACGGCGATGGCGGCTGCGTCGGCGCTTGGCGATGGCGGTGGCCACCTCCACCCTGAGGCGGCAGCAAGCACGGCGGCCAGCTCACGGCCTCAGCGATGGCGTCGTCCATGGCTTCCAGCGGCGGCGGTGGTGGGCGGCATCGAATGGCGTCGACCATGACTGCCGGCGACCTCTCCTCCCCTCTTTGGGCCTTGGGCCAGCACGGTGTTGCTTTTGGGCTCGTGCCTGTCGGGCTGTCATGGCCAGAAAAACACGCCCATGGGCCATGCCCAGGGCCACCCCCTAGGCAACCGTGTACTATGGAGGCCCGCACGGTGGCACGAGGGGCCATTCGAGCCCGTGCCCTAACGGGCGCGTGCCTAGGACCATAGATCTAAAAACTAAATCTTGGGACCATAGATTATTTGAACAAATAATTTATCAACTACAATATCCTATATTGTTTCAAGATCTATAATTTTGGCTTTGGTCATTTCTCCACCGAGACCTTTTGAAAAAATTCAAAAAAAATTGAATTCCATGTGATTTCAAAAAATTGTATCCAAACAAATTTGCTTCTCCTAAATGATTTCAAATGAAAAAGTTTTCAACTACAAAGCTGGAGACCTCTTCAAGATATGAAAATTTGATATAAATTCTATCTTCATCTAACTTTGTTCAAAAGACCTTTTGAATTATACTATACTACACTTATTTTAAGGGCGACTCAAGATGTAGCCGTCTCTATAAATCGATTCGTTAGCCTTTTAGAAGTCCACTTTTTAGAGATAGTTGGATTTTTGATCTGCATCTAAAGACAGGGAGGCGTTTGAAAATATCAGTAGCCTCTAAAAATATATTTCTAAAGATTGTTAATTTTGAAATCCACTGTTATAGGTGGAATTTCATTGAGCCACCCAAAAGATGCCTCCGTTGCTAAAACTGTTTTTTTTTGTAGTACTGACGGTCAAGTAGAGCAATATAGAAATTAACTTATCCTTAACAGCCTTTTTTGCTGGGGTCAGTCACAACACTATCTCAATTGTTGTGTGGGTAAGTGTGGCAGTTAATTAAGGCCAAGTACATTTTTGTAGTCTAATAGATGGTCTGATGTCATCTGTTGCCAAGTACATACAACTTCTATAATTAATTCTTTTTAAGTGATCCTATTATAATCCATGTATCCTAAAATTATGCATGCGCCAAATGAAAATTTTGAGGCTTTATAAATCTCAATTTTTTAGCTTACTTATGCCACAATGTAATGTATAGACATCATTTCGTAAATAAAATATGGTACTTGATACATATATAGCAAATGCGATGCACTTTTCAACACGAGATCAATTGTTTATTGTTGCACTATTGTTCACTGTATGTATACCAGGCAACAATATTTAATAATATACAAATAGTTATCCTATCTAGCGAGGAGATCCCTCCTACACTTGCCACACCGGTGCCTGCCGCCTCCTAATTTGTCGGCGCCCAGCACCATCAAGTTCTTTGCCCCCAAAACACGCTCAACACAACCACCACCTGCTTCTGCTCCTCGTCCCGCACCCCTATATCATGCTCACACCTTGTGCGAACTAGCCACCACCAGGCGCCCCCTCTATGGGTTCAGCGCTACCACCGAGGAGTCAGCGTGAGCCACCACGCTGATTTCGCCATCAGAAAATTCTCTGAGACCTCCCATGCCTAGCCTAGGTGTGAGCGTGAGTGATGCTGTAAATATGCACGGATCAAAGCTACTGGATGCTTCTTTTGTTTCACTCTTAAAATAAATATATCTTCCTTCCTTCGTGCAAGCTACACAAGGCCCATTGTTATATTGCGCATTTCTTGAGCTCTGTATTTATAGATGTGTATTGCCGCATGTTGTGTATTTGTAGTCTCTCCGGTCTTATTTATAACTTGAGTCACAGCCAGGACCACGTAAGGCAGTTTCACTACTTCAAGGAGGATAACATGCAATGAGTAAATAATGTACAACATCACCTCCCTATAAGAGTACATCGGCTATAGCACCTTAATTATGATGGGTAGGTTGATGAATTATTATGTATACGTGCAGTTGCTGTATTGATCAATGTTGTTCATTGAAATTGTGAAATGAGTACATCGGCTATATATAAGAGGAATTGGATGGCATGAGGAGATGAGGCCATTCGAGTGCTAAATGAGCTGTGTTCAGCTAAGTTTAGGAGAGCAAAATCATCCATTGCTCTCGGTTTCTAGCTTCATCATGCCTTGTTTGATAAGACATGCAGCAGGAGTCCATCCCAGCAGTATGGTCCAACCCTGTCCTGTACTCTGTCTGCCTCGAGTACACCCGACTTAGGCCTGTCCGGATACTCTGCCCAGTTTCCTCTCTCCGGTCTCCATTAGCGCCGGCCTGTCAAGCCAAGGGGAGGTGTTGCATGCCTGCAGTTGGAGACAAGCGAGTAAAATAGAGCAAATAAAAGCTAAGGAGATGTTGATTCTTGGACCTACTGTTTCAGTCTCGAATTTCGTCTTTAGCACAATTAATCTGCTCGATCCATGATACTTGAAAGACAAAATGTCAAAATATGCTGCTGGATTGGCCACAATGCCTCTATATAACTGAACCCTAGCCAATGGCCAAACCCGACGAGTTAGCAGCGAGCGGTGGCGTCTCTATAGACTCTGCATCTGTGCGTCGCCTTGTGCGACGCTGGGACTCCCGACACGGTGACGCCATGTCTACTAGAACACAGGAGCGGAAACTTGGCTTCCTAAGTACTAGTATACATCCAGCAAAAGACTAAGTACGTCTTGCTTGTGCTCCTTCAAGAAAACAAGAAAAATACTAAGGGGTGTTTGGTTGATTAGAACTGTGACTAAGACTCTCAAGGAGGTGCTTCTAGTAACTTTTAGTAAAAATTCTCAGTAAAGTCATGATTGATTTCCTAGGGATTTGTTTTTAGTGCCAACACAAAAAGTCCCTTCAATGAAACACCCATAAGGACCATTCTTGATCACCTCGCTTTGTAAATAATTAGTTTTCTTCAAGGAAACAACAAAAATAATTATTTCTTATTCCTTATTGAAAAGATGGTTAATTAATAGACGGCAGTGCTGGTTCACGAATATCTATCAAGTAAATTAAGAGGTTTGCTCTGATCCTATTGCAAACTAAAATATACATACAATGGTAAATGGGAGGACTGGTTAGCTGATGGAGACGAAGGCCAAGAAAAGCGTGCAACATGGGTGGATGGCATATAGGTTCTGGTATGGCCGTATGGGTGGTATGAAATTTAATTAATCTTCCCATTACAAGAAAAAACGAGAAACTAATATTTCCCTCAAAGTAGTTGGACTCATTTTAAAGATGTCACAGACTTGTTGTTTGGCCTTCGGCTGCCTTTCTACAGCCCAGTATGTACTATGTAACTATCTTCTTCGTATGTTCTTATGTCAATGTATATCACTGTTATCTGAAGAATTTTTTATAGGCAGCTTGCTAGCCATCTCTACTCTTCCATCTTTACAACAAATCAATGAATTGATGTGGTTGAAAAGTAGGAGGTGCCACTACAAATGGATTTGTAGATAAGGTTTCGAAACAGAGCTGCTCTACAAATCGTTTTCCACGTATCACAATTGGGATCAAAAAACAGCAAACATTCTTTATAACATAGCAACGACCCAACTATGCTGTCACAAATCATGTGACAGCATATAATCTGACTGAAATTGATCTTGGTTTCAGGCATCGCTTTGCATGCGCCAGCGATGGTTCATGTGCTGTGTGCGGGAGCCACACGATGATGATCGAACTACTATAGCAGACACCTGTACAATAGCAGTTCCAATAGTTTTTTTAGCACATTATACTGAAAGAGATGACTTTTAATTTTCGTTGTAGCAATGCACTTACATTTTTCATCAAAGTTAAACTAGTAAATATTCCAATGTTAGAATTATATATTTTAAAGTTCCTATAGATACTATTACTTGGCACAACTTTTGTTAATTTTAGTGTTTATTAATTGTATTAGGTATTGATTCTATGATTTAATTTAATTAGTTACACCACATTGTAACGTCGTAAGGTATAGGATCTTTCATTCATATTTTTTACATTGTCAATTTTTTGTAGACATTCTCACGGGTTCCTTTTAACAATGTATATACATTAATATCATAGCTTGAATTGTTCCTTTTTTGTTAGACATGCATCAGTTACTAGAGAAAGGAAGCAGAGTTCTTTTTTAAAAAAAAAAAAAAACATAATGCTCCCATTCATATAACCACCAGTCATTGCACTATTCATACATATGAACTCATTGCCCATAGAGTATAACTACATACATAACAATAAAGTTGTATGTGGGGAAGTTCTGCGATCAGGCTTGGTGGTTTTGGTTGTAGTAGCCAGCTTGTGTCAGTTAGTCATTTTTAGATGCTGGGTGGTTTTGCCGCTGTCTTTTGTTGTTCCTCTGTAATTCCTAAACTATGTGTATTTCCATTCTAATCAATGGAAATGGGTGTTGCCTGAGGAAAAAAAATAAAGTCGTACATGGGATAGCAGGCATGTGTTTAATTGTGCCCTTCAAATTAAAAGAAGCATATGCATATATGTACAGGGTGTGGGATGCCGCAGTAAGCTAGAACAAGAAGTGTCTGTAGTCTTCACTCGATCTAGAGTAAATATGAATTAGTACGGTGCAGTATAGTATAGGAATTGGAGGTATTGGGATTGTTAGCCATATGCTGTAAACTTCGGCGATGCATGGTGCATACACGAATTCATCATGTATTCATCATCACAGAGACAGGGGCCGGATGCTTACATAATCAACACCACAGAAGAGAGATTTGAAGGAAATAAAGCACACCACAGAAGAGAGATTTGAAGGAAATAAAGCACGGACGGGAGATCAAGTGAAGTGAATGCATGCCGATGATCAGTGGCATATTTCAGCGCATTAAGCCCAGCACAAGCGAGGTTTGGCCTTTGTGTTGATTGTATCGAATAAGGAACACCTTTGTAACTTAGGAAGCCAAGTCGAGCAATAGTGGTACACATGGGTACCACTGTTGTGTCAATCTCAGATGTGTCAATCTCACCTATCAAGGAGCATCCGTCCTGTGCTCAAACTCTGAATGCACCAGGCATCCGAGAGAAGCACGGCGAAACATTAACACGCTGGAAGAACACATATGTAGGTCTGTAGGTTTCGGTGGCAACAGAAATCAAGAAGAGAGAGAGGTCGCCATGTAGCGGCGTGCGGCAGCTAGCGTTTAGGAGCGCGTGCGCTCGTGAGCAAAAAGATCGAGCTGAACTAGAGGGACGCTGCCCTTTCTATTACTTAATTGCTTTGTTACATCTCCCCTAGTATTTGTACTCGTTGGAGTTGATTTGACTCTAAGCAACTCAGGAGATCCTTATCAATTCGGATTTCTCCTTCCTATCTTTAACAAAACTTAACTTTCTATATTAACGGACTCTTTCTAAATCTGACTCAGACTCATGATGATAACTTGCAACTCAGGAGAAGCGGCAGCAGCAGTCTGGGCGCCTCCTAGCTCCTCCTCTTGCACGCGCGATTCTATCCGCTGGATTGTTTTCGACATCAGGCCCGCTAATTAGCCTGTTGATGTGGATGCACAACATGCCAGCAACCTCGCAATCATCAGGGCCGTTTATCCTGTTGATGTGCACCACACGTCAGGAACCTCGTCATTAGAAATTCTGTAACGCTTCCCATGCCTAGCCTAGGTGTGAGTTTGAGTCGTAGTCATGGCAAACAAGCCCGGATGGGAGGTGCTACTCCATGCTTGGTTTTTCGTTCTTGGAAAAATCAATCTCATTTTGTGCAACGACTAAATAATGTCTGGCACCAACGGGCTACGTACTAAGCGAGTAGCAAGGTAATTAATCACTACATGTAAATTTCTTCATCATATGCCAAAAAACTTAAACACCGGCTATCACATGGGCTCAACTTATATAGCCATGTGTGTTTACTCTGCAGAGACTAATTGTGTGCCCCTTCAAAGGGGAGGCACACACCCCCTCACCGCGACCTAGTGCCGCTTTGCCGCCGGAGGCAGCGGGAAGCCCGCCTAGCTCCCAAGGATGGCGGTGGCGGGGATGTCGCCGCTCTCCTGGACCTGAGGCTCAGCGAGGGGCAGTGGATGGTGGCGGCGGATGGGCGGCGGAGACGGCTCCACCGAGCCGGGCGGCGGATCCGGCACGGACCGCATCCGGTCCGCCGCGGCTTGATCCGCACCCGGACCAGTAAAAGTGCTGATGTACCGAAGATGGGCTCAAAAAATTAATGATGTTACTCGATCATTGAGAAGTGATTTTGTTTTTGAAGTTGAGGTCTAAGGATTTCGAGAAACTTATAATGAAAGATTAAACATAAATTAAAGCTCAAAAATTAATTTAGTGTTTTCTATTCACAACCCAAAATCCGAAAAATTTGGGGTGTGACACAACCATGATGCACGAGTTTTCTTCCAGTGCTGCAAAATGTTACGTGTGCTAAGTGTCACATGTGCCAATCTTTCAACAATAGCTAGAAGAAAACCTAATGTTTTGGATGTCAAGAGGAAAAGTCAAACTGCGGTGTGCCCAGTGAATTAAGTGTTTATTCACTTTGATTGGTCATGCCTAGTAACATAATACTCCATCCGTTCTGAATTATAGTTCACTTTGGCTTTTCTAAATACATTAATTTTCCTATGCACCAAGTTATACACTATGTCTAGATATATAGTAAAAAAATAAATATAGAAAAGCAAAAAAGTGAACTACACAATTTGGAACGGAGGGAGTAGACATTATCATGAAACAACTGACCAGACATATTTATTAATCAATCACATATATTTATTAATTAGCCACGCCTATGACGTTGGGGATGAAGATGGAACCGAATTCATTGTGGTCTTGTTGCGGCATTTTATAGAGCCCACAATGTTAATTACGAATGGTATGGATGCCTTTCTACACTACCGAATAGCCTTTGTACAGAAAGTCAAAGGCATGTATTTTGTTTAGAAGTTGTTAACGCTAAAGGTTCAATATGGTTGGTCTGATGCTAGTTTCATGGTTTGATGCATCTACTAGAAAATATCCTTCCAAAGGAGGACAAAGTGCCAACCAATACATAAAATGCGATGAAGTTTAATAGTCCATTAACAATAGATATAAACAATCCACCCGTGTATGGGGATCATTGTCTCCTATACAACAATAATAAGGAGTATGAGGACTTGGATAGGATCCTGAATTCTGGTGTTAGTTCGTACGCAAAAAGTGACAATTATCAGGAGGAAGAAATTGGTATGCTTCCAAAATGTTGAACCAGAAAGAGACGGAAAAACTATTTATTTTGGTGATATATGGTTACTCCAGGTGGTTGATTGACTATATATTTTGGTGTATTTGTTGACAAACCCTGAGGATGTCGGACTTATGCATTGGCATGGTGTAATACCCTGTCTTTTTTTTTTAAATAAAATAAATTTCATGTTGACCGGGTGGACTAAAAATAGGGCAAAAGTTTGACTTTTTGAGTCATAAGTCGTATGGAAGATCTGAGACCGTGGTCGCGTAGATCTCATCGAACTGAATTTGTTTGACTACCAACTTGTTTCATTTGGAGATCGGATGAGTTGTAGTAGAGCCATTAAATATGGACCGTTGGATGTGACTTAGGGTAATCTTTTTACTCCCGTTCATTGGAAAAAAAAAAAACAGAGACTTCTTTCATCTTCCGGCTGCTTCCAGCGCCGCCGCCCCTTCCCGTCTTTTCTTTCCCTCTCGTGGTTGCCTCTGTTCCCATCTGCCGCTCCCTCCTTGACTACTCCATCCTTGGCGTAGCTGTTGTTACTACTAGCAGCTGCAGGTGGTGCCGTATGTCCCAAGCCTGAAGCGGCCCCTGCTGGAGTTTAGGTTAGCATCTCTCTGTCCCTTCCTGCTAGTTGCTGCTAAGGTGTATTGGTTGCGGCGGCAGTTCGTGTGCTTTTGCTTGAACGGCGAGGCTGCTGCAGGTCGGCTGCTGTTCACGCCCAAGAGCAAAGGATCAGGGAATCAGCCCAAGGGACGGCTGCTGCTTGTTGTTCCATCCAGGGTACCAACTCTAAATTTCTTTCTTGGATAGTTCTAGTCAAGTTAGATGGTCGATTCTTTCAGGCTATTAGATAATTGATGCGGTTCAAAATTCTTGAATGTACAAATTTTGCTTGGTGGGTGCTGAGAAGAGAACCTCAGTTCTCAAAGGTACTTAGGGCTCAGATCAGCAAATCTATTTTTTTTATAGGAGCTGGGTACTAGTCGTAGGGTGCCCTGTACCTGTATGCAGTAAAGAATCGATGTGGGCTGTGCTCAAACTCGATTTGGCAACTTTGCTTAATGGTCTGAGATGCCGATCAGGATGTTCTGGATAGCTATGGCAAGAGTAAAAAAATAATACCTGTACACCATGTCAGATCGATTTAGATCCTTATTTTATTTTGAGGAGCTACTTGCTGTACGCTAGAAATTCCAGCCTGTGCTTCTATCAAGCAAGGCATTAGCTTGTCAGCTCGTCATTTCAGCATGATTTCTCCTAGATGGTTCGGTGGTCAAAGGAATAGATGATACATAAGCAAATTACTAAATAACTGAATGGAGTCGTAGAATAATCTTCCCATATAAATAAATTAAGTTTATTGCCTACGTTACACTACCTTTGGGTTCACTATTATTTAGAGTTGTTTTTGAGTTCTGTGTGAACCATGGTTGTTCAGGTGTTGGCGAGTCGGTCGGCAGGACCTAAGCTGTTTCCCAGAGCACTTTGTTGCATCGCTAAGGCAAGTGCATGACGAACCTTTGCTTGGGCTTCGCGCCTCTGTTTGAGTTTTTCTTTGAATCAATTGTTTCATGTGCTATACCTTTCATGGTTCATATTCAAGTTTCAGACTTTATATTCAAGTATCAAGTTTTCATTTACATTCAATTCGGTGCGGTTTATCCGAAGTGCAATTTGGTTCTTATATTCAAGTGCACTGTGAGTAAGTGCTTTGGCCCCACTTGCTCGGCTTTACCGGTAAATGCAAAGGAGTATTCAAGTGTTGTCCGTTTCGCACGGAAACTACTATTTAATTGATGTTGATTATTTCTCATGGATTTCTACCGACATTCGTTATTTTGGTTCTATTGTGCTTGCCGAAAGTGTTTTACTCACTCCCGTGTTTAATTGGTTTCTAGGTACCGAATGACCGCGGCATGCATGGGAATACTTGGGAGTAGCTTCTTCACGAGCACAAGCATTTTGTCTACTTATACTTCACTCTTTAAAACTAAGTTTGGCACGTGTAATAACTTAGCTAAATGTCACCTAATGGTTGTTAGCGACTAGTGGTGTTTGATCTTGGGAAAGTTCTTTTACTTTATCGGAGTTGTGATGCTTATGATCTTGTATGATAAACCGATGTTTTGAGTGTGATTTATTTGTCTCGGATGTCTTGTTTTTTTAGTGGAAGTCTTCGCCAAAATTTTTAGTAATTTTCCCCGTTGAATAGAAACTAGGTGTGGAGTGGTAGCCCCCATTGGTTTTTCCTAACTGGGGCGTTACATTTGGTATCAGAGCTTAGGTTAGTTAGAGTAAAAGCCTTAAAACTTGATAGAGACTAAAAATTGACACACTTTGCACTATAGGATGGGTTGCATGGGTTGCATTGCATTTACGTTTTTGTTTAGTTTTTTTTTCCTTGTATCTCTTAAGTAGATATGATAATATGTTGATATTTGTGTCCTTGTTTTGGTGGATTATAGCTATGCCGCCAAGGAGGAGTGCTCGTGTAGCTAATCGCGGTCGTGGTAGAGGTCGTGGTCGTGGTAGAGGTCGTGGTGGTGGTAGAGGAGCGGGCCGCAATGACCAAGAAGTCCATGAACCCGTTATTGATGAAAATGAAGTAAACGAGGGGGCTATAGCAGAGTCAATTGCTATTGCTCTGGCGGTGGTGGTGGTGAAGCTCCTATTGTTCCTTTGTTAAGAAGATGACTTTCACCAAGTGGACGTCTATGCAAGTTGAGAAATTTGATGGGTCAGGGACACCAACCGATGCGGGCAGACGGCTCCGCAAGGTGGAGAAAGTCATGAATGGTTGCGGGTTGACTCAGGAGGAGAAAGTTTTCTTTGTGCCACACCCGGTTGATAGGTCCGGGTCGATATCCGGTGGGGTGGTGTTTTCGAGGCGTGGCCGATTCTCGTGGTGCTATCACTTGGGAAGTTTTTCGGAACAATTTAAAGCCAAGTATTATCCGTAATCGTTCAGGGGATAAGATGAGTGATGCATTAAATCATATCCAACAGGGGAAGTAAGACAAAGTGGATGAGTATGAGAGGGACTTTAGCAATATGGTTCGTTTTGTTGGGCTTTGTGGCAAGTGATGTGCGTGAGAAGGCGAGGAAGTTTTTCGAGAGGGCTTAATGCACGATATAGAGAAGTGATGGGAAGGAATCCACCCACTACATACCTTGCTGCAAAGTGGAGGAAGCTAGGGGAATGGAATCGAAATTCAGCTTACTACACTCCAAAGCAAAATCATTATGGTAATGAGAGTGGAATAGTCACAAACCAAAAAGAGGGCCCATCGGGGAGGGTGGGCGGTCTTCTCGGCGACCCCCATTCAAGAAATTCAAGTCAAACCAACACTCTCGGTACTCTCGGTCATTCAAGCCAAAGTAGTCGGGGGGACAATCTTCAAGTTCACGCCCCTTTGGATCTCAATTCATGCGCCCGGTGCCGGGGCAGGGGTTTAATTTGCTTCTAGTGTGGGAAGTCCCACCATTCTTCAGGGGTGTGGTTTTTCCGGAGCTTGTCGCACTTGTGGTAAAGATGGACACATGTCCATCGTTTGCAAGAAGAACCCAGATTCTATTATCAAGTGGCGAAGTCTAGTTCTTCCCCATTATCCGCAACTAGCTCTCATGGGTCGGTTCCTTCCGGTTGGTGGTAGTCGAGGTTCAATTCAAATGATGGCTGCTCCTTCAAGTTCTTATCGCTAGTCTCCACAACAAAGATATGCCTCCCGGCTACCATCGGCCTCCTTCCCGATTACTCGGTCCACATGCTCATACTTGAGCTATCCACTTCATATGCTCCACCTCACTTGATCGCACCTTATGCTCCACTTCGGTTGCCCCGCACCACCTACTTGTTCCAAAGATCACGCATCGGGTGCGGGTTCTAGTGCTATGAATCCTTCGCGCAGTTTACACCATGCCTACCTCTCTTGGGCGTCCGGATGTGGTCTCGGGTACTTTTACTGTTGATTCACATGAAGCTCTAATGTTATTTGATTCTCGTGCTACTTTCTCGTTTATTTCATTGAATTTGCCAAAAGGGCCAAACCGCCTAGTCAAGAAATTTCGAGTCTGTTAGGTCGTGTGAGTTCACCGGGGGTCTAATATCTAGTTCGATTGGTCCGTCCGGGTTGTGTGATATCCATAGATGGGGATGACTTTGTTGCTAACCTAATGGTGATTCCTCTACCAAATTTCGATGTGATCCTTGGCATGGATTGGTTACATCGTTATCGGGCCATTATATCTTGTTTTTGGAAGACGGTTTCCTTAGAGTCTTCCTCGGGCCATACCATAACTTTCCAAGCAAGTGCTCCCTCATATTCTCTATTTGTGTTGGCAAGCTTATTTCCTACCGTGTAAAATGGAAGATCGGATTTCTTTGGACCTTAGCCGAGAAGCCATCCAAATCCAAAGTGATTGAAGAAATTCCTATTGTTCGAGAATATCCCGACGTTTTTCCGTAAGAGCTTCACGGAATGCCGCCCAAAGCGACAGTGGAGTTTCAGTATTGATCTTATACCGCACAAGACCTGTTTCCATAGCGCCATATCGGTTGTCTCGCCCTTTTCAAGATGAATTGAGGAGGCAATTGGATGATCTCTTGTCCAAGAAGTTGATTCGTCAGTAGTGTGTCTCCTTTGAGAGCTCTTCTTCTCTTCACTAAGAAGAAGGATGGGAGTTGGCGCATGTGCGTGGATTATCGGGGGCTTGAATGCAAAGTGGCGATCAAGAACAAGTACCCATTGCCACGCATTGATGAGTTTGTTTGATCGGCTCAAAGGTGCTAAGGTATTTTCCAAGATTGATCTGATCGTGGTACAATCAAATTCGGAAGAGAGGAAGATATTGAGAAGACGGCATTTTGCGACCATGTATGGCCACTATGAATTTAGAGTTATGTCTTTTGGATTGACAAATGCACCTCCTTACTTTATGGAAACAATGAATAACATGCTATGCAAATTTGATCGCTTTGTGGTGGTATTCATTGATGACATACTCATCTTCTCTAAGATGAATGAAGAACATGAGCAACATATAAGAATGGTTCTTCAAACCTTGAGAGATAACAAGTTTTATGCCAAGTTGAAGAAGTGTGAGTTCTGGCTATCGGAAGTTGGTTTCCTAGGGCATGTCATTAATGAGAAAGGTATTTCGGTTGATCCCAGTAAGGTTTCTGATGTAGTAGACTGGGAGAGACCATCTAGTGTCAAAGAGGTGAGAAGCTTCTTAGGAATGGCTGGTTATTATCGAAGATTTGTGAAGGATTTCTCTATAATTGCTAAACCTTTGTCTATGCTCACTCATAAGAATGCAAAGTTTGAATGGACTAGTGAGTGTGAGCGTAGTTTCCAAGTATTGAAGGAGAAGTTGGTTACTGACTCCTGTTCTCACCCTACCGAACCCGGCAAGCGATTCAGCGTGTATTCGACGATGCTTCACGAGTAGGCCTTGGGTGTGTCCTTATGCAGGATGGGAAGGTTATAGCCTATGCATCAAAGGCGATTGAGAACACATGAACGTAATTATCCTACTCATGACACGGAGCTTGCCGCTTGTGTTTGCCTTGAAGATATGGAGACATTACCTTTATGGTGAGCCTTGTGATATTTTCACCGACCATAAGAGTTTGAAGTACATTTTCACTCAAAAGGATTTGAATCTAAGACAAAGGAGATGGCTAGAACTAATCAAAGATTATGATCTTACCATCCAAGACACCCCGTAAAGCCAATGTTGTGGCCGATGCTTTTGAGTCGTAAGGCTAGCCCCCGCTACATTGAATTATTTGATAGCTGAATTTGAGCGGATGGATATATCATCTTCGTTATATGGGAGTTGCGTAAACCGAAACAAGGGTTATCCTTGAGTCCGCTTTTACCAAGGCGAGTGTTGGAGGCCCAACAAAGATGATCGGTTATTGCAAGATGTGAAGAAGCGCATTGGTGAAGGAAAAGTTGGAAACTTCAAAGATGGATGTTTCAGGTGCCATTCGATTTTGTGGGACGCCTTTGTGTGCCACGTAAGGCTCAAGTCAAGGATGAAATTCTTCGAGAGGCACATCGTACCCGATACACCGTGCACCCGGTGAGAATAAGATGTATCAAGACTTGAAGAAAAGCTATTGGTGGAAGAGGATGAAAGTGGATGTGGCAAAGTATGTGGCATCATGTGGGGTATGCCAACCGGTTAAAGCCGAGCATCGGCGTCAATTTGAAAAAAACTACAACCACTAGAGGTTCTCTGCGTGGCCATGGGAGGATATCACTATGGATTTTGTGGTTGGTTTACCACGCACTCCTAAAGGGAAGGATGCTATTTGGGTTGTTGTAGATCGCCTCGAGTAAGATAGCTCATTTTATTCCTTACCGTTCTACCAATTCAGCAAGTGACTTAGCTCCAATCTATATGCGTGAAATTGTGAGACTTCATGGTGTGCCGAAAACCATTGTTTCGGATAGAGATGCTAAATTTGTTTCCAAGTTCTGGGAGAGCTTGCAGGATGCCTTTGGAACTAAAGTGATACTTAGCTTCGCTTTTCACCCTCAAACGGATGGTCAATCCGAGCGTACAACCCGGACATTAGAGGATATGCTAAGGTCATGTGTTCTATCATGGAGAGGAGGAAGGGAGGATCATTTGCCTCTCGTGGAGTTCGCACAACAATAGTTACCATGCTAGCATTAGATGTGCACCTTTTGAAGCCTTGTATGGAAGGAAGTGTAGGTCACCACTTTGTTGGGAAGTGTGGGTGAAAAGGTAGTCCTAGGACCAGATTGGGTTCTAAAGACGGCGAGCGTATTGCTGAAATTCGACAACAAATGCTAGCTGCTGAGTAGTAGACGTAAAAGCTATGCTGATATGCGAAGGCAAGGTCCGAGTTTCAGGTTGGGGATCAAGTACTCTTGAAGGTTTCTCCTAATAAAGGTGTCGTGAGATTTGGAGTTAAAGGAAAGCTTAGCCCAAGGTATATTGGTCCTTTTCCAATAGTGGAACGTGTTGGGAAGGCGGCTTACTGAGGTTGGAACTACCTAATTCTATGAATGGAGTGCATAATGTATTTCATGTTTCCATCTTTGAGAAAATACATACGAGATCCGAACAACATATGACTTTGGAACCAGAAACCATCGAGGAAGACTTAACCTTTGAGGCACGTCCTGTAAGAATTCTAGAGGAGTCTGAAAAAGTCTTGCGAGGAAAGACACTCAAGCAACTGAAGATCCTTTGGACTAATCAAACAGAACGAGAAGCAACGTGGGAGCTTGAGTCTCGAATGCGGGAGAAGTACCCAGAGTTCTTCTCATCTGGTAAGTAGCTCAGTTTGTTGATGTCTGTTCCTTTCATAGAGTGAAGAATTCGAGGACGAATTCTGTTGAAGGAGGGGAGAATGTAATACCCTGTCTTTTTTTTTAAATAAAATAAATTTCATGTTGACCGGGTGGACTAAAAATAGGGCAAAAGTTTGACTTTTTGAGTCATAAGTCGTATGGAAGATCTGAGACCGTGGTCGCGTAGATCTCATCGAACTGAATTTGTTTGACTACCAACTTGTTTCATTTGGAGATCGGATGAGTTGTAGTAGAGCCATTAAATATGGACCGTTGGATGTGACTTAGGGTAATCTTTTTACTCCCGTTCATTGGAAAAAAAATACAGAGACTTCTTTCATCTTCCGGCTGCTTCCAGCGCCGCCGCCCCTTCCCGTCTTTTCTTTCCCTCTCGTGGTTGCCTCTGTTCCCATCTGCCGCTCCCTCCTTGACTACTCCATCCTTGGCGTAGCTGTTGTTACTACTAGCAGCTGCAGGTGGTGCCGTATGTCCCAAGCCTGAAGCGGCCCCTGCTGGAGTTTAGGTTAGCATCTCTCTGTCCCTTCCTGCTAGTTGCTGCTAAGGTGTATTGGTTGCGGCGGCAGTTCGTGTGCTTTTTGCTTGAACGGCGAGGCTGCTGCAGGTCGGCTGCTGTTCACGCCCAAGAGCAAAGGATCAGGGAATCAGCCCAAGGGACGGCTGCTGCTTGTTGTTCCATCCAGGGTACCAACTCTAAATTTCTTTCTTGGATAGTTCTAGTCAAGTTAGATGGTCGATTCTTTCAGGCTATTAGATAATTGATGCGGTTCAAAAATTCTTGAATGTACAAATTTTGCTTGGTGGGTGCTGAGAAGAGAACCTCAGTTCTCAAAGGTACTTAGGGCTCAGATCAGCAAATCTATTTTTTTATAGGAGCTGGGTACTAGTCGTAGGGTGCCCTGTACCTGTATGCAGTAAAGAATCGATGTGGGCTGTGCTCAAACTCGATTTGGCAACTTTGCTTAATGGTCTGAGATGCCGATCAGGATGTTCTGGATAGCTATGGCAAGAGTAAAAAAATAATACCTGTACACCATGTCAGATCGATTTAGATCCTTATTTTATTTTGAGGAGCTACTTGCTGTACGCTAGAAATTCCAGCCTGTGCTTCTATCAAGCAAGGCATTAGCTTGTCAGCTCGTCATTTCAGCATGATTTCTCCTAGATGGTTCGGTGGTCAAAGGAATAGATGATACATAAGCAAATTACTAAATAACTGAATGGAGTCGTAGAATAATCTTCCCATATAAATAAATTAAGTTTATTGCCTACGTTACACTACCTTTGGGTTCACTATTATTTAGAGTTGTTTTTGAGTTCTGTGTGAACCATGGTTGTTCAGGTGTTGGCGAAGTCGGTCGGCAGGACCTAAGCTGTTTCCCAGAGCACTTTGTTGCATCGCTAAGGCAAGTGCATGACGAACCTTTGCTTGGGCTTCGCCTCTGTTTGAGTTTTTCTTTGAATCAATTGTTTCATGTGCTATACCTTTCATGGTTCATATTCAAGTTTCAGACTTTATATTCAAGTATCAAGTTTTCATTTACATTCAATTCGGTGCGGTTTATCCGGAAGTGCAATTTGGTTCTTATATTCAAGTGCACGTGAGTAAGTCTTTGGCCCCACTTGCTCGGCTTTACCGGTAAATGCAAAGGAGTATTCAAGTGTTGTCCGTTTCAGGCGGAAACTACTATTTAATTGATGTTCAGTTATTTCTCATGGATTTCTACCCGACATTCGTTATTTTGGTTCTATTGTGCTTCTTTGAGTGTTTTACTCACTCCTGTGTTTAATTGGTTTCTAGGTACCGAATGACCGCGGCATGCATGGGAATACTTGGGAGTAGCTTCTTCACGAGCACAAGCATTTTGTCTACTTATACTTCACTCTTTAAAACTAAGTTTGGCACGTGTAATAACTTAGCTAAATGTCACCTAATGGTTGTTAGCAGCTAGTGGTGTTTGATCTTGGGAAAGTTCTTTTACTTTATCGGAGTTGTGATGCTTATGATCTTGTATGATAAACTGATGTTTTGAGCTGTGATTTATTTGTCTCGGATGTCTTGTTTTTAGTGGAAGTGCTGCCAAAATTTTTAGTAATTTTCCTGTTGAATAGAAACTAGGTGTGGAGTGGTAGCCCCCATTGGTTTTCCTAACTGGGGCGTTACACATGGTTTTGTTAAGCACAAGAAGTCGCGGAAGGCACGCGCGTCATCCACGGAGCTACTTTGCTTCATCTGTGTCCCCACGCCCGGAGTTGGACCTGCTATGAGGGGGGGGGTGGGCTGGTCTAGAGCGGCTGCTTGGACTCTCACATTGCCGGTGCCATAGTGCCAGATGGGCCTATATATAGTGCTGCTTGCTCTCACAGTGGCACTCAACTTGCCACACAATGCATAAGTGGAACTCGATTCATGGCACCATGGAAAACTACAATTACCCAATAATAAAGTTGTGAGATACATAGCTGCCACAAGTCAGGAACACAGGGGCTTGCCCATGTGACTCTGCACTTAGTAATTGTGTGCTCAAAGGCAACAATCATCAAATTGCTCTGCATTTCTGGTGTCTGGCAGTGGCTTGTTTAACACTAGGCATGGGTGTTGTTAGGAGTTTAGCCACATCTTTTCTTTTGATATGACCAAGAACTGAAAGCCAGTCTGGAAAGACTTCATTGCGCCACACCCTGGTTTACAGTTTCATTGCCAGCGACAGGCGTTAAAGCACAATGGAAGATATTTATCCCACACTCACTACTAGAATCTGAGGCTTTGCGAAGTACTTTTTCACTTTCGGCAAAGAGCTTCTTTGCCAAGAGCCAAACAAAAACACACGGCAAAAAACAACACTTCGGCAAATAAGGCTTTGCCGAGTGCAAAACAAAAGGCACTTCGGCAAAGACCCTTTCTTTGTCATTTGCTTCAAAGAGGCTCTTTGCCGAGAGCAAAACAAAAAAACACGGCAAAAAACTACACTCGGCAAATAAGGCTTTGCAAAGTGCAAAAAAAGGCACCAAAAGAAAGACCCTCTTGGCCGAGTGGCAAAGAGGCACTTTCGACAAAGAGGGGCAACACAGGTTTTCAAACCAGTTTTTAGGCCCTTGATAAATTGAAAAAAAAAAGTTGCACCTACAAAGTTTCATAACTTTTCTAGATCTACAATTTTCATTTAGGAAGTTTTATCATCCGAGGTTGTTTGAAAAATTCAAATTTACAAAGTCATACACGTAATGCAGTTGTTGCTAGTGAAAATCAAAGAATGTGTGTGTCTTCGAGATAGAAAATCAATTCTTAGTCCATCATCCTTTTTTGTGAATAAAACATAATTTATCATCTCTTGTAAATCTTTTATCTATATAATTACATGGTGTCCGCCTCTACTCCAATTTAGCATCAAATTAAAAAAAGGTACATAAACTTTTGCCCTATAGCTGATATGCCCATATACTTTGTTGTATACTGTACCACCTTAATATCTACACGCATGCCGATTGATTGCGCTACCGTGTGATGAATAAAAAGTGCTCCGTATGCATTAAGCTCCCTCTGATCTTTGGAATTAATAGCTAGAACAACAATAGAGGCGAGATTATAATTTTGAAGCACTGCAGCCAAGAGGTGTTTTTTTTATATTTTTAATAAACCAACAGGTCCAACTTTTAATCATTTCCAGCTCTTGTTTGATTTTTTTAGATAATGATATCTTGTTTGTTGGCAATTTTTCTTCCATACCATGAGACGGCTGGTTAGATGTGAGTTTCATGCAACTGATTGTCTGATTGTGCCTAAGCGAAATATGCTAGTGATTAGGTGATTATTTTCTCATTTACAATTTGATTATGGCAAGTTAGCTGAATGATTTCGTGCATGTATATATCACGGGACATGAACAAGCTAAACCAACATTGTTAAAATGTTTGTATTTGTATGCATCTTATATATGCCACGAGCAAGCTAAAAACAACAATGCTCCGTTCTTCATGCAAGCTTATGATGTTTGCTGCAGTGATATGGTCACGTTTTGTGGTAATTGGCCTGGTGTACTACAATTTCGCTACTAGAATTAGCAATGCTGTTACCTGCAGTAAGGAGCACGACCAATAGACAGGGTCCAAAAGCTATGTATTTGTTTGCTTGCTTGTCGTCACATACGATTCGCATTCGTACCCGAAAGACCCGTAACAAAATTGATCTCAAAGAGACACACAACAGCAAACATATTCTGATATCGACTTGTATTTGTTTATCACGAAAAATCCGACTTATCAGAAAAAATAAAAAAATCACGATCTACACTTTTTAAAACCTAGTATATATTAATATATTGAATTAAATTTCTCTTTTTTATTATTACACGCACTGGTACTATACTAGAGGAGGAAGAGCACAGTTCATTTCTTGGCCCTAGTCTGAACGTCTAGTCCCCTACGTATAATCACCAGTAGTAATAATATCTCGTTTTACATTCACTAACTTTCAATTCAAATAATTTATTTGCCCCTGCGTATGATTAATCCTGCACGTAACCACATGCCCACCGTATATGTTGGAAGTATCCATAGTCAATAGAGGACAATTACATAATAAATAATCAAATCAGTTGTGAGGCAGCGGCCGGAGGCAGCGCACACACAACTTCACCTGCAGTCACATAAGCTCGAGTTCTATATATGTGGCCGTGTGTTCACTGTGCACACATCCAGTAACAAATTTATCCTTCGAAAGGAGCATATTCTTCAGCCATATGTTGTGGTGTGGGCCGGTGTGCAGCCACAACCCAACCTAGAAGTGTCTCCGGTCTTCACGCGAGAGGAAGTTCCCAAGAGTGAGGGTACTAGCTAGGAATTGGAGGAATTGGGATTGTAGGTTGTGCTATTGGAACAGCAGCGACATGCGCTGACATATTCGTTATGATTTATGAACCGTTGATTTCCTCTGTGGAAATCAAGTAGCAGGAGAATTTCAAGGGGAGGGATTGAAGTGGAAAAAATAGTAAGATCGATCACTTGTCTACTCTACTACATGACAGATCTGGGGGGGCAACTAAGGGCTATGTGTTCATAGGTGTCTAGAAGTACCTTTTTGATCAGTTACCGGCTTTTTTTATTGATAAGAGCGGACAAGTTTACAGCCAAGTTACAAATTACATGCGCAAGGTGCGCCAACACCATTTTGCTCAGAGCTCAACTAGGTGAGGTCCAGGCCACCCCTAACTAACTAAGGCTAATTTACTGTCACACCCCAAAATTTCCATTTTGGGTTGTGCATAGAAAACACAAAATAAAATAAATGATTTTAATGTTTATATAAAATTTTCCAAGTTTATGAATTTAGTGCAAATTTAGTTATAGAAAAAATGTTTTAAACTCTTTTGAATTAATTTGATGGGTTGTTTCTTGATGTAATGGTTGTTTGCTGCTTGAGTTTTATGGTTTAAGTGTGCTAAGTTTTTAAGACGTAGTTAGGGTGACGATCTCCTCTCCCTACTCTCTCGTTATCTTTTCCTCTACCAAATTTCTTGTTTTTCTAATTCAATTCTTGTCGTAAGTTTCACCCAATCTTTTGTCTCTTGCTCCTGATCATCTCTATATGATCAAGCTTCATCAATCCATCCCTTCAAACCATCCCGAAAACGTTTTGTGCTTTTCCGTAGCTTTCTCTCGCACTTTTCGTTAATTTTTATTTTTCTAGATCCTCTCTAATACCTTTCCATGAGCTCTAAATGCTTTATTTGGGTTCATCATGATACAAGGTATTTTTGAGAATTTTTCCTGAATTTTCGGAGTCTTTGGAATATTTTTCGTGGCCTAAATATGAATTCTAGACTTTTCTAGAATTTATTTAATCCCGAAATTAAGAAAATTCTAAACGTTTCAAAACCCCACATATATATACATGCCGGTGTTCACCTTGATGCGCTGGTTTCAGATCTGAAAACAGAATCCCGAACCGTCGCTCCTACCTCTCTGTATCCCTCGCCGAAGTTCAGAAAACATAGGGTTCCGGCGAACTTCCGGCGAGCGTTTCCGGCTATCTTGATCGTCCCCGGCGAAAACCGTCTCCACCACGTGGTAGATCTCGTCGTTCTCTACGCAGTGGTATATTTGTTTGCTCGATTCCATTATCATTTGACCGAGTTCTCCTTCGTTCTTCTTTTCCGGTGAAGTTTTACGGCGAGCTTCCATGGACGTTTGTCTGTTCATCGTCATGCTCGTCTTTCCCGGCCACTGGAGTCGCCCCAGCCGCCTCCCGCGCCGACCCGAGGCGCCCTGCGGCCGCGCTCCCGTCCCGCGCTCCTTCTGCGCGTCGCTGCTGGGAGCAGATGGGCCGCCGCTGCCGCCCTGCTGTACAGTGCGGGTGCTGGCGTGCGTGCGTGCATGCTGCCGGCCGAGCGGGCCCCTGCCCGACCCCACGCGTGGCTCCGCGCCGCGCCGGTGCACTGCTGGCCGACCTAGGCCCGGCTGAAGCCCCTCCCTGCCCAGCACGTGAACAGCAGCTACAGCCATGGCTGTCATGGAGGTCACGATCCATCTCAAGGTAGAAGAAGGACCTGTTCGTAATTCTTTATTCTCTGAAATCGCAGATAGGTCCCTGACCAGTAAAACATATGTCGTTTCTCTGTTTTAAGTCCGATTCGAAAGTCGTTCCAGTTGCGTTAGAATCGTATCTTCGTGCAATATGCAGTAGTAGTAACGTTTATCTTGTCACTCACCTGTGAATTTATTTATTTAAATTCAATTTGATTAATACTTTATGTAATTAGTTTTATAATTAAAAGTAATGTAGGTTTTATACCTCGTTGATTTTGGAATAAAATGTTAATGTGATTAATTGCTAATATAAATGTGTTTACAAATAATAATTTGTTTAGTTCAAACACGTTGCATATGCCACACATCGATTAGTCACATTCACATATATATTAATATTTTGCAAAGATAAAAGTTTAACTTGATTAATTTATATGACATGTTTATAACTAAAAAGTGACTAGATCCAACTCGTTTTTGAATTCAAATTTGATGTGACTAATCCAAATTAATGTTATTCACATGATTTTCATATATTAAAAGAAGTCAAGCATATAGGTTTTTTTTCCAATCTTTTATATTTATAATTTAAACCCACGATAGTCGTTTCTTTTTTAACGATAGCTCAAGTTATCGGCGATTCTTGTGTTCTCTCGATCGTAGCAACATGTTATTTCTTTGTATGTTATTTTATTTTGCTATGATTGGTGTATTGTTCATTTTGTTCTCTTGTTTGTGTATGTGATGTTTGCTACGAGTAGAACAAGAACCGCTTGTTGGCGATGAAGATTGGAAGTTGATGTCTAGAAGCAAAGCATATGAGAAAGTTGGAGCAACTAAAAAGGCAAGTATAGTTTTGGGATATGCTAGCTTTAAATCATGATCATGTGACTTGAATGATGTTTATGCAATGAACTTTAAACATGACTATTAGCAACATGTGGACTTGTGCGTAAGTGGTCACCGGGGACAACCGCATGCATTGTGAGGGCTATATGGCTCGGCTTTTAGTAAGCTCAAAGGACCTTACCTATCTTTGTTGGTGGTTTTGCGGAATGGGAGAACGGGGGTTGTATCGCTCGTTGGCCACTAATATTTTTAGATGAACCTTTGAAAGGCTTCATAGTGGTTTTGGTGTATTGGGCCTTGCAAACCCATACATTTAGGAATCACGACTCACGGTGAAAGTGTACACCTCTGCGCAGAGTAAAACTGGTATATCAGCCGTGCTCACGGTTACGAGCGGCCTTGGAACTTTTGCATTAAAGATGTTGACTTATGTTTGTTTAATAGTTCATAATTTATCGTTTTTGCTCTACATTATTATGTTATAGTGGTCATGGGTTTTAGGTAGATATTGCCTTGCTATATTTGCCGAAGTTCGACATGGACTCACTCTTGCTTTTCTCCCCACCATCAGCTTGTTAGTAAAAGTTGCACAAAAGACGGATGAAGATGTTGAGGATACTAATCGAAGTGCTTGGCATACGGAGCCCCCAGTCAACTGTCCCTGATAATAATAGAGCCCGAAGTTTAGCAACCGTTTCGCGTTACTCGATAAGTTGTAAGTTTTTTGTTTAGTTATATGTTACATTTTAAAGCATTGTTTCTGATATTTATCTATTCTGGGCTATATGCGTGGACTTTCTGGGCACACATATAGAGAATCTGGTCTTCTTTAGAAAACCAAGACGTTACATTTACTTACACTGGAGGTACAACCGAGGCCTGAATCCCACTGTTCTCGTAAGTGCCCATAACTGTGTTTCTCCAAAGATAGACTCCATGACTGTGTGCACATGCTTTCATTGCTTTCTAAAGACCCCATTGTTTCTTTCACACAGATCTTCGAGATGGTCAACACTATTTGGGAACCTAGGCCATCTTTCATTGTCGTTGGCCACATCAATCCAGTTAGATGGCTTTAGACAGGGAGCATTTGCCCAGATCTCTACCCTTTCCAAGATCATTCTCACCACAGGGCATTCAACAAATAAATGATTTGATGTCTCCAGGTTCCATATGCACGGTTTGGTGATGTCTAGAAGCACCTATAATTTCAAATTTAATGTATCATCTTTTATTTATGAATATGAAATTTACTGTATCATCTCATGCTATGCTTTTGATTATATATTTCCAAAATGGATTGAAATGTAGCGTCATGGCAAGCAACACTTTTGAACACCGAACAGTGGGCAGGGCTCTGTGCACTTTCCTGCCTGTTGTATCAGGGAATCATAACTGTACAAATCAAAGATGGAAAGTCATGTCATGACCATTTAATTGTTCAAATTATACGCAAGGAGGTCGTATCACGACCATTTTATTGTTCGATAGTCAAAATTATGTGCAACGACAACATATAGCAGAGATCGTTGCCCCAAGAGCTAGAGTGTGCAACGAATAGGAGTGTCGATCGACACCACTTTGGATTAGGACAACTTCTGACAGACAAGATTAATTGGGAACATGTGCAGGAATCGTTGGTGATCTTTGTCTTTCCGATCGAATAATCAAAATTATTTATTTGTTTCATTGTTCTTATTAAAATTCAAGGACTATTATTTACTTGAGGTAGTTTCAGTACCTTAAATTGGGTGTGAGCCTACAAAGATGATTGATAAATAAAATATGAGTTATTGCTAGGCTATATATATAAAAAAATGTGATGCATACGAATATATGGGCAAAGTGATAGGTCAATGAGACCTCTATATGAGCCACAACTGGTCTAAGGGTAGATTTAATTTATCAGTGTTTTCATTGTTATTAGGAACATAGGTATGTATGGGATTGGGAGGCATTTGGAATTTAGCAGCTGCTTCAATGCCCTTTCTTACGACAACATTATACGAAAACAGTATGGGTTCATCCTCCTCTCGTTAGTGACTATTCTGCTATGTCCTACTTGTACGTATTTTCCTAGTTCCTCGCGAGGTCACTCCACCATGTCAAAATCAGTTGCTGCTAATCCTTGGACTCGAGCTGCATCCATCTGTAGATCATCAGCTTGTATATCAGTTCTGCACCACTGCAATCCAAAGTCAAGAAGAGAAAATCCAGAAGTTCTCATTCAGCATTCGTTGTGCAATAATTCACATTATAATCCCTCATACATGTAAATTTGATATAGAGTCCATTCACATTACAAATCTTAGTTCTCAGCTAGAACAGATAAACAATTTTTATTTGTCAGCATGACATTTCATACATACAGCCGCCTTAGTATTTGATTTGAGGTTGCGTGCAAAATTTCCTTTTAATAAATAGATCGTTGGTGAAAAGTATTGCGATTAAAATTTGGTTCATATATAGCACAGACCGTGATTACCTTGTCCTCCGAGAATAGGGCACTTTTGGTTTGATCAAGTAACGTTAGAACATTCAAATAGAGCAGTACTGCAGAATAGTTTTTTTTTTAAAAAAAAAGAAAGAATTTTTTTTGAAAAGAAGTACTGCAGGATAGTAACTACCATATTATGTACCAAAGCTTCTTCGATGGAATGCAACAAAAATTGAAGCCCTCTCTCTAGTTGAGAGATTTCATCTAGGTGCCCTCTCTAGTTCAGAGATTTCATCGATCAAATAGAACATGCATGCTTAACTTTGCTTGCACCTGTAGTCTATCGTCGTCTCCTTGACCTTTCATGCATCAATGCTCCACTCGATGATACTTCATTAGAAGCATGGCTAGAAAGTGACGTGTTATTGAAATTATTGGGGACAGGGTATGTGTTTGTCTTTGAAGCCTTCTTGAAGCACCACCGGATCATTAGAGTTAAGGGTAATAATGCAGTGTTGTACAAATTAAAGGTTGACTTGCTTTAATTACTGTACCCAATTTTATATTCTGCCTGTAGCCAGATTAGCTTGCGCATTACTCACTATTTATAAGTCCGATCCTTGAATTGAAGTAGTGTGGTAGTGCAGCTGACGAATAGTGCCACTATGCGCTGAAAAAAGTAATTTAGAGATTGATACTCCCCACCCCAATCGGATTGCATGGCTAGAATTTTGTTGTTGTGTTGTCTCTCAACCATATTTTGAAAATCACAAAAAACCTGAAAAAACTTCAGACTTATGGCGCAAGAGATAAATCCACACAAATTTGTTGTGATCATCTATAAAACTCACATATTAGTTTTGCCGTAAAGTTGGTGCCGGCCCCCATACATCTGAATAAATCAAATCAAAAGGTCTAGCCGAAATGCTGGTAGGCCTAGGATAAGGCAATTGATGAGCCTTTCCTTGTTGGCATGCATTACAAACATGTCCCTTATTCAAATCATTAACAAAAGAAAGCTTGTGGCGACTAAGCACACTCTGCACTACTTGAGACGAAGGGTGCCCTAGCCTATTGTGACACTGCGACGTCGTCGGTCTAGCAACACCAAGGACTTGTTTATTGGATGAAGACTTATTTGAAGATGATCGCAGCAGGTAGAGGCCTCCTTCACACCTGCCTCTGAGGAGCGTTCTCCTCGTCTCCGCCTCCTTTATAGAAAAATGTCGAGGATGGAATTCAACAAACACATTGTTATCATTTGTAAAACGATGAACGGATAGAAGATTCTTTTTAGCTTGAGGAACATGAAGAACATGATTCAATTTAAGGTTGGAAGGGGGGGATAATGCACGGTGTCCAATGTGCATGATGTCCATGTCCATAATTGAACCATTCACGGTGTGCACTTGCACACCACCATGGCACTTGTCCCGGAAGCTCGGGCGCCAAGATCCCCGTGATGTGATCGATGGCGCGGCGCCCATACACCGATTGGTATCGAGCGTATGACGAGGTGGTGACGTTTGAAGCAGATTTCGGTGGAGCACTGTTGTAGTTGGAGTCAAATCTCTTGAAGCAGCGGTGTGCCACGTGTCCTTCTTTGGCACAGATCTGGCAATAGACGCCTGGCTGGAACAAGCTGCGACCACTGCCTCCACCACGGGTAAAACCCCCCACGGTTTCCTCGGCCACCGTTGCGGCCACCTCCGTTGCGTCCTCCACGCAAAGAATTGCCCCCCACTGTTCTTGCCTTTGGAAGCAAGATTCATGGAGGACTGGCTGCCTCCGTTTGCGCATCTCCAAGCGCTGTTCGTGGGCGATCAGCTGGGTGTGCAGCTCGGCAATGGTGATCGGCTCAACACATTCCGCTTTGGCCGACACGATTCAATCAAAGTCTTGATCCAACCCCGTCAGCACGTAGGAGGTACCTCCACCATTAGTGAATATTTCACTAAGATTAAAAGTTCGTAAACGCTCAACTAATCTTAGTGAAATATTCACTAATGGTGGAGGTACCTTTTGTAGCCGAAGTGAGCGCCATGCGTGTGCTAATGATCTTAGCACGAGATTGGGACGCAAACAACGCCTCGATCGCTGCCCACGCCCCTTTGGCTGTGGTCTCCATGTTGACATGGCCAAGGATCTCCTTGTGGAGATTTCTGAGGAGGTAGCTGAGCATGATCTGCTCCTTCGCCACCCAGGTACCGTGATCGGGATTGACCACCGGCACCTCGTCGTCGTCATCAGGTTTCTTCATGGGCAGATACTTCGCCGGTGGCACATGTTTGCATCAACCCAATCGACGAGTTGGGCTCCTCTCAATGCAGCAAGGACTTGCGCCTTCCATGATTGGTGGTTTGTGCGATTCAACTTTTCTGAGACTGGTGGAAGAAATGTGGTCAGGAGAGAGCGCGGAGGATGAAGAAGCGAAAGCCACGGAATACTTCCGTTGGGAATTTGGCTCCGTATACCATGTGAAGAATGAGAGAAGGGGTGCCCGGTTGTGTGTTTATATAGGGTAGAAAACGCCTCTACCGTGGCATGTACATAGATTGGATTACATCTGGTGATACAAGTAACTTGAACTACAAGACTAGGCTAACCTATCCAACTAACTACCGGATAAGTGCGCCTATACAAGATATTACATGTCATTTAACACTTAACACATGTCATCAGTACTGTTTCTAGTCCTTCTATAGGACGTACCTTAGTTATTATACATAATAACAGACGATTGATGAATTTATTATGCATTTGTAGTAGAGGCAGCCTGTTTGTTCTACAGACATGACCCGTGGACACGCGCAGCCACTATATATAGGAGGCAGCAGGTGGCATGACCAATATAGGATGAGGCCACAGAGACGATAATAACGAGCCATGTGGAGTAGCTTCCAGTGCCAATTGCTCTGCCAATTCCTCATTTTACTGGGCATGGGTGGTGTCGGGATTTTCTTTCTCTCAAATTAGCAAGGAAGTTGTGTATCATTGCACTAAAGAGAGAAAAAGGATCGGCCCCTTACAAACACCACCGCCTCAATGCGGGTTGCTGAATTACAGTACCGACGTGAGGTGTTAAAGCACTGTTTGAAGCTGTTTGTCTGACGACGCCCTTGCAACGTCGAGGCTGCATGGCTACCTGAGAAGCTCGCGACATGCAAACACCTCAGGTCCTCGGGTTTCACCAGTGCGCGCACGCCTTGGACCGAGTCCTCCCAAGCCAGGACGTCACATGATCTAGACCACGTGCAGCTCGCATTTCCTGTTGTTGCACTCACTAGGCAACTGACCAACTCATGTTGTAACATGTATGAAACCTTCATGGTTGCATAGGTTTGACGTCATTCTAGGATTATTTTATTTGTAGATCCATCTTTTTATCTGACAAGTGATGACTATATATTAGCATGAGAAGTTAAGTAATAAAACAGAAGGGATGCATTGGTGAGTAGCGAGGAAGGATTTTGCTTGTCTTGTACATTTTTTTATATATAACTTATCGTGTACTACTTCATCACGACTCCTGAAAAACAGCATGGGATTGGCCCTCACCGGCCCTGCTGTTCGCACGGGGAGCTACCTGGCCTCTGTACTACGTCGTGGCACAACACCGTATCCACTAATAGTGTAGTAACAAGTGCTTAAGAATGTAGTTAGCTCCTACAGTTTTCTCTTTGTTGTTAGCTACACTCCAATGGATCTCTGATAGTGCACTCTAAGCTCGATCACTGTTCAACACATGTGCGGTTGTAGGTGGAGGAAAAATTAAAGCGTGTGTTTCCCTACATGGAAATCAGTCAAGTTCTTATTTAATCATTTTTCTGTTTGTGAGTAAAGCGTATTTATTCTATCTCATGTTTCTGTTTAGTGTTTACGAATAAATACATTTTTATGTCATGTTAATCTTCAATGTATATTATTAGATGGTGCTCCCCGGCCTATACAAAATAATTAGCATTGAGCTAAAAGTGTAGAAGCCTTGCTCGATGGCCAAGATGCCATACCTACTCTGTGCATTGTATGACCTTAGTGTCTAGATCGATATGGCTGAGGTTGGAAGAATATCACTACAAAAAAGGGATGTAGTGGAGAGGATGAGTAGCAAGTAAGGATTATGCCTGTGTTATATATACTTTTTAAATATAACTTCTTGATCTGTTACATCCTCTTGTGCCTGAGTGTGCTAGCCAATTCGGACACTGTTGTGCAACAAAATTTTTCGCTGCTAGAGAAGGAATACGCGATACTGTCATGAATAAACAACATGGGATTGTCCCCGACGGACCCAGCTATTCGCACGGTGGGTTTCCTGTCCTGAGAACGGCGTCGGGGCGCAACACCCGATCCACTGGTAGTGTAGTTGGTCCAGTAGTCTAAATCCAAATAAGGTTGCCGGCTGCTTGACTCTCAAACTAGCGTATGCTTGACTCTCACGCTGCCGGTGTGGGAGTGCCACGCATGGGCTTGTATATGTATACATGCATCAGTTACTAATAGAGAAGGAAGCAGAGTCCTTTTTTTTTTGTAACCACCTAACACTGTTTATATTAATGTATCTGTAGTACGTAGACTACAATTACATACATAATGATAAAAATGTGAGGTAGCAGCCAGTTGGCAAGAAACAAGTGGTGGCCATGTGTTTACTGAGCACTCATAATTATGCCCTCCTTGTGAAACACATATGGATATATAAATCAGGAGGGGGCAGGCTATTCGGCAAAACAGAATATCGGGTGAGGCAGCGAGCTAGAATGAGAAGTGCCTCTAGTCTTCAGTACCCTAGAGTAACCTCTGATCGGTATGGTGCAGTGTAGTCTAGGAATTGGAGGCGCTGGGATTTTAAGCTATTGCCTAAGTTAGGGATTTTGTATGTACACGAATTCATCGTGCACGGGAACAAACCCACGCCACAGGCCCCAGACATCCCCGCGGACCTTGTTTACTCCTCAGGTTCAACGGCCAGGTGGTCCTTTGAGGTTATCACTGGCGTTAGGCGACGCAGTGCCTGAAGAGATCCTCGCACGGGCTATTAACCTCGCGGACAGAGTCATCGACTGCACGTTATCCATCTCTGCAGCACCCTCGTCGTTACCCATTTTGGCTTTGGCACACGACAAAGCAGAGTGAGGTCGGGATCGAGGGTCTGACCCTCGCGCAGAACGAACATAGCACCTCGACGAAGCCTCATTCGGGCGTGTCAACCTAGAAAGCCCAGCGACCGATGGGAACGAAGACAACCAGGTGATCTTAGGCCTTAATTGGTGTTTTACTCTTTGCCCCTCTGAGGTATTTGTACCGAATTGCCCCTGCGAATGTAAAAGGGAGTTGAGCCTGTCCTCCATATCAAAACATGATCTTTCAAAACCAAACAAAGTTATTAGGATTCCTGTAATAGGAAAGGTAAAAATTATCCTTAACGGTCTTAGTTTTTTCCCCTCTCATCTTGATCTCCACCCACGAACAGGAAGTCTGAAAAGCAAAACTCTCACCGCGATGGGTTGGCTGCTGCTCGATCGGGTTAGGAGATCCCTGCAACTGGCGCTGCCAGCGCCTGCCACCCAATAATTCGTTGGCTCCCAGCGCCATCGTCTAGTAATGTCAAGCCTCTGCAGCCTAGTCATGGGGAACGCGGGACGACGCAGCGAACCTCGTTCCACGGGGCGACGCCACGGAACGCGGGTCGGAACGCCCGAGGTCGATCACGAACGCAGGCGGAACACGCCCCCGCCGGTATGCGTAGCCCGCCCGCCCGTGGAACTCGACCGCACAGCGTTTAGTGTTTCTGAATAAATACATTTTTATCTCATGTTAATCTTCTATGTATATTATTTGAAGGACCAAAACGACGACCGAGAGGGGTGAATGGGAGCCTCGAATTTCCTTTTTCAGTTTTAGGTCATCGGCTCAACCCCCGACCTGAAAACCAAACTCACACAAGGTCCAGTATAACACGCGTGCTAACTAGTAGCAAGGTGTTACAAGCAAAAAGAGCACCGAGATGTTCACGACCCAAATGATTGGGTGGATGCTCCCTAGGAACTGGCGGGACACCTCAAAAGATCACACACGACCGAGGAGCGCAAAAATCGAACCGAGGAGAGAATGAGTCACCCGACTTCTATAGAGAAGAAGCGAGTTCCCAAATCTAAAATACCAACGCCAACTCGTGACGAGAGTATCTACATAAATTCCTCGGAACGATAGGAAGTCAAAAAAAACGGTTCTCAAATCGGAGCATAAATGAGCTGCTGATAATAAATCCTCACAAGGAAATTAACTCAAGCTAAGCTATTGGAAGCACAAGATCAATTAGGAATTCATTTCTTGAAATGATAAACAATCACTAATGCTTCCTGTAGCTTGATTGAGACAAGACAAGAATTGCTAAAACAAAATACCAACAGGCTGCACTTGATGCTCTCGAAGCAAGAGAAGTCAATCGATCAAAACAAAAGCTTCTGTAAAAACGAACTGACAAGCAGAGGGGCTGCTCCCTGCACAACACTGCTGCCTTGCTCTAAATTTTAACACACACAAGAATTTCCTGCTGGACTCGAAACACAAGGCCGAGGAAAACTACTAATGAGTATTTCAACAAACACCTTGTGAGCGCGGAAAATAAACACTAAACTGAGATTATCAAAGCTAGGAATTTCACAAGCAAACTTCGATCTAGCTGCCCTGCACAAGAGGAGATTGATTGACTCGATGGCCAACCCACAGCACAAGAAAGAATTAACCTTTGTTTTGTTGATGCGAACAGAAAAACTTGGTGCTGCTGCTGCCTTGCACGAGCTTCAGGAACCGGCCCCCTTTGCCTTGACCGTGATTAGCAGGGGCAGATTGTGGTGACCAGCTGCTCGTGATGAATCGAGCTGCTGCTCGTTGCTTGGAGATCGTGCGCAGGCACTCTGCTGCGCTCGCTGCTGGCGCACAGGACAGGACAGGCCAAGCCAGGCACCTTGCCCCTGCCGTGCGTGGCCTTGGTGCCCGTGCGTGGCTGGTGTGTGGCCGCGCCCCTCGCGCTGGTTCGGACATAGATGTGGATGAAGACCGAGCGTGGCCGCGCGCGCTGCAGGTGGAAGCTGCTGCCTGGAGCTGCTCTGCCGAATCAAAACAGCCGGCCTGCACAAGACACAGAAAACCACCGAAGAACAAACAAGATCCACAATTCTCAACAAAAATCACAGCAAAGAGTAAGAGAATTGATCCAAATCGTCGGAGACGACAGGGAGGATTGGAGCTCCCCTTCTCCAACGAAAATCACCACAAAAAGTCACCAATTTGATGTTCTTGGACCTCTAAACAAGAACCCTAGAAATTGGGAAAAATAAAAACGAAAATGGAAGAGGCAAAGAGGGGAGGATGGCTGCCATCCTCTATATATGGTCCTTATTTCTCATCCCTATTTTGCCCTCCGATACATATGAGCCAAACCACTAACCCTAGGGCTATTTTGGTCGACTCTGGATATTTTTCGATCCGACGGCCACCGCGCCTCTTCATCGGTAGCCTTGCATCCACGCAACCTCCCGATGCCGCCACGTGCCGCCCTTCCGTCCACCGGAACACCTCGGTTTTGAGGCCCAAACCCGCGAAACCCGCGCCCGTGGTTTTGAGGCCCAAACCACGAAACCCGCCGATGGTTTTGAGGGCAAACCACCAAACCTCCTCGACACGTGTCGCCGCCGTCTTGACCGCCCGAAGTCGCCAAGTCATCCGATTTCCCGCTCTGCAAGACGCTCGCCGTCTTGACCCGATCGACACGGTCCCGCCACGTCCTCTTGCATTCGTCGATGTCCCGGATGTCGACCACCATGGCTAGCCACCCGGCGATCCGGGCCCCTCGGTCCAAGCCTCACGCCCGTCCTTCACCTCCGCGGTCCGTCGGCCCGGCACGCCCCTCCTTGGCCCCTTCACCTCGCCGTCGGCTACCATCTCCGAAGCTCGACACCCGCACAAAGACGAACCAAAGATATCGTCTTCGACACACTCCACGTGTGCCGGTGAACATAGCCGAAGCATAAAGAATAAAGGAAAATAGAATTAAAATGTTGATTTGTTGACAATCACTCAATCACAAAACTAAACACATGTGACCTAAATCAACCATGTGTTCGCAATCTCCCCCCTTGATGAGTGCATTGTCAACATTCCACACAAAGACGTAAGAAGGTAGAAGATAGCACATCCAAGTGAACACAAGCTAGACAAAAGCTAAGATGAAGTCACCGGATAGCAAACATGGAGCAAAAGACTTGGTTCCCAAAGACATGGGCAAAAGGCTCGACACAACCAAGCTAAGACACGCTAGTCCTCAAGAAGAGGTAGAACAGGCTCAACACCACTAGCACAGCTTCAAACCAAATTCTTACACACACAGCCTAGACCCTCAAGACAGAGGCAGAGGCTCAACACATCTAGCTCAAAGTGCTACTCCCCCTGGACAAATGCAGTCACTGTCTTTGTATCTTTCTCCCCCTTGTTGGCACATGCACTAATCAAGCTATGAAATGCAATATGTCACAATGCAAAGCTTCAAGATTATATTCAACCGAATGAGAGAGTGCTCAAAGTGGTACCATAGCAACAAACTACAAGTGCTAGCCAGAGCTCAAGCTAATCAGATGATATGAAATATGGCACAAAGCATTTTGAGCAAATTTTAGTATCTTGCAAAAGGAGGTTCACCATCAAACATAGCACCTAGCACAAGTAGATAGGAGATCAACTAAGTGCTCAAACATGTAAACTGGGTGAACTACCCCAAGCAGCGTTCAGACATCATGCTAGACATTGTTGCAAAAACTTGTGTTCATTTTAGTTCAGAGTTGCAGCGGTTCACAAGTTACAAGAGAGCATGCGAGTGGTTATCCACATTTGCCTTGCCTTACTAATCAACCATGTCAAGCCTATGCGTGAGCAATGATTAGCTTAAGACAATGGTCTGGGTCAAACACAATGAAGTCCAAGTTCATTCAAGAGTGCAAATGAAAGCAGTCTCAAACTTCAAAGTGTGGCAAAATGGACCCACTCGATCTTTTCATCACTTCAGCTTTAGACTTCATGTTTTAGCATGGTATTATCATGAAAATCTAAGCAAGTGAATGAATCAAAGCATGAGACATAGCTACCAAGCATACACATAAAAGCTCAAAGGGTCTCAACACCCTACTCATGATAGAAGCTAGCTCAAAGGTGAACCAAGATTAAGTTTCATCATTCATTAATCAAGTTCACATTTAGAAAAGAGTTGCTCAGCTCATAACATACATCACATGATTAAAAAGAGCTCAAGCTAGAAGCACTATCATATTCATACTACTAAGAGCACAACCTCATTCAAATCAATATAAAGATGAAGCTCATGATATGCAAGTATGATACAAAAAGCAAAACAAACCTAAAACTACATCTGTACATCAACTACAAAGCTATCCCTCAAAAGGGATAGCACACGCCGAACTCTCCACGAAGCTGGGCAAAGCGGACTTGGTCTAGTGGTTTCGTGAAAATGTCCGCGATCTGTTGCTCCGTGTACACATGCTGTACATCAATGTCCCCTTTCTCCTGGTGATCTCTCAGGAAGTGGTACCTCACCTCTATGTGTTTGGTCTGGGAGTGAAGGACAGGGTTTTTGGCTACACTCACAGCTCCCATGCTATCACACAACAAAGGTACACGAGAAAAACTCAAGCCAAAGTCTCTCAAAGTGGCAACCATCCACAACAGCTGGGAACAACAAGCGGCAGCAGCTACATACTCCGCCTCAACCGTCGACCGAAGCGACACCTAGCAAAAAGAAAACTAGGAAACAAAAGGGGCACGAAAGCAAGCATGGCATATAATACACAAGATAACACAAAGCTATCATGAATAAGATGGCTAGCCTACCATGGTATATACACAAGCAAGACATAGAACCAAAATGTGCCAAAAATATACAAGTGAGCAAGTGAACAAATATCTCATACCACAAGTAGGGAAATCATGAATGTACAAGGCATGAGTGTATATGATAGCTCACAGAGCGTGTGTAGGTGTCACAATAAAGCACATGCCTCTTGGAGGCCATCAAAGTGGTGTAGACAACCATCAAACCTTGATCACACCATGACAAAGAATCAAGTTACACCAGGCACATGTTCTCCACCCCATGTCCTCATACCTACACATGAGAAGACAAAGAAACCCAAGTCTTAGATCCCAAAGGGTTAACAAGCATAAACTTGGGAACCCAAGACTTAGTCACCTACATCATTGGAAAAACATGGGATGAGCAAATGAGACAACACTGGGGTTAGTAAACTTGGAAGAATACCGTGTTGACCATCTTGCCCAAGATAGATGTTAGGCACGTAAAACATCCCATGACCCTTCTTCCCAAAGTGCTCACCACGCACAACAAAGTGTGGTGCACTCCTCCCTGTCAACCTCAAAACTCCCAAAGCGAGGATCTACATCCACTCGCGGAGCACGACCACCAAAGGGTCTCACAAAAACGTGGCCTAAACCTCTCGAGGCCTCCTACCTTCGTGCCTAGCAAATCGCCTCTGAACCGACCGCACACCCCTCTCATACATGCCAAGTGGTGGGTGATACATGTCACGGTTCTCAAACTCCACTCGACGCCTAGCATCCCTCTTCCTCCTAAAATAAAAACTCAACCAAGTGACCATCTCTCTCGCAATACTCACAAAGTGATACCTCACCTCTCTTAGGTGGTGGTTGGTTCACTCTCTTGGGTGGATGGTTCACTCTTGTTGTGGTCTTGGCCTGAGGAAGGGTTTCCTCAGGGATCCTGGGCAAAGTGTCAAGTGGGTTCTTGAGGTGGTTCGGTTTGGGAAGCCACACTTGTTTGGGAGGTGGAGTCTTTGTGGGCTCTTGGAGAATGCCATCTTGCACAATGGGCTTGGTAGGCTCGGGTGGGGTGATCTTGGTCAACTTGGGAGTGTTTGTTGGTTTCTCACTGAGCTCAAACCACTACCTTGACCAACCTTGCCATAGATAACTTCACCCTTCCCACCTATAGCAAAGCCTAATCCCGATGTGTCGGTTCCCCTCTTGAACCGACTCATCATCATGCCAAGCCGTGGCTCTCCACTAGACACCCAACTCGGGGACAGAGAGAAGGTACTTGTTCTCCTCTTCGACTCTCCCCTTGTCATGCCTACAAGACATGACCTCCATCTCCAAAGCTTCACACTTAGCACACTTCAACACGGTGCTATCTGAGCTGGCCTTCTCAAGCACAGCAAGCTTGGCAACCTTCTCTGCCAACTCAGATTGCAAGCCTGGACAAGACTTGCACGCACTCAACAACATAGGCTTAGCCTTCAAAGCTCAACGTGCTCATCTAGCAAAGCAGAGTACTTGGATTGCAAAGGCATGATGTTAGACATATGCATAGCACAAGCATCGCACTCTGTCTCATCGGACATCTCGACGGGCTTCCTAGCCAACTCTAAGTCCCTCATAGCTACCTCCCACTTCTCCTTGTACTCCTTCCTCTCCTTAGCTACTCGCTTGAGCAACTTCTCTTGACACACAAGCGCATCGCCCAAAGAGTCAAGTTCATCAGTGAGGGATTCGATAGTGGGTGATACCTTAGGGGAAGAGTTGCTGCCGTGTGGCTCGACGCTGTCGGACACCGCTCCGTCAAGGGCCATGGTGCGAGAAGCCCCCGTATTTGGAGTTGGCGACGAAGCAAAGTCCGTTCAGCTTTTCCTCGATCTTGCGCTCGGCGGGCTCGGGCTGGAGGAAGCTTGCCCGTCGTTGTCGAGGTCGCCGAGGGAGGCGAAGAAAGCGTCCCTTGTTCTCCTTGGCACGCTTGAGGTACTTCTTCTTGACGCCTCCTTGTCGAAGCCCTTCTTAGATTTGTGCTTGCCGGCGGTGTACTCACGCTTGTCCTTGCGCTTTTGTCGAGTCGTGCTCGTCGTAGTACTTCTCGCCGGAGTACTTGTCCTTGCTCTTCTTGGGGCACGCGGCGACGAAGTGGTCCGGATCGCCGCACTCAAAGCATCCGCCCTTGGGAGCACCGCCACGCCGACGGTTGAAGCGGTTGTTGTGGAACCGCGAGAATCGGCTGATGACGAGAGCCAACTCGTCGTCCCCAAGGCAGTCCAACTGCTCCTCTGTCACAGACACCAAAGAAGACAAGGCGAAAGAAATATGTGATGGGTTAGCAGAAGAACTGGAACCACCCTTACCAGAGACGAGTGCAACATTCGGCGCAGAAGGGTTCTTGAGCTTCGCCTGGATCTGGGCCTCGATCTCGGAGGACTTGAGCTTCTTTGAGAGCTCGCCGGGTGTGAGGGTGTCGTAGTTGGCAGACTCCATGATCGCAGACACCTTCACATCCCACACCTTCCGATCCAGAGCGTACAAGAGCTGCATCGCCTTCTCGTGCTCGTCAAGCCTCTCCGACGGCTTGTTCGCCCGAAGCTTGTTGCAGATCGTCTGAAACCTAGCAAAGAGAGAATTGATGGACTCGCCATCAAGTTGGATCAAGTTGCTGTACTCTCTCTTGTAGGTCTCATATAGGCGGGCCTTGACTTGTGGGGTTCCCTCGTGGTAACTCTCAAGTGTCCTCCACACCTCACGAGCGGTCTCACAAGTGGCAACTCTCTCAAACTCAGTGTCTTTGAGGCTAGAGAACAAAACGCTCCTCGCTCGGTTGTTGGCATTGTGTTGGGCTATTTGTTCCTCACCCACTCGAGCGGCTAGCACTTGATAGTTCTCATCCTCGACAATCTCCCACACTCTCCAATCTATCCCCATAAGATGTGCTTGCATCTTAATCTTCCAATAGGGATAGTTGGTGCCATCGAACTCCGGAGGCTTGCCACCAAAGTGACCAAACCTTTCCATGTCGCCTCTGCGGATCACGGACCGATTAAGGTGGATATGATCCTTAACCCGCCTCGATACCAATTGAAGGACCGAAACGGCGACCGGGGGGGGGTGAATGGGAGCCTCGAATTTTCTTTTCAATTTTAGGTCATCGGCTCAACCCCCGACCTCAAAACCAAACTCACACCAGGTCCAGATAACACGCGTGCTAACTAGTAGCAAGGTGTTACAAGCAAAAAGAGCACCGAGATGTTCATGACCCAAATGATTGGGTGGATGCTCCCTAGGAACACGGGACACCTCAAAAGATCACACACGACCGAGGAGCGCAAAAAATCGAACCGAGGAGAGAATGAGTCACCCGACTTCTATAGAGAAGAAGCGAGTTCCCAAATCTAAAATACCAATGCCAACTCGTGACGAGAGTATCTACATAAATTCCTCGAACGATAGGAAGTCATCGCAAAAAAACGGTTCTCAAATCGGAGCATAAATGAGCTCGATAATAAATCCTCACAAGGAAATTAACTCAAGCTAAGCTACTGAAGCACAAGATCAATTAGGAATTCATTTCTTGAAATGATAAACAATCACTAATGCTTCATGTAGCTTGATTGAGACAAGACAAGAATTGCTAAAACAAAATACCAACAGGCTGCACTTGATGCTCTCGAAGCAAGAGAAGTCAATCGATCAAAACAAAAGCTTTCTGTAAAAACGAACTGACAAGCAAGAGGGGCTGCTCCCTGCACAACACTGCTGCCTTGCTCTAAATTTTAACACACACAAGAATTTCCTGCTGGACTCAAAACACAAGGCCGAGGAAAACTACTAATGAGTATTTCGACAAACACCTTGTGAGCGTGGAAAATAAACACTAAACTGAGATTATCAAAGCTAGGAATTTCACAAGCAAACTTCGATCTAGCTGCCCTGCACAAGAGGAGATTGATTGACCTCGATGGCCAACCCACAGCACAAGAAAGAATTAACCTTTGTTTTGTTGATGCGAACAGAAAAACTTGGTGCTGCTGCTGCCTTGCACGAGCTTCAGGAACCGGCCCCTTTGCCTTGACCGTGATTAGCAGGGGCAGATTGTGGTGACCAGCTGCTCGTGATGAATAGAGCTGCTGCTCGTTGCTTGGAGATCGTGCGCAGGCACTCTGCTGCGCTCGCTGCTGGCGCACAGGACAGGACAGGCCAAGCCAGGCACCTTGCCCCTGCCGTGCGTGGCTGGTGTGTGGCCGCGCCCCTCGCGCTGGTTCGGACGCAGATGTGGATGAAGACCGAGCGTGGCCGCGCGCGCTGCAGGTGGAAGCTGCTGCCTGGAGCTGCTGCTGCCGAATCAAAACAGCCGGCCTGCACAAGACACAGAAAACCACCGAAGAACAAACAAGATCCACAATTCTCAACAAAAATCACAGCAAAGAGTAAGAGAATTGATCCAAATCGTCGGAGACGGCGACAGGGAGGATTGAGCCCCTTCTCCAACGAAAATCACCACAAAAAGTCACCAATTTGATGTTCTTGGACCTCTAAACAAGAACCCTAGAAATTGGGAAAAATAAAAATGAAAATGGAAGAGGCAAAGAGGGGAGGATGGCTGCCATACTCTATATATATGGTTCTTATTTTTCATCCCTATTTTGCCCTCCGATACATATGAGCCAAACCACTAACCCTAGGGCTATTTTGGTCGACTCTGGATATTTTTCGATCCGACGGCCACCGCGCCTCTTCATCGGTAGCCTTGCATCCACGCAACCTCCCCGATGCCGCCACGTGCCGTCCTTCCGTCCACCGGAACACCTCGGGTTTTGAAGCCCAAACCCGCGAAACCCGCGCCCGTGGTTTTGAGGCCCAAACCATTTAAACCCGCGCCGATGGTTTTGAGGGCAAACCACCAAACCTCCTCGACACGTGTCATCGCCGTCTTGACCGCCCGAGTCGCCAAGTCATCCGAGCTCCCCGCTCTGCCTGCACGCTCGCCGTCTTGACCCGATCGACACGGTCCCGCCACGTCCTCTTGCATTCGTCGATGTCCCAGATGTCAGCCACCATGGCTAGCCACCCGGCGATCCGGTCCCTCGGTCCAAGCCTCACGTCCGCCCTTCACCTCCGCGGTCCGCCGGCCCGCACGCCCCTCCTTGGCCCCTTCACCTGCGCCCGTCAGCTACCATCTCTCGAAGCTCGACACCTGCACAGCACGAACCAAAAGATACGTCTTCGACACACTCCACGTGTGCCGGTGAACATAGCCGAAGCATAAAGAATAAAGGAAAATAGAATTAAAATGTTGACTGTTGATAATCACTCAATCACAAAACTAAACACATGTGACCTAAATCAACCATGTGTTCGCATTATTAGATGGTGTTCCCCGGCCTATACAAAATAATTAGCATTGAGACAAAAAGTGCCCATTTTGGCTTTCGCACACGACAAAGCAGAGCGAGGTCCGGATCGAGGGTCTGACCCTCGCGCAGAACGAGCATAGCGCCTCGACGAAGCCTCATTCGGGCGTGTCAACCTCGAAAGCCCGGCGACGGATGGGGAACGAAGACAACCAGGTGATCTTAGGCCTTAATTGGTGTTTTTACTCTTTGCGCCTCTGAGGTATTTGTACCGAATTGCCCCTGCGAATGTAAAGGGAGTTGAGCCTTGGCCTCCATATAAAATGTCGCGCCTTGTCACTGTGTAGTGGGGCAGTTGGGTGTTTTTAATGATATTAATTCCAATATTTATTTCCGTTCCGACCCTTTACTGCTCGACTTATGGTTTACCCTTGCATGAGCTGTAACGCAGACAAACGCAAACCTTGACCCTCATGTCTTGAAGTGTCTCTAGTCTTCACTACTCTAGAGGAAATTCCAATGGGTACAGTGTAGTCGATGAATTTGAGGCACTAGGATTTTAAGCTACTGCCTAAGGCTAGAATACGGTACGTACATGAATTCATCATGCACGATCCGTATCAAGCGCTTAAGAATGTAGTTAGCTCCTATAGTTTTCTCTTTGTTGGTAGCTTCCAATGGATTTTTTTTTTTGCGATAAGGAAAAAATCCATCGATACTAAAGCAAGTTACATCATCTTATTACAAAAGTAAACCAAACTACTCCACCTCCATTGATGGGAGACAAGAAACCTTGAAAAAGCCATAAATTCCACCATCCAGGATCACCATCCCAAACGGATATGCCACGGACGCAAGCTCCAACGAACAGGGCCATCTCACCATCCACCGCCCGTCATCCTCATACCCATCACTTTTGCAAAAGAGGAATAAACTGCTAAAACTCCACATGCAAATATAATGAAATTGGCACCGCCGATTACGTCGTCGAACTCAGCGTCGTTGCCTTCACCAGATTCGTCATGAGAGAACACAACAAGTCCAACCGACATCCAGATAGATATCGTTGGAAAACTAAATCTCACTAGCCCATCGCCATGGCTGCATATACCATAGCGAGATAAAGGAAGGGTCGGAGTACCTTATTCTCCATCAATGGTGATGTCTTCTTCTTGCCATCACCGCTGAGGAACGACATACTCCATTGCTCCATCGACGATCTTGATAACGCCTTACGCCGTGGCCAATCTCTTCGATTAGATCTCCGGAGAAACCTTGAACCTTACTAGGAAAAAAACTTATTAAAAACGATGGATCCCCACTCCTTTCAACCCCCGGCGTGATGCCGGAAGAGAAGGGCGGGGACCAGCTGTGGTGGAAAGCGGAGGAGCGGCGGCAGCCCTAGGGTTTGGGGCGGCGGCGCAGGAGCCTCCCGTCCGTCCAACTGTGTTTTGCTTCCAATGGATCTTTGATAGTGCACTATGCGGTTGTAGGTGGAGGAAAAATTAAAGCGTGTGTGTTCCCTACAGAGAAGTAAAAATTCCAATGTCAAAATTATATATTTTATAGTTTATATGTACTAGTATTTGGTACTATTTTTTGTTAAGTTTAGTGTTTATTAATTGTATTAGGTGTAGATTCTTGGATTTAATCAAATTAGTTACATCGTATATATATTATCGTAAGGTATATGATTTTTTTTCACCTTTTTTACATCATTGACTCTTTGAAGACACTCTCACGGGTCCCTTCTAACAATGTATTGATATAATAGCTTTATTTCTTATTTTTTTGGTAGACATGCATCAGTTACTAGAGAAGGAAGCAGATCAGTCCCTTTTTTTAGAAAATAGAGTCGCGTTCTTTATATAACCACTTATCATTACACTGTCTATATAATGGTTCCATTCGTATAACCACCTGACATTGCCCTGTTCATATAGATGAACTCATTGCCCATTGAGTATATATAACTACATAACAATAAAGTGGTATTCGGGGTAGTAGGCATGTGTTTACTGTGCCCTTCAAATTAAAGGCAGCATATGCATATATAAATCAGGAGGGCTATGTTCTGCAGCCAAATGTATGTACAGGGTGTGGGGTGCCCGCAGCGAGCTAGAACTAGAAGTGTCTATAGTCTTCACTGAGCTAGAGGAAATTTGAATTAGTACGGTGTAGTGTAGTCTAGGAATTGGAGGTATTGGGATTGTAAGCCATATGCTGTAAACTTCAGGGATGCATGGTGCATAACACGAATTCATCATGTCTTCCATCGCCTAGCATGTAGCAAAGAAAATCACTGTCATGACAAATCAGTGCTGTGGAAGTGCGATTTGACGGAAATAAAGCTTGGATGGGAGCTCGATGAAGTGAAGTGGAAGCCAATCAGTGGAATATTTCAGCGCATTCAGCCCTGAACAAGCGAGGTGTGGCCTTTGTGTTGACTGTATGTGTAACAAGGAACTCGGCTGTCACCAACTCGTCTTCCTCATGTAACTTCCTATATTCTCAGTTCTGAATATGTATCCTGAGAGTGAGGAACATCCAGGACGATAACAAGCATGGAGACCCCTTTTTTTGTTGCGAGAAAATAGGAGGGATCGTCCAATACTAGAATTTATTATAGCTGAAATTCAAAAGGTTACAAGTATCAAGAAACAAAAAAACGAAACAAATAAACTCTGCAACGGTGCAAGCACCTTCCTGGCTTCCTCCTGTGTTGGCTCTTAGCAAGCCTCCCTCCACTCCTCTGCCATCATGTCAGCAGCCACGCTGCCCTATGCATCACCCATGGTCCGTCGATGTGTGGTGCACTTCCCTCCGCATGCCCGCTCCGTCATCTGCCACGGAGCTCGCAGGCAGCAGATCCGCGCATGTGCTCCTTCCTCACCTTCCTGCAGCCTTGATTTTGCAGGTTATTAGCGGATCAATCTTGGAAGGACCTTTGGCCCCGGCCCCATGCTGTGGTATTAATAAATACATTAAATTGCTCTGTTTACATTGCATATACATGCATCAGTTACAAAATAAAGAAGGAAGAAACGTTCTTTATGGTATAATGCTCCCGGCCCGTTTGTTTTAACTGTCTGTTGTAAGGTAGCAGCCTGCGGATGGCATGATCAACACATGCTGGCCATGTGTTTACTGTACACTCGTAATGATGGTTGGTTGATGAATTATTATGTATACGTGCAGTTGCTCTGTTTGTCAATGTTGTTCAGTGAAATTGTGAAATGAGTGAATCGGCTATAAGAGGAAATGGATGGCATGAGAAGAGGAGGCCAGTGGAGTGCTTAATGAGCTATGTTTGTAGCTAAGTTTAGGAGAGCAAAATCATCCATTCCTCTGTAGCGCAGGTGGGCCGCGACATGTTTCTTCTTACTTGTCAAACAAAACGAGAAAGACCTAGCTAGCTACTTCTCAATCAGACTTCACAACCATATTGTAATAGTGCCTAGCTCAACTTTCCATTTTGGCCATCGTTCGTCTTGACATGGTGTTTTAGTAGCTAGAACTAAACCAGTAAACTCATACAGTTTATTATTCCGTTGAGTTCTGACAATGCAATCCAAGATCACTCACCTATTCCTATAAAGATTTGTGCAGCTCAAATGGAGGGAATGAAGAATAGGGTCGTGTTCCTTAGGCTCAGGGAAGATGAGACTATAAACGCAATTGATCAAAACATGGTGTGTCAAAACGAAAAAAGTTATTAGTATTCCTGTAATAGGAAAGGTAAAAATTAAGTGCATGTGGAACATGATTTATATGAATGGAGCAACAAATACGGTAAAATGCTAGAGCTCACTAGTACATGCACATGCTTGAGGCAATATTTCAAAATATGACATTCAAACAAAAAAATTGAGGGAATAAAATATTTCAAATGAATAAAATATCAACTATAATAATTCTATATAAATCATCAATCAATCAATATATAAAACATACAGAGATGTGTGCATTGTGAACAATGTGCAATACTACATTGTTAAAATCATTTCGAACAATTATGAGATGATAAACACTAAAATAATTTAGTCATGCAACCTTTTAGATGTTATTATGTTTATTTTTATGGTAATTTAACAAATAATTTCAATAATAATTAAATTTGGCTAGAAAATTTTTCAAATGGACATAACAAAATATTTGGGTCCATAAGCATTTTATAAAAAATTCAGGCAAATTTAATAAAGTGGAACTATACTTCCTTCACAAATACAATTATCTCTCTCGTAGTCTCAACGAAGTGCAAGGTTGTTGGGGAGGGCCCGCGTGGGGACCCCCGAGTAGCTCCCGGCCTGAAGAACGACACCCGCAGGGCGCGGAGGGCGGCGAGGCCAGGAATCCACACCCGCGCAGCGCGGGGGCGGCGAGGTTAAGAACAGCACCCCCGGGTGCGGGGGTGGCAAGGCCAAGAGCAACACACCAGAGGTGCGGGGCGGCAAAGCTAAGAGCAAAACACCCCGTGAGGTGCGTGGGGCGGCAAGGCCAAGAACAACACCCGCGGGCGCGGGGCGGCAAACCAAGAACAACACCCCCGCAGGGCGCGGGGGCGGCAAAGACCAAGAACAACACCCCAGCGCGAGGGGGCGGCAAAACCAGAACAACACCCCGGGCGGCAGCCGGGAGGCACGCCCCCCGCAAGCGCAGGGGAAGGCGGTAGCTACGGGAGAAACACCTCGCATGGCCGGGGAGCGGCCCGAAGAGGGGGCTCCGCGAGCGCGAGGAGTTGCGAGCCCGGGAAGATCTCAAGCCAAGGCGGCGCGAGAGGTGGGAAACCCTAGTGAAGGCCCAGCGAATCAAGGCTTGTGTTTTTACTTTCCTACCCTGATGGGGCTTGTACCAATTGCCTCGCGCGGGCCCTAGGCGTGAAAGTGGCAAGTATGCTTTGTCCTGATATGTAACTACGGTAATAACCAACCGGACGCCTATAAATACGGACCGACAGACGTATAGAAGGACGGTTGGTGGGAACTTTTACGACCTATTCAATCGAAAAGATACTTTCTTGGGATCCGCTTTTTGTCCACGTCATCGGTGTCACCCTTTCTCTTACTCTCTGTGGAAAGCCCTCGCCCCTCCTCCCGCCATCCACGTGGCGAAGGATAGGGGCAGGTGTACCCCCACGTTGGCGCCCGAATCGTGGGGCCTCGACACAAAAAGCCATGCCCGCAAACACCGGAGTAGCATGGGGGCTCGGCACTCCGCCGATCCTACCGAGGGTCGACATCGACGGTAGGGGCCCTCCCCAATGGGCGCAGCCCCCCCAGGGACCCAGCCCGCTCAAGATTCGGAGACCGCCGCGCCTACCCTCACGCCGGGACAAGAGCCCAATCCCACCTTCGCAGCGGGGGACTAGCGCGGAGCCCCCGGATCCTAATGTGTCCGAACATTTGGCGCCCCAAGGCCCCCGTCGACCATCACGGAGATCCCTCGGGGCCGAGGGTCGATGGTCGGCAGCCACTCCGACGGCCGCCTCGGCGGGGACATCCGGGGCTTTCGGGGCTTCGCCGAGGGGCTCACCGAGGATGATGAGGACGAGGAGGCGGCAGGACCGCCGGCACTTGAAGCGCTACAGGCGCGGTGCGGAAAAAACGTTAGGCAACCGGAGACTTTTCGACGGAGCCAGGGCCTACGCACTATCGGGGACCAGGCCAGAGGCAGCCAGAGGGCAGCTTAATTGGCTGGAGCAGCAGCGCAAAGCAGCACGAGAGATTCATGGTTCACACGGAACCACACACCCCGGCTCTGGCGAGCAGATCCGCCTCGCCACCCCGCCTATCATCAGCAACCAACCCTCCACCGCCACCAAAACCCTCCACCGCCGTTCGGGGCATCCACGCGCCCAGCGGGCGAGGTCCCGCTAAACCCACTGACGAAACCGCCGCCGCCCGGACCACCCGAACGACCCCCCGCGACCCTCTCACTACGACCCGCATCCCGCTCGTTAAGCGCCGGTTGGCGGAGTGGCCTCCCTTGTCTGACCCCCAACACCTCCCAAGGTACACGGGACAAACGGACCCGCGACAATTTATCATAAATGCGAGGGCCGTGGCCGCGGTCGGAGAAAACGAATCCACTATGGCTAAGTCGTTCGTCATAGTGGCGAGGGAACTTGCTCAGGCCTGGTACTCAACTTTACCCCCCGCTACAATCAGTAGCTGGGCAGAGTCTGGTCGCCCCGCAAAACAAATTTTAAGGGAGTGGACCCCGCGACGCCTAACTCCCCACGAGCTTCGGCGCCATCCGAGGCCAACCGAACCCCTCAAAGACCGGGTGGCGAAGGTTCCTCCATACCAAGGCAAGAACGGAAGGGATATCCGACCAAAGCGTCATCATGGCGGCCCTCGCTTGCATACGGCGGGCCTTGCCACCCAAAATCGAAAGAAGGCAGCCCAAAACCCTCGCCGAACTCCACGAGATAATGGAAAAGTACTGCCGGGCTGACACCAGTCACAAGGCTAAGGTCGACGCTTTCCGTCCACAGCCCTCGCAGCCCCACACCCCGCAGCAGAGACCGCAAAGATCAGAACATCCCAGCTACCCAGACCGCTCCAGGGTCGCAGCAATAGACACTGCGCCACCACCCGAGCAGAGAACAAACACCCCAGCCAGATCCACCTATCAGCCAAGGGACCAACGGCCATACAACCAACGCGACGATCGGGGGTCGTCACAGCAAAAGCAACCCTATTGCCACTACTGCGGGGTGGACAAAGGCCACTTCACGAAACAATGCCCATACTTCGCCAAGGGCAAGGAGTACATGGACAGCCAACTAGCCTCTCAGCAAACCAATCGCTAGATCAACCACACCAGGAGGCCAGCGCAACCCCCGCGACACAATCACTACTCTTACACCTCAAACTACGCGGCCCCTTCAGTACCAGGCTTCAGCTACCCCGCTTTTAATCAACCCCCATACCACTACAGCCTGCACAGCCAGCCCCGCTACGGCGGACAAGCCTATACAGTAACACATCCCCCGGAGACCCCAAACCCGCTCCCGGCCTAACCCCAAGACTACCCCCACCCCCCGCCGATCCCAACATTACCACCACCACCCCATCCACCACCGGTAAAGCAAGAAATGCGGACCACGCTAAACAACCCTACCTCACAGACGGCGAGATCCTCGCCGTTTCGTGGGGTTCCAACGAAGACCACGGCAACAAACGGCGGAGGAAAGAGCACTACCACGGGGGTGCATCACGTGGCGCGAAGGCCCCCACAAGAACAGCCGGTGGTCCCATCGCACCGATCACGTTACAAGCAGCGAACATGAGGCTCAAGGACTACCCCCACACCGACGCGATGGTAATCAAGACTACCGTCGCAGGTTGGATTGTAAACAAAATCCTGGTCGACACAGGAAGCTCCGCAGACATCTTGTTCACATCCATCTTCGACCGCATGAGGCTCGATCGCAACCTCCTGGAGCCCGCAGAAACCCCTCTTCGGATTCGAGGACAAGAGGTCGAGCGATAGGGAAGATAACCCTCCAGTCACTTTCGGGGACCAACCCCACCCACGAACCGAGAACATAACCTTCGACGTGGTCGATATGCATTACAACTACAATGCCATCTTCGGGAGGGGTATCATCAACGCATTCGCAGCAGTAATCCACCCAGGCTATCTCTGCATGAAAATGCCGTCGATCAACGGGGTCATAGCAGTCTTCGGGGACCAGGACCTCGCAAGAACCGCAGAAGGGGCAGTCGCCCCAGGGCAACGCAACGTCCATACCCTCGAACAGGACAAGGAAACCAAAGAGGAAGAGAAAAAGAAAGAAAGCAAGCACCCCGACGAGGACCACTATAAACCCTCGCTACGCCCAACCGATGGAAGAGACCAAGCAAATCAGGCTCTTCCCGAATGACGAGGCCAAGGTTGTGACCATCTCCGCAATGCTTTGGACCCCGACTTCGAGGCCAACCTCACCCACTTCCTCTCCGCGACCATTGCGACGCTACTGGTCGGCGGAGGATCTCGGCGCCGATCGCCAAATTATCGAACATAAGCTTAATGTTCGGGAGGGAACAACCCCGCAAGCGTAAAACTCCGTCGGATGTCCGAGGAAAGAAAGCAAAAGCAGGGTGTTGACGCCTGTTATAGCATAAAATTACTAGTCAACTAACATGAAATAAAGGTTTAAAATAAATATAATCACATAGACTAGGGGCTTTACTAACATAGTTCCACAAGTTTTGGTGATTTGTATATTTTAGGGACTAAACAGAAAAAGCCTAGAGTTTACAAGACATATGAAGCATAAAAATGTTACAAACATATTCCAAGATAGCACCATTATAAAGAGCTCATCAAGACGATCGAAACGGATATATTGTTTGCTATATTCGAGTCCGTAATCAAAAAGATATCGATTTGCGAGCAGCGAGTTCACTAAAACGGTCATAACTTTCTCATACGGACTCCGTTTCACGCAAAATACCGGTCATTACGAAGCTATTGACGAGACCGACGCACCCAAAAAATATGAACTCATAATTCAACATGGGCCTGGCGGCCGGAGTGAAAAAAGCCTGGCGGCTGCGGTGTTCGAGCCCAACTGTTTCAACTTTTTATGTCGGTTTACAACCGACTTTGAGGTTGTATCTACACCGTTGCCAAGGTCGGTTTGATCCAAGGGTTCACGTTCATCGCCAAGGACTATATAAGAAGACCCCCTGCCCCCAGGGTAAAACCCTAATTCATTATCAATTCATTCTATCTCATTATCTCTCGGCCAGAGGGGTCCCATGTAAGGATCAACTCTCTAAGAGATTAGTGAATTAGAATATAATTAGAAGCTTATTAGAGCCACAATTAGAAGAGTTAGTATGAGAGGATTAGAACTCATTAGTTCTAATCTTTAGAACAAGAGAGATAGAGAGAGGGAAGGAATTGGAGGAAGTGCTGCCGGTCAGTGCTATCTCCACACTTGTACCTCGGTGGAAGTTAATCTACACTTGGAATTACTACGGTAATCTACTTCTTCTTTTAGTAAGTTATATTGTTTATATTAATTCTTTTTTGGTCTACGAGTCTCTCTTTTTGAGTGCTTTAATCTGGTACCTAGGTTAGAGTAATATTCGCGAAGGCAAACGTGGTGTTTGGACTCGGGTATCTCGTAGATACACCCTACCTTCCGGAGCGTGGTAGTTCGTGGTAGTGACAGTACCATTGATTCCTTTGGATTCCACATCCCGTTGGATAGGACACGTAGGATTTAAGTGCTGGGGGATAGTAAGTTTCGCCCTTACCTTCCCTTGAGTACGATCCCCATAAGAATTCTATCAACATTACTTACCAAACCAAGATTTAGCTATCTTAGTAAACCTCTCTATACCCTCAACCTTTTTAGTCTTATATTACTCTGGGTTAAGATTAGATCGTAGTCTCCATCACCCGTTTCCCTGTGGATTCGATATTAAACCCTCTCCCGGGTGAAGTGCTCACCGGTATCCGTGCGCTTGCGGACTATACAAATTATAAATATTTCTGTGGGCTTAACAAATACCAACAAGCATTTCTGGCGCCATTGCCGGGGAAACGGTTTGTTGAATTGACTTTGAATCTACCTTATCCTTGTATCATATTCTTTTTCTTTTTTTCTTTTATCTTTTTAACTCATCTATTCTTTTCTTTTCCTTTTCATCATGAATTCCACGCCTATCTATAAATATCTTAAACCCTCAAGCAAAAGCTTTAGGCAACCAGAATCTTCAGAGCCTATCCTAGCAAAGTCCTATGAGCTACGCTTGGGTTATATAAGAATGGTTCAGGAACTAGCCTTCTCGGGAGAAGGTGAGGCCAACCCATACTCACACCTACGAAAGTTTGAGGAAATTATGGGATGCTTTCGTATGGAAGGCATATCCGATAATACCTTACGCTGGAAGTTCTTTCCGTACTCTTTGACGGAAAAAGCTAAACAGTGGTATTACTTGAATGTAGAGAGAGTAAAAGGAGACTGGGGAACTTTAGTATCCAATTTTTGTACCTATTTCTTTCCCACCTCCAAAATAGCCCGTCTTTGCATAGAACTTTTTAACTTTTGAACAAGATAAAGAAGAGTCTCTTAAAGCATCATGGGATCGTTTTAATGACCTTATCAACTTTGGCCCAAACCTTGGTATTTCAGACCCAATCCTTCTTCAACATTTTTATCTGGGTCTTACTAAGAAAGATAAAAGAGACCTTAATGCAGCTTCGGGAGGTGCATTCCTTGCTCTGTCTGTTATAGAAGCAAGAGATCTCATTGACAGATGTTGCGGATACGCCACTCCCACTAGAATCTTTCCCGAGAACAATGAAGAATCAATCTCCAATCAAGAAGAAGAAATCACGATAGCTAATTCACAACAATTCCAATCCCAAGACTTAGCTATCCATCACTGAACCACCAAAATCCCAAAATCCCCCCAGAGGAAGAAGAAATTCCACCTTTGGAAAACCCTTGTGAACCTACCTTTAGTGATTTTGGGAGAGTAATAAATTCTTATCCAGACAAGAGACCTCTAAGTGACCATAATTCAGATCCCTTTAAGGAGATGTCTCTTATTGAGAGTGATTATAAGAGATTTCCAAGTGATTATAATTCAGATTCTTTTAAGGAGAAGTCTCTATTTGAATATGCTTATTCTTTCAAAAGGCATTGGGAAGAACCCAAGGATGACATTTCTAATCTTGCCATAGAAGTAGAGCAAAGCTATCTAGAAGACAATCTTATCTTCTCCTCTTCTAGACAAGATGATTTATTCGAACCCATCTCTGAACCCATCCTTGTCCCCGATGAATCCACATATGCTTCCTTCTTTGAACCACATGATGATCCTAGAAATTCACCACAACCTAAGCATAGGAATCATCAAGACGATCAAGAAGACCTACAGCAATGGCTTGAGAGTATTAATGACCTATGTATCCCAGCCATTGATTGTATGGATGACATTTTTAGACACTACTAGTCCAAAAGACACAAACCCGTGGGATTCCTTAGACAACCATGATGAATTAACCTTTGAGTTTGAGAAGAAGGAAGACAATATCAGTGAGCATAAGAGCTGCTTCATAGACACTTTATCTAGCCCATGTTCACATGATCACCTTCCTAAATTGCCTCGTCTCTTTATCACTATCCCACATGAGATCTTCAACCCCTCATTCTTTCTCCTCCTATAGATTTGAAAAGGGTGGTTGTAGATGCATACGTCTATAATAAATATTCTAGATCTCGTTGGTATAAAATCTTGAGGTAGATTGATGTTGGAAGGGAAACCACTTCATCATCATGAATCATAAATCAATAGGTTTCCCAAGGACAAGCTTGCTGTCCTTAAACAAGCACTTCTTGAGAAATAACATAAGTGTTCACCTTATTGCTATAGTACCTTTGTGAAATAAGCATAGAGATATAAATGAGGAAATATTCCTTCGGGTATTTTTGTCACTAACTATTTCAGGTCTAGAGCAAGAAGAACGAAGGATGACAATTTAAAGGTATGTACAACCAATCATTATGCAACATGAAATCACACGCATAGAAATATTCCTTATCATGTTGCTACACTATCTTGGTTGCTTCTACTTTTTGAGACATGTTTAATCTGCTAAACAACTATTGTCATGTTTTTCATCTCTCTATTTGAGTAAATCTCTATAATGCCTTTTATGCTACCCTTTATCTATCATAGTATGCTTTGGTTTGGGAATGTTGCTATTCTGCGAGATAGTGTATTTTCAAAGGCTTTTAAATTAAGCATGGAGCTTAGGTTAGAATGCCTTCCTTAATTGAATTAGACATGGAGTCTAGTTTAGTTATTGAACTAATTATTACTTGTGTAGACATTGGTATACTTTGTTGGACTAACCCTTGCGCACAAGAAGAAACTTACAAATAAGCTTGGGGAGGTCCTGATGATAAACTCATACTAGAGATGAAGCAAGAGAAAGAAGAGGAGTGCCACAAAACAAAATCTACAAACAAAAGCACTTGCTCAAGGATCAACTTAAGGATGATTGGCACATGGAAAAGGAAGACCAACTCTACCAAGGATAATCCAATCATGCTCTTCCTCCTCACATGCTCCCATCACATCTCACATACTGGTTTGCAACCTCTCTATTTCTTATTGCCCTTTTTCTACAAGTTTGAATGGTTTTGATGCATGAAAATCAAACTTAAGGTTTTATAAGATCATTCCTTTAGAAAAGCAAGATGGGTATGGAATAAAATATCTATGATAAACTTTTCTACCAAACTTTTTGAAGCATAGAAAGTGACCTTAGCCCCAGAACAACACTATCCTCGGTATTACTTTCATATTCCTTAGGGTATGTGTTTGTTAACTAACGATGCAGGAATAAAACCATAAGAAGAAGCAAGACACAACAAATCTTTCACAAGGAGGACACACTCATACATAGAAGAACTTTATGGAATAAAAGAGAAAGAAGACAAGTTAGGAAAAGCTACACAAGAGGCCAAATCAAGAAAGCTTCAAGCGTAAAAGGAAAGCATCACCACAAGTTGCTATAGTGCCATCATGCTCCAATAATAAAGGTAACATCTTGAGGTGAGTTTTCAATAAATAAGCTTTTCTTAATTATGGCATGTTCACAAATAAAGAATCAAACATGTTAGAGTAACATCTTTGCTTGATCCGAACTTACTAGCTCAACATGTTTTGTTTTCGGCTGTTGTTCCTAACACCACCTTCTTGATCTCATAATCCTAATCATTTTAGTAAATGTGTTGCAACATTCATGTTCCATTTTCTGATCTTATCACCCTTGTTATAGAAAAAGGAAACATATAAACATTAACCTTATCTTGTTTGATGTGCCCGAGGTTTTAGAGAAGAATAAACTTTTCCGGGTTCTCGTTGGTGTTTTCTCACCAACAGGGCCCATGCACTTGATCTCGCCTTGTCTTTGCATGCAGGACACACTTGAAAGCAAAATATGGAGAAGTTTTGACACTCCCTCAAAATCCTACAAGTGAATGTCCTGAACTCACAAAGCATACACACAAAACAAGAAGCTGCCAATCCCCACTATCAAAGTGTCACTTCAAAATGTTGGACCAAAGAAAAAGAACATGGGTGGCAGAATTTACGTAATCACCATCTTAGGAGATACAAACTATCAAGATCAGAGATAATACACTCAAGGAGTAACCTGTAAGTAGTCTTGTTCAAAGGACTTAAAACATTGAACCCTTACCGAAAAAGGTAACTTTCGGTAGTTATCCATATTTGATTTTTTAGCATTGCATATTATATTTATCTTTTCTGCATTTTGCATCAAAGCATATTTACTTATTTGCATAATCATTTTCCTTTAGCATATTTAGTTTCTGAATTAGCATTGCATTGAAAAATTATAAAGTCCCATGTGAATAATCTTGTGGTGTGTAACAACCCATAAAGATATTCACCGTGGTGGCATAAAAAATAAGTATTCATTCATCTAGTTGCATTTGCATCATAGTTCTTTGCATGCATATAAATTTATAAAACTCCAAAAAATATTTTTTTTCTGCTGAAGTTTTACATAGAATAATCATGATCCATATCTAGACACATGAAGCTAATGTGGCTAACCCCTAATGCTTAATCAAGTTCCACTAGCTTTGTTGTCTATTTGAGTTCAGCAGATTCGAAGGAAGAGAAACATGATAGGTCGATATCATCATCGCCATCTACCTCAACTTCCTCATCATCAATGACCCTACACTTCAATCCAAATTTTGGGGAGAGCACCCCCAGTTATCCCGATAAGTATCTCTATTATTATTATTATTATTATTATTAGCTAAATATTTAGTTTGCTTGGTTTGATTGGTTTGCTTGGTTTGTTAAGAGTCTAGTTTTATAAATGTCTAGTTGTTTAAAGAATCTTTGCTAGAGTTTGAGAATAAATAAATAGGAGTGTACTGTAGGTTTTCTTTTCCATCTATATAAAATGATCCCCTGAAACTAGATCTCATGCATGGAAATGATGAATAGTTGCTCCGTCGTAATTCCTTTTCTAGTACCTAGCTTTCAAGCTTAATTTCTCTCGAGCTCCATTTGCAAAATCACTTTGATTCAATATTTATTTTGAAACCTGAAATCTATGGGTTGCAAATGTTTGCTCTAAAATCTAGGTAATTGACGGATATGATATATGATAGTCTGAGCTACTATTTGATCTTACTCCTAGTGACACTAGATTTCTGGAGATTTATATTTCGAAAATTGAAAATGCACATGATAAGTTCCTATGTGACAAGAGTGTGAACTTCCTACCACAGCCGGACATATACATGCTAATTAGATTAGGAAAAACCTTTTTAAAATATATATATATAGGAGCTTGCTTTGCATTGAGTTCGTTCAATCTTTTGTCGACCCTTAGAAGCTTGTCATGCTGATCTTGTACACTCCACTCATTCCACTCACTTCATTTCACTATCATTCACTCACTCTAGCCAACAAAAGTGTTCTACTCCTATCTCGGAGAGAGCAATCAAAAATATTTACTATACCTATTCACTCATTCATTGCTAGCCAATATCTTACAAAAGCTCCATTACATTTATACCTCTCAAAAAGTTATTACAAAAGAGATCGGGTTGTGTATCTTTAAAAAAAGAAAAAAAGAAAAAGGGAGATGAAAAATGGACAAAAGTCCTAAGGACGAGTAGAGCCTACCTCCCTAAATAAAAAAAGAGATGAAAATGAACAAGTGTTCGATGGCGAGTAGAGCCCACATCTCTAAAAATAAAGATGAAAAAATGGACAAGTGTCCGAGGGTCAAGAGAACCCACATATTTATAAGAGAGGTAATAATGGACATAAGTCCGAGGGCCAGCAGAGTCCACCTCTCTTGAAAAAAAAAAAAGAAGAAGAAGAAGAAGAAAAGAAAAGAAAAAGATACAACCCAACCGGGTTCTTTACAAAAAAAGTTTATAAAAAAGAGAGAAGATTCCAAAAAAAGGAGCAAAAGTAAGATTCCCTCATCTAATCTATTCTTCATACTTTACTACATTCCATACCATATATATATTCTATCCACCATACACATGCACCACTTGATCAGTGTGACTTGTATCTTTGGATCCATTGCTTGAATTTACAATAAATGCTTAGTAAGAAAATAAATTATTTTTTTCGTACCTATGAGCTCCACATATATAAGCTTTAGATATTAGGTGAGAGAGAAGAATGCATAGTATGCTAATGCCTTAATTTAAAATGTTACATATTATGAAAGTAAGGCAACACTATATTATTGCCTTAGAGAGGATCCACAAAAACCACAAATGAGAGATTAGAGAGAGTCATCTTGAGGAACTTTGAGTTTTATTTGAAAACCAAAAAAACTCCAGAAGGACAGAAGTTGATCAAAAGAGTTTGAGATATAGTGTTTGACTTGACTGTTTCTATATTTCAATTACCCAAGAATTGAAGAAAAAGATATAAGCCCCAGAAGGTAAAGAGGTAATTGAGTAAAAGCTTTAAAAAGTTTATCTTTATCTGGAGAGAAATTTTTTGTTTGAAAGCATGTGTACTTTAAAGGTGTGATAGCGTTAAAAAGCAACTCCCGATCCAAGTAAGAAGTTTAATATTATATTTTGTGTCTTGCTAAGAGACTAGCAAGAGGTAAGCTTGGGGAGCTCGTTGGCCTTTGTTATAGCATAAAATTACTAGTCAACTAACATGAAATAAAGGTTTAAAATAAATATAATCATATAGACTAGGGGCTTTACTAACATAGTTCCACAAGTTTTGGTGATTTGTATATTTTTAGGGACTAAACAGGAAAAGCCTAGAGTTTACAAGACATATGAAGCATAAAAATGTTACAAACATATTCCAAGATAGCACCATTATAAAGAGCTCATCAAGACGATCGAAACGGATATATTGTTTGCTATATTCAGAGTCCAGAATCAAAAGATATCAGTTGCAGAGCAGAGTTCACTAAAACGGTCATAACTTTCTCATACGGACTCCGTTTCCTGCAAAATACCAGTCATTACGAAGCTATCGACGAGACCGACGCACCCAAAAAATATGAACTCATAATTCAACATGGGCCTGGCGGCCGGAGTGAAAAGGCCTGGCGGCCGCCAGGTGTTCGAGCCCAATCCGTTTCAACTTTTTATGTCGGTTTACAACCGACTTTGAGGTTGTATCTACACCGTTGCCAAGGTCGGTTTGATCCAAGGGTTCACGTTCATCGCCAAGGACTATATAAGAAGACCCCTGCCCCCAGGGTTAAACCCTAATTCATTATCAATTCATTCTATCTCATTATCTCTCAGTTGTAGAGGGGTCCCATGTAAGGATCAACTCTCTCTAAGAGATTAGTGAATTAGAATGTAATTAGAAGCTTATTAGAGCCACAATTAGAAGAGTTAGTATGAGAGGATTAGAACTCATTAGTTCTAATCTTTAGAACAAGAGAGATAGAGAGAGGGGAAGGAATTGGAGGAAGTGCTGGCCTGTCAGTGCTATCTCCACACTTGTACCCTCGGTGGAAGTTAATCTACACTTGGAATTACCTCGGTAATCTACTTCTTCTTTTAGTAAGTTATATTGTTTATATTAATTCTTTTTGGTCTACGAGTCTCTCTTTTGAGTTCTTTAATCTGGTACCTAGGTTAGAGTAATATTCACAGTGCAAACGTGGTGTTTGGACTCGGGTATCTCGTAGATACACCCTACCTTCCGGAGCGTGGTAGTTCGTGGTAGTGACAGTACCATTGATTCCTTTGGATTCCACATCCCGTTGGATAGGACACGTGGGATTTAAGTCTTTGGGGGATAGTAAGTTTCGCCCTTACCTTCCCTTGAGTACGATCCCCATAAGAATTCTATCAACATTACTTACCAAACCAAGATTTAGCTATCTTAGTAAACCTCTCTATACCCTCAACCTTTTTAGTCTTATATTAGTCTGGGTTAAGATTAGATCGTAGTCTCCATCACCCGTTTCCCTGTGGATTCGATATTAAACCCTCTCCCGGGTGAAGTGCTCACCGGTATCGGTGCGCTTGCGGACTATACAAATTATAAATATTTCTGTGGGCTTAACAAATACCAACAGCAGGTCGAGGTCAATCGGCTCTTAGATGCCCAAGTGATAAGACCAGTAAAGTACCCAACATGGCTATCCAACGTGGTCCTGGTCAAGAAAGCAAGCCTCTCCAAGGACAGCACAGAACCCCCGAGATGGAGAATGTGTGGATTTCAAAAGTCTCAACAAAGCATGCCCCAAAGATGATTTTCCCCTACCCCGCATCAAGACACTTGTAGATGCTTGGCTGCGGGTGCGAGATGCTATCATTTGCTTGATTGTTTCTCTAGGTACCACCAAATCGGATGAACAAAGAAGACGAGGAGAAAACCGGTTTCATAACTCCCACCGCACGTATTGCTTGAGGAAGAATGGCGGAAGGCCTCCGAAACGCTGGGTCCACCTTTGCACGAATGACCGCGGAGGTCCCGCTCAGATGAAGAGGCAATCTCCGCCTACGTGGGACGATATCGTCATACGAGCAAGCTCGGATCGGATCACATAGCGGACCTCGAAAGGGCATTCCTCAAGCTCCGCGGGCGAGGCTCAAGCTAAACCCCCGCAAAATGCGTCTTCGAGTCGGCAAAGGAAAATTACTCGGGTGCCTAGTTTTACGCAAGGGGCATCGAAGCAAACCCAACCAAGATCCAAGCTATCACCAAGATGGAACCCCGACAAGCGAAATTGGCGCAACGCCTCGCGAGCCGCATGGCCTCCCTAAGCAGACATTCATCTCAAGGTCGCGGCGGGCCTACCTTTTCCGCATCCTAAGAGCATCGGAGCCTTTCAGCTGGGGCCCAGTTCAACGGCAAGCCTTCGACGACTGAAGCACTACCTCCTCAACCTGACAACCCTCGCAACACCGAACAGCGCGAGGGCCTCCCCGCTTTACGTCGCGGCCTCCCGCACGCAGTAAGCGCCTTGATCCTCGCCAAGGAGGTCACCCGATCAACACCAAGCACGACAGACTTCCCATCTACTATGTGTCGAGAAGTCCTCGAGGGCCCAAAAGCCAACTACACCGAGCTAGAGAAGGTAGCCCATCGTTGACGGTCACTAACGACACATTTTTAATGTCAACATCCTACCATAAAGGGGGTAACACTATACATTATCATACTCATATACATTTATAACTCATATATTTCCACTTGTAGTGTCCAAATTATTATTATGCAGATTTATATAAGAAACAAGTGGAAAATGTACCAAAAGGCGCCTCCACGAAAGCGCATTCTCGAAGAATATCAAGCCCAAGGGAGAAATGGACCAAACACGCGAAACCGGGCCGAGCAAACACCGCCATACAACTTTTCGGGCCCAAAGACGCCCGGCTGCGCGAGCCCAGCCCGAACGGGGCCCGGCTGGTGCTTGGCGACCACACTGTGCGGCCGCACCCTGGCGAGGCGGCTCGGGCCCAGCCTTCGAGGAGGCGGTTCGTTACCTTCCAAAACTGGTGTTGCCGGCGTTGGTTGGTCGGTTTGGTGCGATTAGGAAGGTGTTCCAGGGTCGGTTTGGCTCTTTCCATGTGGGGATGGCCATCTTCCAAAGAGCCCCCTCTCCTCTACCTATAAAAGGAGGCCATCTCCCACCATTGTAACACACACCATTTGGAGCCTCCTCACTTTCTACTCTTCTTCTCCTCTCCTCTCTACTCCTCTCCTCTCTACTACTCCACTTCTCTAGTTCTTTTAGTCTTTAGTAGTATTTGGAGCAAGGCTAAGCTTCATTGGAGAGCTTGTACTTGGGAGAAGGAATATTCGGTATGAATACATTTATGGTTTATCCTCAAGTCTTGATCTCATATGCTTGTGCAATAGAGCTAGAGTATTTACATGTTATATTCTTGACATGTTGTTCTCGATTACGATCATGATAGACGAACTAGACTATAGTTCCTATGTCGTGGTTAGTCGTATAGAACTTAGGACCTAACCATTCATGCCATGTATTTGAGTAGAGTAAGAGTTGTCTTTGAGGTGGCGGTTCGTTGTGTCCTTCGGGCTTGCTCGTGTCCTATTCAAGATCCATCCGTAGGGTGGGGCCATGGGGGACATGAGTAGTGTCCTAGTATGCGGGGACGTGGTGTCAGGATGCCAGGTATCCGAATATGAGTGCATGCCACGGTTGAGGGGCTAGGCGGCTTGGTCGTGACAAGCCTTGACCGTCCCTTGAAATCCCCACGTTCGTGTGTCTTTGTAGGAGTTCGTAAAATGCCTTCCTTTAGGGCGGATGCTCCGGGAGGTCTCCCCGTCCATCTCACTCTCGACCCTAAAACTCTAGTCATCTATGTTTGCATGATTATTAACGGTTCTTTGCACAACTACTTTAGAATGCCTACTCCACTTAGGAATATTCTTTGTTCTTTATTTTTCCTTTTATCCTTGAGGTTGGCCCAAGTGTGTGTCACACTATCTTAAATTATCATGACTTACCCCTCGTATTGAGTATTGGTCAACTTTGCATAGACATGTTGTCTTGTTCATGCCCCTCGCTAGAGTCCTACACCATGCCTTCCTTTGGGAAAATATAAATAACGATACCCTGAATATCTCCGGGTGAAATGCTACAACGGTATTTCCGTGCGCTTGCGGACTTGTTCTCAAAATGCTGAGAATCGCCACCAGGACATCCCGTGGCGATGGTAACCGGAATGTAACAATTCGGTGAAGTCGTTGTGGGAGGTCAACTTTGTGGTTCCCAAAGTGTTTTGCCTTTTTGGCACTTGCGCTTAGGAAACGCAACACCTACGCAAATGGTCATGGCCGCAAGAAAACTCAAACACTACTTTTCGATCGCATGAGATCACGGTACCGTCTTGCTTCCCTTCGTGGAGAACATTTTCGTAAAACCCCGAGTCGTTAGGGAAGGATAGCCCGCTGGGCAACAGAGCTGGGCGACCACGCGATCAAATTCGTGGGAAGAACAGCAATCAAGTCCCAAGCCCTCGCGGATTTCGTCGCAGACTGGACCCCCGACGTATACAACCAGGCTGCGAAGTTGGACCCAATATGGATAGCATACACCGATGGAGCACGGGCTCGCAGGGCGGGGTCGCAGCCATCCTCATCTCGCCATCCGGGAGTAAAGCTCCGCTTACGCCGCGAGGCTGGAATTCCCATGCACTAACAACATCGCAGAATCACGAGGCGATCATCCGGCACCAACAAGCTCAGGGCTCTATCGCCAAGGAGGGCCATTATCGGGACGAGACTCGAAGTCGTGTCGGGCCATGTCGAAAAAAGTTGCGAGCCGAAACCCGAGCTCGAGTACCTTCTCGGGGTCCGCAAAAAGCAGGCCTTTTTCCTGGGCATCACAACAAAAACCATAGCGGCGGGGACAACGGCGAGGCCGGCGAGTTAGCAAAAGGCAGCCGCAACACAAGCCCCACTACCCCTGGGCGTATTCTATGAAATCTTCACAAAGCCGCCCGTCGAGGGGTCCCGCCCGATTGGCCAAGTTTGTGAATGCCATTTCAAGCGGGATTTGGAGGGCCCGATGATTGCCTACATAAAAGGCCACTTCGAACCCGACTCAAAGGAAGAAGAAAAAGGATAGCACAAAAGGTGAGGGGATACAGAATGATTGGCGAGCAGCTATACAAGGCTTCGGTTACAGCACCATGGCTCAAGTGTGTCTCGGCCCCCGAGGGAAGAACAATCCTCACAGAGGTGCATGAGGGCATCTGCGGCTCACACAACGGCCCCCGCGCACTTGTTGGAAAGGTGTTCAGACAGGGTTTCTACTGGCCCACCGCTCTAGCCGACGCCGAGAACCTCGTGAAGCGCTGCGAAGGATGCCAGCTAACAGACCCACCACTCAAACCTCCCCGGGGCAGCAACCACGCCGACCGCCCAACATGGCCCCTCCAAAGATGAGGAATAGACCTCGTCGGACCAATGCCAAGAGTCCCGGGCAACCTCCGCTACGCAGATTGTGGCCATTGAGTACTTCACAAAGTGGATTGAAGCCCGCCCCTCGCAACAATAACCTCGCGCTCCGTGCGAAGTTCTTTCGCCTTGAGATTATTTGCGCCCGGGGTCCCGGGAGAAATCACGGTGGACAACGGCACACAATTTGATTTGCGAGGCCTTCAAGCGGATTCGCTTCGGATCGGGACAAAGATACACTTCGCCTCTGTCCGACACCCCGGTCGAATGGCCTCAGAGAGGGCCAAGCGGCACCATTCGCGGGCATCGGCTCAAAATACGGGGAAAACCAAGGGGCACCCTGGGTGGAGCATCTCACGCCGGTGGTGCGGTCACACAACACCTCCGTTGCGAGCAACAAAATTCACCCGTTCAAAGCTACTGTTCGGAGAAGAGGCCGTACTTCGAGAGGAACTAACACACGGTTCCCCAAGAACAACCCTCGCGCCAGCGGAAGCGAACGCTTCGCCCACGACCTTGTCGAAGAAGTCCGCAACCAGGGCCGCCCTCAACCTCCACTCATACCAACAAGAAACCTGCAAATGGCGCGACAAAAGGTCAAGCCCCGCAACCTCGCGGTCGGAGACTTCACGCTCATCGGGGAAGCAAAACGCCCAAATGGCGGGGAAGTTTGTCGCCAAGTGGTCGGGACCTTTCCCCGTCACGAAATCGACAAGACCCGCTCGCATTACCACCAACAAGACCTCGACGGAAATGACCTACCGCGCACATGGAACATTGACGACGGCGTTCGCGAAATCAGAAGATTCCTTTAAAATTTTCTTTTGTATTTTTCTTCAAGTTTCTTGTAAGACAATATCATGTAACAGGGGCTGCACTCTTTTTCCTCGCGAACGGGCGCGAGGTTTTTTAATGAGGCAGCACCCCATCTTATCAATATATGCAGTTTTTCCCCGCAAAAGCTTTGTCTTTACTCCTCACGCGACCAACAAACGCCGAAAGGGGCGAAGCGGTGCCTCTCCACCCTCATCGGCAGACTCCGACAGGAATGATTGGCCCGGCCAGGGGCTCAGCATCCACCCTCGCCCCAGGCCAGACCAAACATACCAAGGGGCTCGCAAAACGCAACCCCGACGCGGACCCCGAGTATGGGCCGCGCGGAGGCACAAAAAAGACGCCGCGACCGCAACCACGCGGGGGGCTCTAAAACGCCAACCCCGACGCGGACCCAGTATGGGCCGCACGGAGGCACAAAGACGCGTACCACGGCAAACCACGCGAGGCTCGCAAAACGCAACCCCGACGCGGACCCCGAGTATGGGCCGCGCGGAGGCACAAAAAAGACGCGCACCCTGGCAAACTACGCCAGGGGCTCGCAAAACGCAACCCCAACGCGGACCCCGAGTATGGGCCGCGCGGAGGCACAAAAAAGACGCGCACGCACCGGCAAACTACGCCAGGCTCGCACAACGCAACCCCAACGCGGACCGTATGCGCTGGCGGAGGCACAAAAGATGCGCACCACGGCAAACCACGCCAGGGCTCCTAAAAAACGCAACCCCGACGCGGATCCCGAGTATGGGCCGCGCGGAGGTACCAAAAAAGGCGTACAAACAGCCAAAACACGCCAGGGCCTCCAACAAGGCAACCCCGACTTCAAGGACGTCGCCAAGAACACCAAAATCACAACCACTCACTACAGCGCATTAAACATCCTCACCAACAAAAGGACCGACACTTCACTACCCCTACCAGCCAATGACACCCACCTACCTCCTTAAAGTCCACCTGCAGGCCGCCCTTCACCGTACAACCCCCGCGCCACTATAAACCCCCCATCGCAGCACAAACACTTCACAAAACCTGAAAACCAAAAGGGGCACACCACGGCCAAGCAATGTCCCCAGAACTAGAATGCTCAAGGCTCCTACGGGCGCAAGCCGATGCAAGCCTCGCAGTACCCAGCACAACATCCCCACCCCCGACACCGCAATGGAAAATGTAAAACAGCAGCAACTAGCAGTGCAACAAGGGCTCCCCGCGCACATAGCCACCAGAGCCACCCAACGGGCCCGCGCGCTTGAATCCATCGCTCAGCGCAACCCAGCCCTCGAGGCCGGGCACCGCAATGGAGAATGTAACATCCTCCCAAGAGGCACGGCGCCAAAGGAATCAAAGTTCCGGCAACAATGCTCCGAGAACCAACCTGCGCAAGAACCCCGCCCACAACGCAGAAGCGGCCACGAGCCCTCGGAAGACCTCGCAAGAACACACGCCGCGCGCGGCAGCCCCCGGGTCAACCACACCTCCGCATGAAGGGCATTCAGCGCAAGTTTCCGAACCGTCACCTCGACACCACATCGACCAACTCGGAAAGCCCTTGGCACCCCGGAGCAGTCGAGCAACCCCGATCCTACATAGATAGGAATAGGAGGTTTCAGGAAAAGCCAACTAGCAGGCAATCCTACTTAACCTAGAAACCCAGGGTAACCTTGGGCTACCTAGTAGAGAAGCTTAGCTAGTCGGTTTCCTCCCTCCGCAAGCAAGGAAAGCATTGAGGAGAGCCAGCGCACCCCGTTTAAAAAATGTACCCCCACGGCCAGGCAATGGAAAAACTGTCGTCTCGTCCTCGCAAACGACATAAATCGCGCAACAAAACCTTCGCAAGAACAAGCGAGCCTCGCTAAAAGAAGCCGAGAGGGCGTCGCTGCAAGAACTAAAATCTCCGAAACAAGCGATCCTCGCTAAAAGAAGCGGAGGGCGCCGCGCAAGCGAACCTTGGCAAGAACAAGCGAGCCTCGCTAAAGAAGCGAGAGGGCGTCGCTCCGCAACTAGAATTTTTGCAAATCAGCGAACCCCGCTAAAAGAAGCAGAGGGTGTCGCCGCCCAACTAAAATCCTCGCAAATCAGCGAGCCTCGCTAAAAGAAGCAGGGGGTGTCGCTGCGCCACTACAATCCTCGCAAATCAGCGAGCCTCTCTAAAAGAAGCAGAGGGCGTCACTACACAACTAAAATCCCAGCAAATTAGCGAACCTCGCTAAAAGAAGCGAGAGGGGCGTCGGCTGCGCAACTACAGTCCTCCCAAATCAGCGAGCCTCGCTAAAAGAAGCGAGAGGGCGTCGGCTGCGCAACTAAAATCTCCAGCGAAGCAAGCGAGCCTCGCTAAAAGAAGCAGAGGGCGTCGCTGTGCAACTAAAATCTCCGCGAAATAGCGAGCCTCGCTAAAAGAAGCAGAGGGCGTCGCTCCGCAACTAGAATTTTCGCAAATCAGCGAACCTCGCTAAAAGAAGCAGAGGGCGTCGCTGCACAACTAAAATCCCCGCAAATTAGCGAGCCTCGCTAAAAGAAGCAGAGGGCGTCGCTGCGCAACTACAATCCTCGCAAATCAGCGAGCCTCGCTAAAAGAAGCAGAGGGCGTCGCTGCCCAACTAAAATCTCCGCAAATTAGCGAGCCTTGCTAAAAGAAGCAGAGGGCGTCGCTGCGCAACTAAAATCTCCGCGAAACAGCGAGCCTCGCTAAAAGAAGCAGAGGGCGTCGCTGCCCAACTAAAATCTCTGCAAATTAGCGAGTCTTGCTAAAGAAGCGAGAGGGCGTCATTGCGCAACTAAAATCTCCGCGAAACAGCGAGCCTCGCTAAAAGAAGCAGAGGGCGTCGCTGCCCAACTAAAATCTCCGCAAATTAGCGAGCCTCGCCAAAAGAAGCAGAGGGCGTTGCTGCGCAACTAAAATCTCCGCCGAAAACAAATGAGCCTCGCTAAAAGAAGCAGGGCGTCGCTGCACAACTAAAATCCCCGCAAATTAGCGAGCCTCGCTAAAAGAAGCAGAGGGCGTCGCTGCGCAACTACAATCCGCGCAAATCAGTGAGCCTCGCCAAAAGGAGTAGAGGGCGCCGCAGCGCAGCAAACTACCCTACGACACAGCAATCCACGCCAAGTATCATAAAAGCAAAGCGCCCCCGTCTCAACAACTTGCAACAACCCCGCGAAGGGGGGACAGGTTTACAATAACCCCCACGGGGGGACAAGTTTACAACGACCCCGCGAAGGGGGGGACAAGTTTACAACAACCCCGCGAAGGGGGGGACAAGTTTACAACAACCCCGCGAAGGGGGGACAAGTTTACAACAACCCGCAAAAGGCGGTGACCCCGAGAAAAACCTTCAATTACAAACCACGCTACCTATTTCCAAAAGCAGCCCCTCCAATACATCATCTGCAAGGATCCCCGCCACACGCTCCACAAACTCCGCCACATCAACCACCTCGACTTCAAGAGGGCCACTCCTAACCCCCTCACCCAGCAAACAGCTACCCGACGGCTCCCCTTCAGGCAAACTCAGCGGCCCCCACAGGAGGGGCGGAGCCCGGACAAGCGGAAGCGGCCCCGCCAGGACCCTCTGGCGGAAAGCCCTCCGCAGGTCACGAGCACTCAACTCCACAGGCTCTGGCTTAGGAACAATCACCGCACCCTCGCCGTCAACTTCGAAGCCAACCTCGCCAAGGGCGATAGCAACAGCCTCTTCATCCCCAATATCCTCGTCCAACGCAACCGAGGAAGGCCCCGCCCCAAATAGCACCCGCTCCACTTGTCGGTCTGTCAGGTCGTACCCGCGCCAAAACGCCCCCGCAGCTTGATTCTTCATATCGTACTTTCGAGTGCGCGCCCACCAAAAGGCTTGAAACCAATCCCTGGATACTTCATCATCGCATGGACCCACGTCTCCCCCGAGATAAAAACGTCTTGGTAATTCATCATCAGGGGAACGACGTTCAGCACCTCCCGCGCAGGCCCCGCGGGATCCTGCGCGGCAGAGCCATGAGTTAGAAAAAGCGCCTCGCAAAATCCCACACTTAACCCCGCTACGGCAAAACAAACCAACCCACTTGAAAAGGTAGCATAACAGGTAGAAAAAAACATATTAACCTTAAAACCACACTCCAACTTTGTTAAGCGCACCAAGTACATTCACAGCGCCCCATAGCGAGGCTCCTAGCTCCTACACCCCCCCGGAAACAATCACTCCGCGAGGCGTCAACCTGGCCGGGCGGAGTCAACCCCGATCCGTCCGCAGCATCCCCCGCGCCTTTCCCCGGCCCAGTGCCCTCGTCGTCCTCCGCGGCAGCAGCCACCTCCTCATCCACAGCGGCGTCCTCGGCGCAAGCGTCCTCCGCGTCATCACCAGGGCTCCTCGTCGACCCGGGCGGTCTCCGTGGCGTCAGGGGTCACATCGTCCCCCGCCTCGAGCACGGCAGCCAATGCTTGTGCAAGCCAGCGTCGAAACAGACAACATAAGGAGCCGCGATGACAACAAAGCTGAAAGAGAAAAGCCAATAGTAAAAACCTGTACCCGGCGGTCTCACTTTGGGCCTCCTCCATCGCCACCTCATGCCCCGTCTCGGTGAAGAACTTCTTGAGGAACCGGCCCGCCGGTAGCGAAGGTCCGCATCCTCGCGCACCCGCCCCATCTCCTCCTTGCGGAAACTTCAGCTTCCGAGGGTCGTTGAGGTGCGGACACCCATGAGCCGCGGGGGTGTGCTCAGCGCCATAGCCGCCACGTAGCCCCGAAATCCGGCATGGTGCACAAGAGAGGCACTCGGGACGAGTAGCTTTTAGCCACTCCCGACGGCCGCGAGGCTCCACGGAGGGTAGGGGAGCAGAGCCGGTGCTCCCGCGCCCACCAAGACGCCGTCGAGAAGTTCCTTCACAGAACTCATCTCGGAGAGCCAGGCTGCGTCACGCGCAGAAAGCTTGCGCTCCAGCTCCGCAACCCTCTCAGGGCAGCCTCCTCGCTGCTTTTCGCTTCGCGGACCTCGGAGCTCAGGTCAACATTGCGCCCGCGAGGTGTTCACCACCTCATCGTGCGCCGCCTTGTACTTCTCCTCCGGAGCGGCATACGCCCGGCCCGCTTCTTGAGCTCCGCTTGGAGCCGCTCCGCCTCCGCCTCCGGCACGCCGCAGCGTCGTCAGCCCTCTTCTTGAGCAACTCAGGTGTCCCGGCCGGCCCGGCCCTCCGCAGCCCGCGCAAGCACCATAATCTCCGCGGCTTTCACGGTGATGTCTTGGCTAAGCTCTGTGCGAGAACGGAAACTTAGCCGATGCTCGGCCTCCGGTACGCGGACGCGACCGTACACCGTGGCCAGGAACCGCCGTTCGGCCTCGCTGGCCTCGAACTGACACTCCCCAATATCGGGCCCGGTGTACAGGTCCGAACCGGGGGCCAGCGGCACCACCTTCTCCGCGAACCCAGGGAGCTGCCGACGTAAGCACCGGCCGTGCCCCCGTTTTCCTCCGCCATCGCCGCCATCGAGCTCCCCATCGATCTCCCGGCCCTCCACGAGGATGTGGCACCGAACATGGTCGGAGGGGCCCGGGCACGTTCGAAGGGGCGCCACCGACAGAGGCGCCATAGAAGAGCCCGCATCCACGGGCGCCCCAGCCACCGCCGACACCATCGCCAGCTTTCCGGGGTCAGCCACACCGAGTGGCCTCGCCGGGGTGGTCGCCTCCGCAGCGGCTAGCGGAACCGCCGCGCTCGACGTGTCCCCAACCTCCCGCGGAGATTCCACCTACTAGTTAATTAGTAAGCAAACAACAAATCTTTTGCGTTTTATTTTCAGTTAATGTTTGGAATGACGTTTTTTTTGTCCTTACCTTTTAGGTGGTCTTGTCCTGGTTTACTGTATGCAGTGAAACAGAGAGGGACGCATTGAAATATTGTGAACCTGTTATGGCTGTGGTATGTGATCACTATTTACATACAAATCTTGCGGAGAAAAATGCTTACGTTGGCACAAGGCAAATAAAACATTACCTGTACTTCCGTAAGTAAACTGTATAGGCAAACAAAGCATCATAACACTATTCACAAACATTGACTACTGGCGCAGTTGTGAAACTACAAACATATGACATATGGAACGCCGGGGTTAACACCTATTGTGGAACAGGCAACAGAGGTAGCAAAGAAAGAGAGGGCAGCAGTAATAATATATGCTTGCTGCCTACGAAGGATAAAGACATTTTGAGGTGACTTCAGCTCGAGCTGTTATGCACACTTGATGAGACAGTAGAGCGGGATGCTGAACTTGATGGTAGTTCACAGATGACCATTCCCTATGTTCCACCTTCATTGAAGGTGAGATCGAAGTTGAGGCATCCTAATTTCTGACACCTCCCATGCCTAACCATGGTGTGTGACCCTGCAAAAATGCATGGAGCTATTGAATGCTTTTTCGCTATTGGAAAAAGATATCTTCATTCTTCAAGATGGCTGCTCACGGCTTGTTCCCTATTTCTTTAGCAGACACTTATAGATCGCTAGCCCATCGCACTTCCAGTTCTTCAGGGATCACATGCAATTAATATATAGTTTTTCTGACATCACTGGTGTACTAATAAGTAGCAGACCAATCAATATGCGTAAAGTTCCTGATGCTAAATTCATTATGAAGCTAAAATTCATGAGGATGATGATGTAGTATTTTTATCAGATCCCTACCAAATTTTGATTCAGGTTTTTGGCACATTCACAACATTGCTACTGCACTAGTAATAATCTCAGGTTCCTTTGTTGGGGTGTCTTCAGCTCATGCTGTCAATAGAGTGGGGTGATTACCTTGACGGTAGTGCATATCTAACCATTCCCAATTTAAGCATATCCCCAAGGTGTGACGCTGCAAACATGTATGGAGCTAATGGATGTTTTTTCACACATGGTCCTGAAAAAAAATATACTGTTGTGTCATCTGCAGACGGCTTGCCCATTTCTTCAGTTGCCTTCTATAGATACCCTAGCATGTTTCTTTTTGTTTTGTTTTTTTGCGACTGATAGCCTAGCATGTTGTCTTTACTAATAGTTGTGGTCTACTTGGGAAGTTTATGAGACGAAGGCACTTCCACTTCTTAAAAGAGGATGACATCACCTGGCTACTAAGTATCAGAGACAACAACAATCACAACACGTCAATTTCTGTTGAACTCGTGAGTCCAGCAAGGAGAATGATCTCCACTCAGACGGTGCTCTAAGTGGAAATGAGGGGAGAAATGGCTATGTGTTGGACACTGAGAAGAGAGAGTACCAAGGGTCACCTTGTATTAATGATCTCACTAACCCCCTTACATGAGGGTTAAGGCCCCCTATTTATTGCTTTCAATTACAAATGGATGTGACATTACAGTTTATTTGTACATCCATAGTTTTTACTTGTATGTTCGACATCATAGTCACGTGTTCTGATTTAAATTACAGTTCTTGATTGTGAGTCGCTGCACCTAGCTAAGTTGTTTCAAAGATTTGTTGGCCACACGAACTGCTCTAGTTCTATGGATGGTTTCGAAGTCCACTTTACTTCAAATGTCTTCTTTTAGCAATACTAGGATCATATCCGTGTGTTGCTACGGGTGTTATATTGCTCACTTAACACTTCCGTTCAACAAGATTAAATGCTTCCAATAAGATTGCAGACTTGTACTCATAATAGTGTGTGAGAAAAGAAGAGAACAATACACCACAGTTGTAGGCATTAGATTTTATACTGTTATACTACTCACTTAACAATTCTGTTCAACAAGATTAGATGCTTCCAATAAGATTACGGACTTGTACTCATAATAGTGTGTGAGAAAAGAAGAGAACAATATACCACAGTTGTAGGCATTAGATTTTATATTTCCTATGCTTACAATTTTTTAAGCTACCTTTGTTTCCCAACGGTTTAGATCATTATACTTTGTATGAGGGAAATACTTTCTTCTGAACACGAGTTTGCTTGATCCCCATAATTCTCATCCTTTTAAAATGGACGGTGCATATACCATAAAAATTATAGACATGTCGAACTAATTGCATGTCAACTATAATTCTTTCTTGAAGCAAGAAACCTGAATAAAATTTTATTTGTGCCATAGAATTTTTATTCCTACCATAGAATTTTTCCCATCCTTTCTTTTAGATTCCGATTTTTTTAATTCGAGTTCTTCATCATGCACACTAATCTTTTTTCATTGCATGCAGTCATGCAAATCTACTGGGATGAAAATAGTAGTTTCCTTTTCTTAGCATGCAAACTGCCGGGGTTGTCCTAGCCAAGCATGTGGGGGACGCCGGGCAGAGCAAAGCGGGGCGACGCACGTCGCTCCGCCCGTAGAGTCTGTGTTTCGTTCTTTTTAGTAGTAGGATTACAAAGCCACTTACCGTTTTCCTAAAAAAAAAGAAGAAAAAGAATGGAGAGGTGGTATTGTTCTGTTCAGGAGCTTTGCCAAAGCAGTGCTTAATTAGAGCTCAAATCCGTTGCTATTCAAGTTGATGTTCCCTTGGGACATGTTGCCTTTGTTCTCAGGAATACACGCATTATTCGTTTGCCGTGGAGAAAAACTATTAACATAGCAGCACACAACCCACTCACAAATGTGTGATACTATAATAGGAATACTCGAAAAATCGACAGAGTGGGTTGTATGCCTCTCTATCTGTCCGCGTCCGTAGATGGAGCATTTGATGTGGTTAGTTGGATGTCTAAGCTATTATAAAATAAATCCTGTAGTCTCCTAATTAATCCTACAGTCTACTACAAATTAAAATCCATAGCTTTTCCATTCTTCTCAGGGCAACCATGTTGTGCCGAAAATCTTATATGCTACTAGTAGGCAGCAGGAGCCTCTTATTTGTCACTCTGGTCCCCTCTGGTTCTTGGTGCATGCCCTACATCAATACACAGGTGGCCTGTCAATCTGCATGTTGGGCATGCAGATGGCTACTGTTGGTCAGTCTCTTTGCCCGGCTATATATCGATCAGAATAGGTACCGTCTTCTCTTCGCAATGATGGCTTCAAGATAAAGGCTTCTGAGTCTGTAATAAGTAATATGCCGTGACTATCCTAAGTAGTTTGGCAAGGAAAGCCAGGATGGGTTCAGATGGTATCCCCATCTGCTTTGAGCTGTAATAAGTCTGATGATGTCAATTTAATTCCCCGTGGTTAATAGACGGGGGCTATGCCCAAGAATTTTTTGAAAAAAAAACATACGGAGAACACAGGCTACTTAAAAATATTGTAATCCGTAGCATGCTATCTCAATCACTATCACAAATTAATACATCATTGTTGTGTCTGAACTTGGTCACCAGCCTTAGTATGGAGGTCGATCATCAATCGAGCCTATTGAATGGCTTACCTGCGGTAGTTGGTCTGCTTGTTGCCGTACCGGTCCCCGATCATGATCATGCCGCAGTTGGCCGCCATCTACACCACTAGGATGACGCTGTAGTACAGGTGGAGTACATGTACTCGACCGTCTCCCTCCAACGCCTGGAGCCCGACGTAGATGCGGGATCTCCGGAGCGCCATCATGACGCTGGAGGAACATAAGGTGGAGCTCACCTATCAACCGACATCACCTCTACATGAACAATGGTTTAGAGCAAGGACACACTAACTAGAGAAGAGGGAGAGATGTCACAGTGCCACCTCAGTAGCATTAGGCACCTCCATCAGGTTGTGCTCTCGCCACTACCATCCGGAGCGAATCATCCCACGGCAAGTGGTGACCTGCGACTGCACCTGCGAACAGTGACTGATTATGTAGTGTCTAGTGAAATTATGTGACTGCCTTCGTTAACGATAATGTAGTGTCTAGTGAAATTATTTATCTAGTAGTGTGTCATATAAAACTTGTTCAAGTGATCCCTCCCTTAGATATTTATATAGATTCTCCACCACTATTGGTAAAATAAGCTCTATAGTGACACGCTAAATATTAGATTATGTTGCATAATGACATATTTTTTAGATAATGGATAATACAATCCGGCCTCTACATCCGGAGATGTACACACAGCCAATTATTACAAAAGGTCGAAAACAAAACCTCAAGGTCTTGAAACAAAGACATAGAAGTTATAACAAACGGAAAAGATGTTTCCACCCTCTATTAGAGATTTCTAAAGCAACCATCTCTAAACGCTTGCTCAAACACACGAGGGCATCCTTTGTTTGCTCGAGACGTTGCATTTGGGCCGTGAACGTAGCCAATAAGCTCCCCGAAGATAACCTCGCATAATAGAGTTAGATTTCAATTTTTTAAAAATCACGTCATTACGACATCTCCATATTGCCTTAAAAGAGCAGCAATCCCAACCCAAATTAGAGATTTAGCCTGCTTATTCTGACATCGAGCCAATTACCAAACATATGGTTAATGTAAGCAGGTTGTGTTAGATTAGTAGCATAGAAAATGATCCTCCAAATCATCTTGACAAAAGGGCAGTCAAAAAGAGATGTCGAATCGTCTCATTCGAATTACAACATTCGCATTTCTGACTCCCCTTTCCAATTTTTCCTAGCTAGGTTGTCTTTTGTCAAAATGACACCTTTTTGGACAAACCAAAGGAAGATTTTTATTTTTAGAGGTATTTTCCATTTCGGATCCTCCTATGTCGGAAAGGTGGATTTGTATCTATAGCATCAAGATACATGGATCGGACGAGAGAACACTCGGACTTGGTTAAGAGCCATTTAAAATAGTCCTTCCCATCCACCGAGTCACATTAGAGGTCTGTGCTACAAGGCTAAGCCAATCCAACAAGGTTATTATCCACCAAAGCACTCCTAAAAGAAACATTGAGGGGGTTTGAGGACACAACTTTGGAAACTGTTGAATGTCGATCCCTAGCTATATTATATAAGCTCGGATATCTAAGTTTGAGAGGCTTATCACCTAACCAAGTATCATCCCAGAACCTTGTTATGGATCCATCTTTTATCATAAAACAGCCTTTATCAATCACCTCATCTTTGAGATGCATGAGGCCTCTCCAAAAATGAGAGTCATTTGGTTTGGCTGATACTTGGGTTAGAGACTTGGAATGCAAATATTTATTCCTAAGCAAAGCCTGCCAGGTGCCATCTGTATTTATAAGATTAACAATCCATTTGGCTAATAAAAATTTGTTTTGAATATGCAAATCAAGAATTCCAAGTCCACCTTGATCCTTGGGGCGACATAAAATATCCCATTTAGCAAGTCTATATTTATGTCTACCTGTAGAACCTTGCCAGAAAAATCTTGATCTGAATTTGTCAAGATTCTTGAGGACTCCTTTTGGAATCTCAAAAAAGGACATCATGAACATTGGGAGACTGCTTAAGACTGAATTTAGTAATACAAGTCTTCCCCATAGGATAGGTACTTAGCTTTCCAGCAAGAAAGTTTTTGTTCAAAACGTTCCTCCACTTTACTCCATTCAGAATTAAGGAGTTGTCTATGGTGCATTGGGATACCTAAATATCTAAAAGGTTAGGCCCCAGCCTTACAACCAAAGAGTGTTGTATAATAATGTTCCATCTCTTTGGCAGCACCATAACAGAAGATTTCGCTTTTATGGAAGTTGATCTTGAGACCCGAGAGTTGTTCAAAAACTCAAAGCAAAAGTTTCAATTTTTTTGCTTGCTCAGGGTCATGATCTAAAAAGATGATGGTATCATCTCGCATACTATAAAATAGATAAGCCATCATCTATTAGGTGTGGGATAACCCCTCTTATTTGACCATCGGCTTTTGCTCTATTAATAAGAAGAGCAAGCATATCAAGAACGATGTTAAACAAGATAGGCGACAAAGGATCACCTTGTCTAAGGCCCGTTTGGTCCGAAAGTACGGGCAAATATCATCATTAACTTTTACCCCTACACTCCCACCTGTGACCATGTTTTGGACCCATCTACACCATTTGGAGGAAAACCCTTTCATGCGTAGCGTTTCTTTGTAGGAAGGGCCATTTAACTTTGTCATAGGCCTTTTCAAAATCAATTTTGAAAATGACTCCGTTCCTTTTTTGGTATGTAGTTCATGGATAGTTTCGTGTAGAATAACTACTCCTTCCATGATATTCCTACCGGGCATGAAAGCGATCCCGAGTCGGACTCACAACTGTCTTAGCTACTTTATTCGATCTGTTAGTTCCCACTTTCGTGAAAATTTTGAAACTAACATTAAGGACACAAATTGGTCTATATTGCTGAATACTTGGTAGCGTTTTTGAGTTTTAGGGATAAGAGAGATAACTCCGAAATTGAGACTAAAAAAGGTCTAGATTTTCATTGTAAAATTCATGGAACATGGACAGAAGATCATCCTTGACAAGCTCCCAAAAGACCTGATAGAATTCTGCAGGAAAACCATCTGGTCCTGGAGCTTTATTGTGTTTCATTTGGAAGATGGCTTCTCTCACTTCAGAATGAGTGAACTCAGTGTTGGTAATTTATATATACATGTTTAGGATATTACTTTACAGCAAAACAAATTATGCAGATATTAATGGAAATTATCTTTGTAATATTTCAGTGGATAAATCACTATTTATTTTCTACTTTATTATTGAGACATTTGACGATGGTTGAAAAAAACACGAGCCTTTCATTCGACAAGATCGGACGATGCAAAAATAGGAGGTACCAATGTGAAAGTACGTAGAGCTACTCACTAGGCGAGGATTGTAGCAAAATTATGTGGCACAAATACCAAAATATGTGGGGGCAGGTTCATTTTCTTGTAATGGGTACATTGGTAATTGGATATTAAAGTGACGTGGCAAATATCAAACTAATGATAATTACCAACATTTTATCGTTGCACATGCCTTGCTTTTCTTCCAAGCACACGGCATGGATTGAGATGGCCAATACTATAGTGGATACCTGCGGACACTGAGTACACGGCATATACATATGGAGAGGTCGATCATCGATCAAGCCCATTGAATGGCTTCTGTACTTGCTGTAGATGGTCCTAGATCATTAGATGGTCGTGTATATATGTATGCACAAGGCCGTAGGGTGCACGGTAGGCTATAAAAGAGGCAACAAGAGACTTGCATTGTATGATGAGCCCACAATATGTCTAGAAGCTTGCCATGTGTGCAACTTTTGATATTGACACTACTACAGAATTGAACTTGCGCGGCGTTTAATTTTTATTTTCTGTGGCGGGCAATTATAAAACCGGCACGCAAAATAGTTGGCGTGGCAGCCCCCCGGCCAGGGCAATGCCCGCCATGGTTAATCTATTAACCATGGCGGGCATTGTAACGTGCCCGCCACGGTTAATGTCTATTAACCGTGGCGGGCATTGTAACGCCCGCCACGGTTAATGTATATTAACCGTGGTGGTTTTATTACAATGCCCGCCACGGAAAAGTCCGGTCTATAAATACAGCCCCAACCTTCTTCTTCTCCACGGGATTTTTTCGCCATTTTCTAGGGTTTTGAGCTTCAAAACTCTAGAAATCACCATTTACGGGGGAGGTTTTGCCCTTGGTTTGATTGAAGTTTGGCACCGTTAGGGGTATTTCTCCTCTTTCTCCCCCTCTCTCCCTCTCAAGTTAGCTCCTCTCTCCCCCCTCTCTCCTCTCCTTCTCTCTCTCCCTCCCCTCTCTCTCCCTCTCCCCCTCTCTCCCTCTTTCTCCTCCCCTCTCTCTCCCTCTCAAGCTAGCTCCTCTCCCCTCTCTCTCTCTCTCTCTCTCCCTCTCTCCTCTCCTTCTCTCTCTCCCTCCCCCTCTCTCTCCCCTCTCTCCTCTCCTTCTCTCTCTCCCTCCCCCCCCTCTCTCTCCCTCTCCCCCCTCTCTCCCTCTTTCTCCTCCCCTCTCTCTCCCTCTCAACCTAGCTCCTCTCCCCCCTCTCTCCTCTCCTTCTCTCTCTCCCTCCCCCCTCTCTCTCCCCCCTCTCTCCTCTCCTTTCTCTCCCTCCCTCCCCCCCTCTCTCTCCCCCTCCCCCCCTCTCTCTCTCTCCCCCCTCTCTCCCTCTTTCTCCTCCCCCCTCTCTCTCCCTCTCAAGCTAGCTCCTCTCCCCTCTCTCCCCCCTCTCTCCCTCTTTCTCCTCCCCTCTCTCTCCCTCTTTCTCCTGCCTCTCTCTCCCCTCTCATTGGAAGTGTACGTGGTCTTTTTCATCGATACTTCGATCTCTAATCATCGATCACACTCTTTGTTTTCGTTTAATTAATTTGAGTAGGCCGTCGACCATGGCGCCCGAATAGGGATTGGATGTACGGCCGAGGATGGGTTTGGAATTCGTTGATCATGTGCGAAAGAAGTTTATGCCCGCCACGCGAAGCATCGAATCGGTCGAGGGTTCGGAACTAATGGTGTGCCCGTGCTATCGGTGCAAGCATCTATTCTTACACAAGGATGACGATGTCGTGGAGCACTTGGTGCGGTATGGTTTCATCAGGAGCCGAGGTACACCGTGTGGACGTATCATGGTGAAAAAGAACCGAGTGTCGCGGCGGTTCATCGGAGGACCCCCGTCATTCGCAACGACGGAAACAACGGTGGTGGACGAAGGACATGAACAAGTTGATAATCACGATTACATCACCATAGATGAACTGATTGAAGACATTGAAGACGACAATGCAGGTGGAGATAATGGTGAACAGTCAGTAGTTGATGACATGTCGCCCGAGGATGCTGCTCTTTTCGAGGAAATTGCTAACCTCAAAGATGAAGATGACGTGTTGTTTGGCAATCCAAGGTGGCTCGAGAATTTTAGACGGATGAAGCGGCGGCAATTGACCCTCTCTACAAAGACGACGGCAAATGTCCGAAGGATTGCACGGTGCTACGTTTTAACCTAACGATGTTGATGATGAAGGCTCGCCACGGGTGGTCGACCACGAGCTTCAATGACTGTTACGGTACCTCGGTGACACTTTGTTTTACCCGAGGGGAATAAGGTGCCCGCCAATACCTATCGGTCGAAGAAGCTGATTCGTCCGGTGGCGATGAAGCTTAGGAAGTTTCATGCGTGCCCTAACCCCTTTGTATTCTATACCGGGGTGACTATGCGGACTTTGCACAACCGTCCGCGATGCGGTGTGAGTCGTTACAAGAGGAATCTTGGCCTGTCGTGCCACCGATGAGGAGGGACCGTCGAGAGGGCCCAAGAAGCGTAAGACGGGCAAGAAGAAGAAGATGCCACCTCCTCGAGGGGACGAGGAAGAAGAGGGTTACACCCGGAGGAAGATCCCCGCCCTATCGGTGTGGTACCTACCCGTGCTCGATCGTCTGCGTGCAATTTTTGGGAACCCGAGAGGATGCCAAGGCGATGTCCCGGCATGCATCGGCGAACGCACGAAGGGCGATGGCAAGTCGCGACACCCCTCGGATGCCAAAACATGGAAACACATCGATGACATGTTCCCGGAGTTTAGGGATGAGCCCAGGAATGTAAGGTTCGCTTTGAGTACGGACGGGATGAATCCATTCGGAGACCTCGATGCTTCGCCAAAGACGGCCGGTCACCCTCACCATATACAACCCCGCCTCCCTACGAGTGTCCAAGCGCAAATATCTTCTTCTTGGCCATGCTCATTTCGGATCAAAGCGGTCGGGCATTGATATAGATGTGCTCATTGAGCCGAGATGGAGGAATTTTGCGAAGCGTGGAAAGGGATCATGGTTATGGATGCGTCCAGAAGAAGAAGTTCACTCTAAAGGCCATGATAATGGTCACCATCGGTGATTACCCCTCTCTTTTCATTGTCGGGCAGATTAAGGGGAAGACGGCTTTGCACAGTTTGCATTGAGAATACGCTCCACTTACCTTAGCGGGTCCCAAAAAGGCGGTGTACATGAAACATCGTAAATTCCTCTCGCAAAGAACACGTGTACGGGAAACTTCGATGGATGAGTACTTTGACGGCGAGCCGGTCGGTGAAAACGGAGGAGCCGGACAGGGGGTAAAGTACGGGCCAAAGGTGTTTGAAATGGTGAAGAACATAAACCACGAGTTTGGAAAGAAGAAGAAAGCCGGTGAGCCAAAGGCAAAGAAGAAGCGGAAGCGGAACAAAAAGGCAGTGGAAGAAGAAGAAGAAGAAGAAGAAGAAGAAGAAGAAGAAGAAGAAGCACAACCCAAACCGGCACCGGCCAAAGTCCCATTCAAGAAGCAGTCGATTTTCTTCAAGCACCTGCCATACTGGAAGATGCTCCATACACCTCATGCCATCGATAACATGCATCTATAGAAGAATGTCTTCGAGAGCTTGGTGGGGATTTTCCTAGACATTAAGACTAAGATGAAGGGCGGTGTCAAGTCATGTCGGGATCCACCCGCGAGCTACAATCGACACGGGATGAAAAGAGGGATTTTTGCAAATGGCTCGGGGATGTCAAAGTGCCGACGGTTTTGTTCCAACCTGAAGAGCATTGTATCGATGAAAGACCTCACCTTTGTTAAACTTCAAGGCCCATGACCGCCATGTCATGCCGGACGGTGTTCCTTCCAATTGTGATTAGGTGCATCGCCCTAGAGTTCGTGAAGATGGTCGTTGCACGCCTGTGCTACTTTTTTAATCGCATCACAGAGAAGGTCATTGCTAAAAATGACCTCCCCGCACTGAAAGAGTTCATCGCGGAGACTATATGCCAGCTCGAGATGTGCTTACCACCGTCTTTCTTCGATATTATGCCACACCTCATGATACACATGGTCGATCAGATAGAAGAACTGGGGCCTCTCTACCTGCACGAGATGTGGACGAACGAGCGCTTCATGTCCTCTCTTAACAGATCCGTCCTTAACCGTGCATACCCAGAGGGCTCTATGATCGAGGCATACACAACACAGAGGTCGTGCTGCTTTGCACTAGATACATCCGGGATGGAAATGCAATCGGCCCTTCCGACCACCCGCACGAAGGCAGGACCGCGGGCATGGGCTGCGCGGGGAGGAAAGTACAGACCGATATTGACCAAGAAACAATCGAACAAGCCCATGACAGCGCTCGAACCAGTTAGTATCAATGGAAGCGTGTAATGAGAAGCATCCGGAGGAAATTCGCAGCAAGCGTGGCGGCGCACGGAGGGGTGGGTATCGAGACAACACCGGTTGAATTTCACAACGTGGATAAGAGAGGGGGGGATACCCCTAAACGCGGAGACTGAAGAATCGATGCTTGCATACGGCCCATCTAGCCAAATCATCACATGGCAAGGTTACGACATTAACGGATACAGGTTCCACACGAAAGAAAAGGACAACAAGAACGCGTCACAGAACAGCGGTGTTCGGTATGAGGGCATTGACATGACCACCAAGGAACTCAAGACATACTATGGGCAAATCCAAGAGATTTGGGAACTTGATTATGGCAGAGAGCTAAAGATACCCATTTTCCGGTGCCGGTGGGTCAAGCCAACGGCGGTTGACGTGGACGAGGTAGGGTTAACCACCGTTGAGCTCGAAAGTACTGGAGATGATGAGTGGGTACTCGCAAGTCGCGTGGGCCAGGTAGCCTACTACCCGGTGCCCAATTCGCAGGGTAAAAAGCAACTACATGCGGTCGTGGGAGGGAAGCAAAGGATCGTGGGAGCCGATGGAGTGCAAAATCCTGAAGAGTACAACAACTACACGAGTTTACGCTCTTTACCAATCATCCCACCAAGATCAAGGAAGTCGAGACACGCGTGTGGGGAATGTCATCAAGAACAAGACAAAGCCCTAGTGCCGCACGGACGGTCGAAGAAGACAAAGTGGCAGCCCGGAAAAAAATAAGTCGATCCTTTTGTAATAGAACCAAATATGTAATGGAACCAAATATGTATGTCACGACATTTATGTAACGGAACTAAAAATGTATTGGAAATCGCCGCACTTGCTCGAAACGTCCCCAACTTGTCAATTAAAGACTGTATTTTTAAATCATGCGAGAACTATCCAAAATTCAAGTTTCACATTTTTCATGGGTACACATACTCATAGGAGGCCACACAAAAATTTTCAGAATTTTTGAATGACCATTTGAATTGTTATGAAATTTACAAATTCAATTTTTGCCCTACTATTTTTGCGTGGCGGGCATTTTACAATGCCCGCCACGGTTTAATCGATAACCGTGGAGGGCAGCGTAAAATGCCCACCACACAAAATCGTGGCCTATATATACGTGCGCGACTTGGACCGGTCGGCGCCTAAGTCCGTCGTCCGCTCCTTTCTTCCCCGAAGGGTTTGCCGAAATTTTTCGTTTCCCGCCGCCCGCCGAGCCGCCGCCTCTCGGGTCCTTCGTCCGCCACCGGCGCCTCCGCCTCCATCTTCGCCCTCCCCTACGCCTCTCCGTGGCGCTCCTCCTCCCCAGGTGGCGCTGCTCCTCCCGGCCGCCTCCCGCGGCGCTCCTCCTCCCCGCTGCTTCCTCCTCGCCGGGGCTAGGAAACTCTAGCCACCGGGTGCTCCGCGGGCCCCGTCGTGCTCCCTGCCGCCTCCTCGTCGAGCACTTCCTCCTCACCCCCACTCTGCCGCTCCTCCCCGTCGAGCTCCACTCCTCCGGCTGGGAAACCCTAGCCGCGCCGGTGGCCTGACACGCTCCCCTCCTCGTGGCCGTCCTCATCGGCCGGCCGTGAGATCTGCTCCGGGCGCCTCCTCCCGCCCCGACTCCGGCGTCCCCGCTCGACCCTGCTCCCCGTCCTACTCGTACGCCCCGGCCGGTGAGAAATCCTATGAATTTGGGTTGAATTTGGGATGAATTTGGAGGTGCCTGTGATGCTATACACTATCTTCGAGGTGCCTGTGAATTTGGGATGAATTTTTGGGATGAATTTGGAGGTGCCTATCAATTTGGGATGAATTTTTGTGATGAATTTGGAGGTGCTGTCAATTTGGGATGAATTTGGAGGGTGAATTGGAGCTAGCTGCACTGCTTTGTGATGCTATATACTTGTGAAATTTTGATTCAATTTGGTCCTAGCTGCCTGTGATGCTATATACTTGTGAAATTTTGAATCAATTTTGTCCTATATGCTGCTTGTGATGCTATATACTATAGAAATTGCTGCCCACGGGGTTTGTTTAGCTGAGCATATATGCCACTGCCTATGATGCCACTTCCATTGTCATACTTATATGTGATGAAAAGGGATGAATTTACTGAGAATTTGAGAATTTTTAAGGACTTAGCCGGCGGGAGGAAATTTTGGCTGCCCTTCGGGTCACAAGTGAACCGTGGCGAGAGGACTTAGCCGATTCCAGCGATGCCTGTCACATATATATTCACTACTACTTAGTTGAACTTCGATCCGTGGCGGTTTTTTTTTGGGTTTTCCATGGCATTTACTACAACCTTACTATCTACTTACGGCATTTGCAATGATGTGAATCTTTGTCTTTGAGGCGTGGCATATGCGATGATGTGAATATTTTTATCCGAGAGGCGCGGCGATGATGAAATGTCCCCATACTTGTACATGAGCGGCTAAACGAGGGCGACTTGTATTACATATACAAGCAACCAGTTCGAGACGCGATGTGATAAGGATAGTTGGGTACCGAGCCAAATTTGTATTTTTACACAATTTTTATTATTTTTACACAATTTTTTATTATTTTTACACATTTTTTTGTATTGTTACATTTTTTTTTGTTTATTTTTGTATTTGTTGTATGTACTATGTAAAAAGGAAAATATGTACCTATTTTATCTATTTCTTTGTAAATTTTTGTTTTTTTTTTGTAACTACTCTATGTAAAATGGAAAAATATATATGTAATCACATGAAAGGAATACAATAAATATAATTTGAGATGACTCGACTCTGTGATGGCTCTACTACGTACTCTACCGCTGTACTTTACTCTTTCACTATAAATTACTATAATAAAATGCTACGTGTGTTCCCGTAGAATCCAATGGCATCGAACCAAGCGATAAAGACCAGGTGCAATCGGTGGCGAGCGAGGAGGATGTGGCCTCCACGTCGATTCTTCCTCCGACGGTGGATATGTGAGCGAAGAGTTGACACCAGAGAGGCCACGAAGAAACGCGTCTTAGGGAGGACGAAATTGATCCGGTGGCGACCCACGGAGCCCGACACACGCGGGGTTCTCGAGTGGACGGACACGCAACCAAAAACGTAAGTATACGACTAACACAACATCGTGTGCCTCATGTAAGTACACGACTAATTTTAGTTGTTGTCGTGGACAGTTACCATTGGTGCCTCTGCGTCTAGAGTTTGGTGAAGAGAGAGCTCGGTCGGAGGGGCAACAACGGGCCCACCCCCAAAGACTTCGGCGACCACCACCTCCAAGAAGTCCAAGAAGTCAGGCTTGAAAAGAGGCCAGCATGGGAGGCACCAGAAAGCTGAGATGGTGCATAATATATTGAGGATAGGCCCGAATGGCGATCTCGTGGAGCCAGAATCTATCAGGGCCATCTATAGCAACCAGATCTCCGTTGTAGCCAAGGAAGCTGTGCCCATCACTTACCTAGACTGGAGGAATGTCCCGAAGGCACTGAAGAAGAAGGTGTGGAAAGACGTGAAAGTCCTGTTCAATTATCCAGGGCCAGAGGCAGGCTTTGACAAAAAGAAATGCAAGAAGTATGTGCTAACCGTTGCAAGCAAAGCGCTTCGCACCCTGCGGAACCATCTGTACACACACTATGTGCAGACGGGCAAGTCACCACTTCAAGCCTACAACTTCTTAAAGCAACCCGTCTGGGATGAGTTCGTCAGGCTCACGAATAACGAAGAGTATGAGGCCAAGTCGAAGATGGGTAAAGAACTCGCAAAGAAGAACGACCTCAGGCACAACCTCGGCTGTGTAGGATATTTTGGTCATAAGGGAAAATGGCGGCGGCAAGAAAGGGAGGACGCTGAGAAAGGGATACAGAATCCGTTGCTAGACCTTCCTGAGAGGACACGCGACTTCTTGTATGCCCGTCAGCCCAAGAAGCAGAAGACTGACAGCACGTCCAAATACAATGACCCAAAGGTGGACGAGGTGGAGAAGAAGGTGATGCTTATCAAAGAGGCCAAGACGCGCGGGGAGTTCCAACCTAGGAGGGAGCACGACGAGCTGACCGAGGCAATCGGAAGATCCGAGCACCGCGGGCCGAAGTTCGGGGCAGGGCTTGAGGTATAGCTCGAAGACCGTGGATTCTTGGGCATCCGACGCGGCCGACTACCACACGAGGCAGAGGTACAAGGAGAACCTTAAGATGCAAGGCTATGAGCAAGCCATAAAGGACATAGTCGACAAGAAAATAGAAGAGGCATTAAAGACAAGAGGTCTTTGCAACATCCAAGGAAGCCAAGGTGTGAGTACGAAAGTGATGTCGCCGGGGAAGAACCCAATCGACGATCTCGCCGAACCGCGGTGGGCAAACTCTATATACCCGTTGGCGGGAAGGGGAAGAAGAAGGAGGGTAGCACTCGCTGTGGTGTCTACACCACGAGTTCTAAGTTGTACAATAACGAGCGGTCCCACCGTAGTATGCCTTCGTTTATCTGACCTCCATAGAACCAGGCCTGGGTGATGAGGAGCTCGATATCCCAGGTGAACAAGGAGAAACAATACTCAAGGACCTTCGGGAGGAGAGGGAGTACCTATGGAACAAAGAAGACATTGTCCTGTGGAAACCGACGACACCACCTCCGACGGTAGCAGCCGCAGGACCTCCTCCTTCTCCCCCGGGTGGCGGTGGCGATGACGATGGTGATAACGACGACGATGGTGGCCGAGGTGGTGGAAGTCCTCGTTCGAACCCACCTCCGGAACAACCGGAAGAAGAAGACGGTGACAAGACACCACCTCACGGCTCAGGCAAGAGGACACCTTCTCCTAAGAAGGTTGCTCACCGTCCTCCCACGCCGTTCAAGCGCCCAATGGTCGAGGAGGTTTCAGAAAATGTGACAGGTATAGGAATAAAAAGTATGGCTAATTAACTTGTACTAGGCATTAATTGGTGGCTGATATAGTTCAATTCCACATGCATAGGATTCTCAACACCGCCTCAGAGCAGTCAGAAGGAGGATGAGGTCGAAGGTTCCCCCCAAGCGCCGAGGAAGAAGAAGCTATCAAAAGAAGATGAGGAAGTTCTTGCCCTGACCAACAAATACTTAGATGATGAGGCCAGGAAGGAGCTAGCGGACAAGGAAAAGGACCTCCGATTGGCTAAGCTGAACCCGGGGGCCGTGAAGACCGGCAGTACTAGGTACGTACATGCGTGATAATCTCAACCAGACATATTACGTATGCGTACGTAGCTAGAAGATGCTAACATACATCTCCTTCTGTATAGGAATTATATACCCCATCAGCCGGGACAATGGTTCAGCCCGGACTGCCCAGACTGGTTTGAGCTTGGCAAGTTCATGGTGCCCAAGGGTCAGCTAATCGAGGAAGAGGAGTAGGACACTCGTAGGTTCCACCGATTATATCAGCATGCAGTTGATCGGGGGGTGAGGGAGTTCCATTTCAGGGTTCCTAAGGAGCTCTTTAACTTGGACTTCGATATTTCACTGCCAATAGGCTTCGACGAAATGTGGCGGTTGCTACGGCGCCAGGACCTCGACCAATCCGTTGTCACCCTCTATGCTGCGTGAGTTTGTTTACCGATCATTACGCGCTCGTACACGACTAATTCTAGCTCTCCGATTCTATATATAATGACGTGACCACATGTGCTTGCAGGATGCAAGCATTGATAGCCCAAGAATTGGGTCAGCCAGTGGTGTTTCTATGTCCAGCGTATATAGACGTGGCGGAATTTTCTGGATACTGGATGGAGTCCCAGAGGAACGAAAAGCTCAGGAAGTTGGGCAAGGCCGAACAATATAAACACTATAAAACATTGTGCGATGCAAGAGTTAGAGAGATGGCAGACTACATCTGTAAGTGCATGAAGAAGATCAAAACGGACGCCGGTTGTCTCATTGCGGCCCAACATATCAAGTAAGTCAAAAGCAATACTTTTTATTTTTTGAACACTTGGAATCTATTTCTAATAAGAAAAAATGGTGTAGCATGGCGGGTATACAAACAACAGCACACACTGGCCACTGGATTACTTGGCTAATCTTCCCTCAGGATGGAGCGGCCCTTAGGCTGGACTCGTTGTATGATACGCCAAAAGGCCTCTACAAACATTTTGAAGAGGCCCTGCAGCTGTAAGTCACCACACTTGTATACTATTTCATACCACAAACTTCTGTAAGTCATGACACTGTGAGATTTCGCATGGGGCATACAAGGATTACTTGAAAGACCCCCGAGTCATACGATCGGAGGATGAGCACACGCAAAGAAAAACATAAGGGACGAAATGAAGATCGAGGCGAGACTACGAGGTATATGCAGCAGTACTCTCGTTTGCTCGTCCATATTGAATGGTCTCATAATATTCTAACCATTTTCTGGTACATATATCGTGCGTGCAGTGCGGTAAGCAGCCTCTCGGCAGCAACCTGTGTGGTTTCTATACTTGCACGTTCATATCCCGCAGTTGGCGTGTACCGCATCTACGTGGCGCCGGTGACGAAGAAAACCATGAAAGATTATTGGACCAAAAAGTTGGGACGACCTAAAGTTCAAGAAAATGGTTGGCGCCATCCGTAGGGCCATCGTTGAGGACGTTGTCCTACGCATCGCAAATTCTTCGACCCTAACAAAGTGACCTCGCTAGAAGCGAGGACTTATGGGAACTTAGGGATTTGGAGAAACGCGCTAGACATGAAGGACTATTTGTGGGATGACATTGATTTGTAACCTAGCTAGCTAAACGTGATTGATCAATCGATCGTTCGATCGAGTTTTGTAAATTGTGATGTGTGGTCGTCACTTTTAAACTTAATTGAATGTCCATGTTAGTTGAATGTTAAATTGTGATGCATGTTTAAGATTTATGTAAATATTCTCTTATTTTATTATTTAATATGTGGTTTAAATCATAATTTATAATTTTATAATATTTTTGAATTATTTTTTTTTATTAATCTTGAATTAATTAACCGTGGCGGGCTTTTAACAAAGACCGCCATGGTTAATAAATTAACCATGGCGGGCACGTAAAGATGCCCGCCAGTCTTTGTTACGTGCCCGCCACGGTTAATAGATTTTTGCGTGGCGGGCATGGTGCCCGCCACGGTTAATCGAACGATTAACCGTGACCCTAGCACCGTGGCGGATCAAATGCCCGCCACGCAAAATCAATAATGCCCGCCACCGAAGTTCTGTTCTGTAGTAGTGTGAGATCAAAAGAATAGAATTTATTCTAATTGGTTATCTATTTTCAATACAGGATGCTTGGCATGGGAGGTGTCGGGAGTTTATCCACCTATTCCACCGAAAAGCCACGTGTTAGGAGTCTATCCACCTCGTGCATCGAGTCTTTGCCAGCAAACCAGTGGTACGGCCAGGTACCCATCAGCCCTGCACACCTTCGGTTCCACGACAAGGCTTGGCGTTACCTTGCGCATCAGAGCGTATGATTGGAACTCAACCGTGTACGTGACTTGGAGAACTCCGTAGCATAGCTGGAGAGCGGCACATTGTGGGTTTTTTTTCCTTGAAAATGAAGTACTTGGTCTCCGCAATCTCACTCATCTAAGTCTTACAAGGTTTTTAGCTCAACTGCTAATTATACACGATTCTTCGAAAAACTGCTAATTATAAACGATAGGGGAAGGTCAAAAATAAGATGAAAACAAATGTAGTAACAAGCCAACTCTGTTCTTGCTTCTCCATCCATTATTGTTATGCGCGAGAGAATATCTCTAATACTTTCTCAAGAAAGGAGTCTCTTGTATATCATCGCACTACATCAACAACCAAAAAACATACAATACCTTTGAGGGTCAAAAACTCTCAAGCAAACCATGAAGATTGCTCAGGAAATTGTTTGCAGCCAACACTCAAGTTTGGACCGGCAGGTCGTCTCGACTACATTTTCATTAACTGTCCGATTAGTTCTAAGTTGTTATAGTTTGTTCTACTTAGGGATGAGGAAATTGGAATCCTCATTGGCACCGTGTATAAGAAGACTACTGATATGACAGGCCAAATGTTGCACTGGGGCTAGCTCTAGGGTAGGAGGACATCGAAATGGGTAGGCCACCAGCTGCAGGGTGGAAAATTTCCCCTGAATATATCAAAGACGTTGACAAAAGGTAGATAGTTTGGATGGTATCTAGAATTCCATTGTAGCATAACCTCTCAAAGACTCAAATGTGGCAAATCGGAATGCAACTATGCATCATGTACAAGGCTGATAGTTTCCCCCTTCCAGAAGGCCCAGACGTGGACATGTGGTAAGACAGCTCCCGGCGCAGACTCAGCAGGAGACGATTCATGAGCTGTGCGAATAGTGGCCTCTGCTGTAGGAAAGCTTCATCTGAAGTGCTTCCCGGATTGGTCGAAGGCTGGGCATCAAGTACTGGCAGGCATGCTCACTTTGATCTATACTGTAAATTAGCTTAAGGCAACCGTGGCTAAGTTTCAAAGCTCCCTGGCTCATGATTTTGCTAGGTTATTTATTCAATCCGTTTCAAATTATAAGCTCCAAAACATCAATTTATTAGATTGCTAGTAGCTATTTTTTGATGTAGAACTGTAGTGCCAATGGAACGTGCATGAGCATGTTCCACGAAATATTTTATAGCTTCAACTGATACATAAATCAACTAGATTATGAGCGTGCCACAGTCCATTGAAGAGGAAAGCATGACTAGTTATGGCATACTGGGGCATATGTGCCTGGATCATCTCTGCATATATTCTCTTGCACGTATTGTGACATCAGAGATGTGATACGAGCTTGCATGTATTGTGAATGATTCCTACTGTGGAAATGAGATTGACGTGGGAGCCTATTTCTGACTATGTTCAGTTCGGTACATTTGATCACAATACCACACATTCATTAAATGATCCAGGATGTCTATGACGGTGAGATCAAAGCCCTCATTTTCATCTCAATCCAAGTCTACAAGGCTCATGTGGCAGTCTTAGAAACAGTGAAATTAAACTCCCCACTGAGAGCATCCTTAGGAAGTCGGTCTGTGAAAACGGGTTATGCAAGATGGATATTTATCGAATAGTCTTTATAAATAAAATGACCACCTGTAAAGTTCATTAGCTATATTTTCTGCAGATAAAATGCTTTCATTGACGACTGCACACCATGCTACCCCCGTTTATCACATCTGTCTGGTGTCCGCTATTTTCGAATACCCACGCTCCTCCATTGATGATCACCACTCGCCATGCATCTCCCATACTTCGGGAAGCTTCCAACATAACCTCCTGTTTCAAGATAAGCCTAGCTCATGCCCTTTGAACCTAAATCGGCACTTTGCTCGCTACCTTCACAGCTGCACCTTCACCGTTCAGGTGCATTTGCACTAGGAAATATTATGTTCTAGCACATACACACATGAAAATTTTATTTTTATTTACCGTTGTTTAAGTGATTTCCCATCTCACCATTTGCAGTAATGTACATCTAACATGCAGTATGTGGGTTGTGCATCATTTTTTTAAAAAAACTTTTAGGTATGTGTGTTTTAGAGTCTCTCGTGATTCCACCGAAAAGTGGCTAATTAAGCACCCAAACAAGATTAGACCATTTGTGCCTAACATATTAACAGCAAATATTATAATTTATTAGGCCGTGGCCATCTTTTTCCAACTGATGTTTTATGTGTAAGAATCTATATAGCTAGGACAACACTCAAAATTCTCTAGATTGTCAAATTATACATGAGAAAGTCTCGTCCCGGCCACTTTAATAATGTTTCATAGTCCAAACCTCTCATATGGTACTATGTGCGGCAACATTTTTCTATGCCAGTTGAACAAGATCTTTGCCGTATGTAAACTGCTTTGCCGAATGTAAAATATTGGACACTCGGCAAACCTCTGTCATCTTTGCCGGGTGTCCGATATTCACTCTGCAAATCTCCTTTGCCGAGTGTCCGATATTTGACCCTCGGCAAACCACCTTTGCCGAGTGTCCGATATTCACTCTGCAAATCTCCTTTGTCGAGTGTCCGATATTTGACCCTCGGCAAACCACCTCTGCCGAGTTCTTTTTTTGTCAAGTGAGGTTTGTAAACCGTTTGCGTAGTGTATTTTGTCCTTTGCCGAGTGCCCGCGACACTCGTCAAAGACCTCTCCAGTAGTGAAGAATAGCAACACGCCTAGCTCTTGCCCGACAGCTCTTGCACGAGAGAGTGTGCAACGAACAAGAATGTTGAGTAGGTCTGATGGATAAGATTGGGAACATATATATATGGGCAACAATTGGCAGGTGATCTTTTTCTTTATGAGTTATCAAAATTATTTGTTTGTTTTATTTTTATAACTAAAAGTCAAAGACTATTATTTACTTGAGGTAGCTGCAGTACCTTAAATGGGGTGTGTGAGCGGATGAAGAAGATTGAATAATAAAGTACAAGTTTTTGATTGGCTATATGTATAAAAAGCGATGCAGCCGAAGATATGGCTAGTGTGACGACTCAGTGAGATCCCTAGATGATCCACCACTGCTATGAGGGTGATGTTAGTTTTTCTGAGTTTTTGTTGTCATTAGCAACATATATCGGTATGGGACTAGGAGGCATTTGGAATTTACCTGCTACTTCTAAGCACTTGACAACAATATGTGAATGCAGTATGTCGAAGTAGCACCAAGTTGCTGGGTTCATCATCCTGTCGTTGATCAATATCTTCTCTGCAATGACCAACAATCACCTATTTTGCTACTTCCTCGCCCTGCACCCACACCAGTGAATGCCGTGCTACAAACATTTGGAATATTGCTGCAGCCATCTGCAGATGATTGGCTAGAAGCTCACATGTGGGACAGCGTGATATGGAGTGAGAAGAGGAACTCCAGAAATTCGCAATCATCATTCCTTGAATACTAATTTACATTTTTATCACACCAATGCTTGTACAATTTGATATAGAGTCCATCCACATCACAAATCTTAGTTCTCGGCTAGAACAGAAAAACAATTAAACGGAGACAGACATTGCAACTTGCCTCTGCACCTCATCTTTTATCTTGGGATTCCTACATACAGACATTGCAAGGTTGCCCGGTGAATAATATCATGATTAAAAGTTGATTCATAACACAGCCTGTGATTACTTTTGTCCTCTCAGATGGCAGCAACTAGCTTATTAACCAAGCTTCCTCAATGAAATGTAACAAATAATTTAATTAAATAATCAAGGCCACAGAATTTGAGATTTTGCATCTTGTCGCCTCTTGAGGTCCCAAAACGGTTTGTGAATGTATTCCTTGGCGTCATAAGAGGTTCATATGCATGAGCCTTCTAGTTCAGACATTTCGTGGAACATCTAGAGCACGAGCCGTGGCAACAGGCACATTCACCTTCGCTTGCACCTCATGACTGTCCTTGACCATGCAGCCACTCTTCATCACGACAGAGATGAAGCGAGGTCATGGCTATGTATATATACATCCATCCGTTCAGTTGATACCTGCTAATTATTAAACGTTTTCCCCTGTCTCCTCTGTTTTTCTTTATTAATATTTTTCTTTTGAAGAGATAGTATAATGCTTCACGATTTACAGACTCTATTTGAGGTTCAGACAAAGAATTAAATTATTTTTTTAATAAAGAAAGCTGGTAAAACACGAGTTGGTACGAAACCTCAAAAGAACTATTTCCTGCTCTTCTGCTTGTAAGAAAACATATGGCTACAGAAAGAGAAAACATGTATATGGCCTACCAATGCAGTAGGGTTTGGTCCCCATCGTCTTTCTGTTTATATGGAAGGGTGTCCACAAGAACACCAAGATCTCTAGAGCTGGTTGGTCACCGAGCGTGGTTGATCTAGTGCATCGTCCGTCCGCTCTTCTCTTGGTCTTCTTTTTAACAACCCCCTGTGGTCATGATAGTGCACTGTGGTATTGTTACGGTTTCTAAAGTACTGACAACTGGGCAAACTTTTCATCACTGGCATCTTGGCCCACAACACCGGCCATCCTGATCAACATTGTCACTTTGTCACACCACCCGCAATCGTGATAGCATTGGGAGGGTTCTGATCTTCCCTCTTCCCTCTGTCACACCATGGACACTAGCCATGAACTCGGTCCACATCTGGGTGACACAAAGCCCAACGGCAAGGGTCTTAAGAATGCGTGGTGTACAGTCCTCCCCTTCATTAACTGTCTGGCCAGTGTTCATACGGATGAATCCAAAGCCAAGAGCATATAATTACGTATTAAAGCTGTGAAGCAGCCACAGCCAGATGGCAGCACCACCTATCGTCATATAAGGCTCAAGTTTTTTATATGTTCATGTGTTTCCTGTGCATTATAGATGAGAAACTGTATATATATGGCGTTGAAAGGAAGCATATATAATTTTGGGCACGTTCTTCAACCAAACAGGATGTGTGAGGCCGGATCTTCATTCGAGAGGATTAAGTTCAGTACCATGGATGCATTTTAGTCTAGGAATTGGGGACATTGGGATTTTGAGCTATGCCAGGATATCTGAATATGGTAATTGCACGAATTTGTGCTGCTCATGGTCATGGATAACCGAATAGCGTACTGTGGGAGGGTGTACTTGGCGCACAACGTACTGAGCTTGAACCATTTATTTGCCATGAACCCGAATCAATCTCACTCAGTGCATCATCCATCGTTTATTCGTTTTCCACCTTGACTTTGATTAGCAATCGCTTCCTAGTGATTGACATTGAGCTAGTTTTTCAAGAACTGCAGTAACTCGATGCAATGCTACTGTGTGAGATAAATACATGGCAGCATGGTTGGGGAGGGGAGGCTTCATCAGAAGCCTTAGTCTCGTTGGCACCATGCATGTAAGATTTTGTATTGCAAGAACACTAAGAAATGTCGTTAACGGTACGGTAGCGAACACGTTCCATAATGGCTTTGTGTTGGCATATAAAAATACCTCTTGCAACACATCAGAAAAAAAAAAAAAAATTCTCTTCACGGTGTGTGTGCACTTAGATCCGCTAGAGACTAATCCTCCTTTTGAAAAAAAATAAAGGATGATATATAACGAGGATTGATTGCCAGATAAGTGATCGAATCAGTACAAGGACAAAAGCTGATGATTCACGTGCAACAATAATTGTTGTCTGTAATAATAATATGAAGGTACCACCAAAGGGAGTGTATAGGTCACTAGGCTAGAACAAAAGTGGAGGATCTCTTAATTTGTATGCTTTTGCTTGGTCTTTAAAAGGCAGCACAAGTAGGAGCGTCTTCTTGCTGAGCCAAAATGAGGAAACCAGACATAGTGTTAGTTTGAGCCCAAGAGGGATTGGACATGAGTTGAAGAAGTCTATAACATGTATCATAGGATTTGGAGGTACCAGGATTTTAGATTCTTCAGCCTAGGATTGAGATCCTCTTCAGTCTGGGCCACGAGTGTTCAATAGTTGTAAACACGCTCCTTGATTTCACCTTGGTTAGCCGCCAAGAAGCGTTGCACGTTGTGCTTGGATGGGGTTGCTCGCGCTGACGCCCAAAAAAGCATCAGTTTGTCGTGTCGGTCAATCCTGCAAGAGCTTATTGCCATTCTTGAGCTGTTATGGATGAAAGAACTATTCGATTAGCTGGGACTCCTACTCTGGGTCCTTTGATTGGACATCTCAGTGCTCCCGTTATTGGCACATGTGTTGTACTCGAGAACCCAGATCTTCAGGAAGCTTATGAGTTAGACACCAATAGTTTTAATCTAGAAAGGAGGAATAATCCAGATCTTCAGCAAAATTGCTGATTATCAAATCAAGGAAAACAACATAATACATGGAAAATTGTAAGCAAAGTCTGTTGTTATTGCGAAAGGGTCTCTAGCCTAGTGGTTAGAGCACCTCAGTAGCACCCAGCAGACCTGGGTTTGACTCCCTGTGGGAGCGAATTTACACAGGCTGCATTATTAAAAAAGTTTTAAAAAATAGGCTAGGGTTTCCCTTGCTGACTTCGGTCAAAAAAAAAGTCTGTTGTTATTCTTCAATCTGTTCTTGCTCAAGGTATCTGTAGCGACAAAATTGTATTTTCCCTTCCCTCCCGTTATGGATTCTCTAACATGTGAGGTATGGATCTAGGCTTGGATATCTATAACGAAAAAGAGGTGTTTAACTACTAGCCAAGAACTCCGTCCACATTTGGTTGACACGAAGCCCAACCGCAAGGGCCTTAAAAATGGTGCGTACGGATGTATTCCAAGACAAGACGATATAATTACGTATTAAAGTTGTGAAGCAGCCACAGCCAGATGGCAGTACCACATATCGTCAAATATGCTTGAGTTTTATATATGTTCACGTGTGTTTACTATTAATAGATGACAAATTATATATGGCGTTCAAATTCAGGGCACGTTCTTCAGTCAAACAGGCGAGATGGGTGTGAGGATCTGCATTCGAGAGATTTAAGGTCATTTTACCATGGATGCATTGTAGTCTTGGAATTGGAGACATTGGGATTAAGAGCAATGCCGTGATATCTGAATATGGTAAAAACATGAATTCGTGTTGCTCGTGGTCAAGGATAACCGAATAGGCTACCATAGGAGGTTGTACCTGGTGCACAACTTAGTGAGCATGAACCATTATTTGGCATGAACCACCTTGACTTTTCATTAGCAGTTTTTTCATAGTGATTTCGATGGATCGTGTTTCTCAAGAACTGCAGTACCTTGATGAAGCCTTAGTCTCTTCATCATGTAAGCCTTAATTTGTAAGAACACTAACAAAATGTAAGCCTTAATTTGGAGCTACCAGGATTTTAGGTTCTTCTGTCCCATTGGCAAAACGTGGGTACATGGGATTGACAGACGTGGATTCAGTTATCTTCCTTTCAACAGCACCATATGAAGGAGCCAAAGTGGGAGCAGAGATATTCGCCGCCACGCGGAGGCTCCAATGGGCACGTGCATGCGCATCCCTATGCCGCGAAGAAGAGTGAAGAGAAGATGGTTGTTGTGTCATCGAGAAGACTCGGTTCTGATTCAGAAACACACGCTCCTGCCCCGACGCCGTGGTCTGCACTAGATTACAGACTTGAGCCACCATGAGAGATGGATCCACATTTGCATTTGCATGATGAGCTGCCTCCTGTCTCTCCTCCTTTGGCTTAGATTTGCACTCCCACTACTAATTTCTAACTCTTATGCAACGACAACAAATCATTGCAATAGGCCCAATTTGGTTGTAAAAGATAGATGGTGCAACCAAATTACGTTCGTTGCCAATGGTTGCATTAAGTCGCGTTGCATTAAGGTAATGCAACCATTGGCAATTTGGCGTTGCAAGTGTTGTGGTTTCTTGCAACCATAGTTGCCCGTTGCCTAGCATGGCATTAGGACGTTGATGCAACATTCATGGTCGTGGCAAAAGAAGCACTTGCCACGCTAGAATTTTGTTATCTAAGGTGTTATTGCCACGACCTCCATGCCGTGGCAAGTAGAACATTTGCCACGTAATATTATTTGTTGCAAGAGACAATAGGGTTATTGCTACAATGGTTGGCGGCGTTGCAATAGTATCATTTGCCACGCAAGTTTATACGCTTGTAGAGATTATATGTTATTGCTACGGTCATTGTGTTGTGGCAATTGTATCATTTGCCACCTAATTGTATTCGTTGCATCAGTCCAAATGTTGTTGCCCAATTGGCATGGTGTGGCTATAGTAACATGTGCCACGCAATTTCATCCGTTGCCATACATCGTATTGCCACGCAAGAGAGTTTGTTGCCATGTATTATATTGCCACACATAGTAGCTCATTGCATTTCGCGTAGTTGGTATTGCAACGCTGGATTTGAAGCATCGTTTATGAAATCATCATTACAGAAAATAACAAAACCATATAAAAAGCGATTGTACTCATATATATTAATTATAACCAATGATTCAATAAGTTGACAGTGTTTAAATAGAAGCTAAACAGCTAAAATCATAAATGGATGTATAGTTCACTCATTGTTTCACAACTTTCTAAAAACCTGCAGCACTAAAGACTTGCTAGCATCTATGCACCATGGTTTTCCTAGCAGCAACATGTTATCACCAGCTATGTCCTCGTTTGATTATGAGCCACCCACTCAAACCTTGTCGACCTACTGATCAAAGAATAAGATTGGGATATTAGATAAATATTAAGTTTACTAAGTCATGCACGAAATGTAAAGAGACTTAGATAGAACATGGTTATAATTAATAAGAAAAAAGAAGAATTAATTAAAACTATGGATGTCACATCTGATAACATACTGTAGTTGTTACCTTCTTCTTTTTCAATTGATTTCTTGTTCTATTCATCGGTACTGCCACATTTGCAGTGTTTTCTTTGAAAAGATTTTTGGATACACTAGTAGCAGCTCTACTAGCGCGAGTAGTAGGTGGTGTTGCTTCTCTTTGTACAGTGACAGTGCTTCCTGGCTGAGAACAAAAATATTAAATTGGTCAATCTATTTTAGCTACACATTACCTCAAATGTGATGCCATCCGTGTCACATTGCTCGACAAATGCCACTACACACAAAGTTCAAAGCTTCAGTTCTAAAAAAATAATAATAAAATAAATTGGCTGAAAGAGAAAAATAATTACTAATTTCTAGAATGTCCCCTTTCATCTCTAAATATTCCTTGTATGTGTGGACTGTTGCCTTCCTAAAATCATCCTTCAAGTCTGCTAGTCACCAAAAACATGTTAGATAAGGTGTAGTTTATAAAGGAGCTAAGATTATAAACAATATGAATACATATGTGGAAACATAAATAACATAAATTTGGATTTGTCCTTGGCCGCTTGAGGGGTGTTATTCTCACTTGTTTTGTTGTCTCTTCCTCTTGTGATAGTACTAATCTGATTTCCTTCTCCCTCTCATTGTCTTGTAGCATAATGTCAACATCTCTGGCATATTCGACGGCTTGAAGAGTAGCTACATCTCTTCCACATCGCTTCTTGTAGTACAAAAAATCCCGGACAGCATACCCAAGCTGGTCCTTAATAGATGATGTCAAGATTGCAAATTTTATATCAGCCTTGTCTATATTGAACATTACACACTCCATATTCGGTAGTCCCCTCTTGCAATGAACATAAAGAGTCCAGGTTTCACCGGCGGCACCACTACACACATAGGACCATGGTTGAGAAATAATCATGTTAAAAAAGGAAGTGTTGCCCTTTGGCACAATTTAACTTAAGCAAAGGAATTGTCTCCTGATCTGATTTGAAATGTGTTATGCCTGCAACCTGCTCTAGTAACAGTGATATATAGTGTTGCTATCTTATCATATTATAAAATTACCAATGTTTGGTGTTAACTAACTGTTATATTATATGATGCATCAGGTGCACAATTACAGTCAGATGCTACTACCAAGATGGTTGATGAATTGTGCAAGGCATACATGTAGCAGAGAATTGCATTGTGTGTCGCTACTCTAGTATTATAAGGACTACTCTAATCATGCTACCCAATTAACAGGTTTCATCGTTTCAGAATTGCTTATGAAGCATTCTGAAAGCCAAACACCTCATTTCAGAGTTGTCTGCTTGGAACCACAGTAGCTTCAGCTGGCTTAAATAAGTCCTCTGGTTGTATTTCTAAAATAATAATCTATACAAAGAGCCCTATTCTTTGTAATGCACTACACTTTTCAGGTTGCAAAATCAAAACGCAACTCTATAAGCACATAAAGATTTCCTGAATATTTTTCTTTTTGTTCAAAAGCTACCAGATTTTAGAATTACGATATCTGTCCTAAAATGCAGATGCATGATCCTTCTCTCTAATGTATACAGAAAAAACTACAGTACACAAAAAAAAAACTACAGTATGTTCATATATTAGTCTCTTGACAACCCATACTCAGTAAGACTGATTTTCAATTAAGGGTTGTGTCATCGTGCAAGTATGTAATCTGTAAAATATAATACATGCCAAAATACTAATATTAATATAAACATTTAGCATGCCATGCAACGGAATTAGTCGAGTGACGGCAATTCAGAGAAGACACTGATCTTCAGTCTGAGTTGCACACCACTAAGGTAAAAACTATGCATGGAGCAAAGTTTTATCATAAGAGATATAGAGCAGTCACATATTTGTAGCATAAATCGTTATATCAGTATTTCACACACTTCTAGCTTGCCAAAAGAATGCTAAATTGTCATATGCTAGGAGAGATGCACGAATGGCCAAGGCTCCTCAGGTTGCGTATAGATGCAAATCGGACGGTTAAACCAAAATACAGCACTTTAGTCTGTTGACAACTTACAGAGAAGCCAAATGTGAAACACTGTAAACAAGTGGCTAATCAGGTCTGAAAAACATTACAGCCTAACCATCAGCCCAGAAGTCAAACCCTACAAACATGCACCCGTTTGTATCCCTAACTCCTCAACAACCTTCCTGGTACTAACAACCTGGAATCTAATAAATTATATTTCATATGACAGCAGTCAAAGCCAACAATCTACCTGGTATTAAATCTGTGAAGCAGCCACAGCCAGATGGCAGCACCACCTATCGTCATATACGGCTCAAGTTTTATATATGTTCATGTGTTTCCTGTGCATTATAGATGAGAAACTATATATATATGGCGTTCAAAGGCAGCATATATAATTCTGGGCACGTTCTTCAACCAAACATGATGTGTGAGGCCGGATCTTCATTCGAGAGGATTAAGTTCATTACCATGGATGCATTTTAGTCTAGGAATTGGAGACATTGGGATTTTGAGCTATGCCATGATATTAGAATATGGTAGTTGCATGAATTTGTGCTACTCATGGTCATGGATAACCAAATAGGGTACGGTGCACAACGTAGTACGCCTGAACCACATATTTGCCATGAACCAGAATCAATCTCACTCAGTGCATCATACGGATGAATCCAAAGCGAAAAGCATATAATTACATATTAAAGTTGTGAAGCAAACACAGTCACACAGCAAGATGGTAGCACCACCTGTCGTCATATAGGGCTCAAGTTTTATATATGTTCATCTATTCCCTGTGCATTATAGATGAGAAACTGTATATATGTGGCGTTTAAAGGCAGCATATATAATTCTGGTCACAATCTTCAGCCAAACAGGATGTGTGAGGCCGGATCCTCATTCGAGAGGATTTAGTTCATTACCATGGATGCATTGTATAGTCTAGGGATTGGCGACAATGGGATTTTGAGCTATGCCATGATATCTGAATATGGTAATTGCATGAATTTGTGCTGCTCATGGTCATGGATAACCGAATAGGGTACTGTGGGAGGTTGTACTTGGCGCACAACGTGGTGAGCTTGAACCATTTATTTTCCATGAACCCGAATCAATCCATCGTTTATTCGTTTTCCACCTTGACTTTGATTAGCAATCGCTTTCTAGTGATTGGCATTGAGCAAGTTTGTCAAGAACTGCAGTACCTCGATGCAAATGCTACTGTGTGCGATAAATACAAGGCACCATGGTTGGGGAGGGGGGCTTCTGATGAAGCCTTAGTCTCGTTGGCATGGCACCATGTTAGATTTTGCATTGCAAGAACACTAAGACATGTTGTTAACGGTAGCAAACATGTTCCATAATGGCCTTGTGCGTTGGTATATAAACAATACGTCTTGTAACACATCAGAAATGAAAAAAAAATCTTCACAATGTGTGTGTGCACTTAGATCCGCTAGAGACTAATCCTCCTTTTGAAATAAAAAAATAAAGGATTATATATAATGAGGATTGATTGCCAGATAAGTGATCGAATCAGCACAAGGACAATAAGTGTTGTCCGTAATAATAAAATGAAGGTACCACCACAGGGAGTGTAGGTCACTCGGCTAGAACAAAAGTGGAGGATCTCTTAATTTGTATCCTTTTGCTTAGTCTTTAAAAGGCAGCACAAGTAGGAGCATCTTCTTGCTGAGCCAAGACGAGGAAACTAGACATAGTGTTATTTTGAGCCCAAGATCGGATTGGACATGAGTAGAAGAAGTCTATAACATGCATCATAGGATTTGGAGGTACCAGGATTTTAGGTTCTTCAGTCTGTGATTGAGATCATCTTCAGTCTGGGCCCTGAGTGTTCAATTGTTGTAAACATGCTCCAAGATTTCACCTTGGGTAGCCGCCAAGAAGCGTTGCACATTGTGCTTGGATGGGGTTGCTTGTGCTGACGCCCAAAAAAGCGTCAGTTTGTCGTGGAGGTCAATCCTATAGGAGCTTATTGCAAGTCTTGAGCTGCTATGGATGAAAGGACTGTTCGATTAGCTGGGACTCCTACTCTGGGTCATTTGATTGGACATCTCAGTGCTCCCATTATTGGCTCATACGTGTTGTACTAGAGAACCCAGATCTTCAGGAAGCTTACGAGTTGGACGAAAAGAAGGAAAAATCCAGATCTTCAGCAAAATTGTTGACCATTATCAAATCAAGCAAAACAACATAATACATGAAAATTGTAAGCAAAGTCTTTTGTTATTCTTGGATCTGTTCTTGCTCAAGGCATCTTTAGTGACAAAATTATATTTCCCCCCATCCCGGTATGGATTCTCTAACATGTGTGTATGGATCTAGGCTTGGATATCTATAACGAAAAAGAGGTGTTTAACTACTAGACAAGAACTCCGTCCACATCTGGTTGACAAGAAGCCCAACCGCAAGGGTCTTAAAAATGGTGCATACGGATGTATGCCAAAGCCAAGACGGTATAATTACGTATTAAAGTTGTGAAGCAGCCACAGCCAAATGGCAGTACCACCTATCGTCAAATAGGGTTGAGTTTTATATATGTTCACGTGTACGTGTTTACTGAGAATGGATGAGAAACAATATATGGCGTTCAAATTAGGGGCAGCATAATTATGGGCACGTCCTTCAGCCAAACAGGATCTTCATTCGATAGAATTGGAGAGATTGGGATTATTTTGAGCTATGCGTGATATCTGAATGTGGTATAAACATAATTTTTTGCTGCTCATGGTCATGAATAACTGAATCAATCTCATTCAGTGCATCAAGCATTGTTTTTCCACCTTGACTTTTCATTAGCAATTGCTTCATAGTGATTTGGATGGACCAAGTTTCTCAAGAACTGCAGTACCTCAATGAAACCTTAGTCTCTTTATCATGTAGGCCTTTGTGGGAACACTAACAAAATGTTGTCGACGATAGCAAAAACATTCTATATATAAAGGCCTTGTGTCTGATTTATAAACAAGACGTCTTGTAACATATCAGAAATGAAAAAAAAAGCATTTTCTTTAATTTAAAATGTATGCTTGGATCCCATAGAGACCAATGTTCCTTTTGAAATGAGAATTTATTTGCAGATAAGTAAGTCAGTACAATGACAAGCTGATGATTCACATGCAACAATAAGTGTTGTCCATAATAATAATACGAAGGTACCACCACAGGCAGTGTAGTAGGTCACTAGCTAGGCTAGAACAAAAGCGGTGGATCTCTTAATTTGTATGCTTTTGCTTGGTCTTTAAAAGGCAGCACAAGTAGGAGCATCTTCTCGCTGAGCTGAGCCAAGACGAGGAAACCAAACGTACACAGTTAGATTGAGCTCAAAGAGGGATTAGACATGAGTAGAGACATTCAACATAGGATTTGGAGGTACCAGGATTTTAGGTTCTTCTGTCGCATTGGCAGAACATGGGTACATGGGATTGAGGGACGTGGATTCAGTGATCTTCCTTTCAACAGCACAATATGAAGGAGGCAAAGTGGGAGCAGAGACATTCGCCACCACGCGGAGGCTCCAGTGGCACGTGCATGCGCATCCCTGTGCCGCAAAGAAGAGTAAAGAGAAGATGGTTGCTGTGTCGTCAAGAAGATTCACGGTGTGGACTGGCCGACACAGCCTTGCTGGACACCACGGTGAAAGCCACGGTGGAGAGAGTAACGACTCGGCTAATACATGGAGGAAACGTTTTGGAGATGCTGGGGAGGGTCTTTGCTGCAGCTATTGTAACCCTCCGCAAGGACCCTCCATGATGGTTGCACCCGCTCGCCGTTAATCCTGAACAACATCCTCTATGTGATCAGCATGATGAGACCATTAACCATATGTTTTCTCAAGGTATTTCTGGTAATTTCTTCGTCAACAAGTTGGGCTCCATGTTCTAGCTCCACAAACTTTAGACAGTTAATTTGATGAGTGGTGGGAGAAGACAAGCTCTGCTGTGAATGGTGATCGAGATAAAGAAATGGAAAAATTCTATAATAATCATTAGAGTCTGGACATTATGGAATCACCAAAACCGGTGTGTGCCGTAAAGGATTAGAGTCTAGACACTTTGGTTAACACCTAGCATTTCCAGGGCGTTGGTCGCTGCAGTGGAGGAGCTGCAAGGTTATGGTGCACCACTCCTTGATGGTTAGCATGTATGGTTTTGTCACCTTGACATCTAGTTCACGGGCATGAATGTAACCAGTCAGACATTGTGGTGGGTGGTATTTGTAGTAAAGGGTTCTTAGCCCATATTTCTTCTTAATATGATGAAGCACATCTGTCCTCCATTTTTCGAGAAAAAAAAAGAGCTGACAATTCACATGCAACAATAACTGTTGTCCATAATTAAGAAGGCACCACCACATGGAGTAGGTCAGTAGGCTAGCACAAGAGAAGATCTCTTAATTGGTGGTTTTGCTCGGCCTTTAAAAGGCAGCACAAGTAGTTGGAGCGTCTCCTCACCGAGCGAAGATCAGGAAATGAAAAATACAGTTGAGCCCAAGAGGGATTAGAGACATGAGTAGAAGAAGTGTACAATATGCAGCATAGGAATTGGACTTGGAGGTATCAGGATCTTAGGTGTTAGCTATGGAGACCAAGAAAGTTCTATAGCAACGAACACCATATGTGAATTCGGTTAGAACTAGAGAATTACTACTGTTACAAGTAAAAGTAAAAGAGTTCAAATTCTGGATGCCTGCTCCTGCACGAGCTTCTTCCATTTATACGACTTTGGCAGGAGCACGACGAAACTTAATTAGCCATGGCTTGGGCCAGCTTCCACTTCGACCTTGGCCCATTCCGGCCCCGCAACACGCATGATCTTGCACCGTCTTCGACCCGACTTCCTTATCCGGCTCCTAGAGGGATCATCAGGTGGACAGCTGCTCACATTAGGCTATGCTGTATGATTAGCGAATGGTGTGCACATGGGATTGGATATCATAGTTTTTATTATTTTTGTTGTGGACTATTTTTATTCTAAAAAAGGAGAAAGACCAGAAAATACTCTACAAGATATTGAGCATAATTGTTCAGTATCAATCAAATAAAGGAAAAGATCATAGCTAAATGGAAAATGTTTAGTGAGAGAGTTTTATGTTCAAACAGGGGTGAAGCCGTGTTGCCTTTCCCTGATGCAGGTGCACTAAGTCAAGGATTTACTAATGACCGCATGATTTGGCATCATGAAAAGTATGTCCAATTTTTATAATAGACTAGAATGTTTTTCTTTTGGATGTGAAAAGTAGGTCCAATTTTTTCTGCATAATACCGCCTGCGAGCCATTTTTTATTCCGAAATTCTACATCCTACAATGTAATCCTAGATGAGGACTAGAGACTAATCCTCATTTTGAAATAGAAAAAAATAAAGTATTATATTATATATGATGAGGATTGATTGGCAGATAAGTGATCGAATCTGTACAAGGACAAAAGATGATGATTCACATGCAACAATTAGTACAGCGAGTGTATGTCACTAGGCGAGCACAAAAGTGGAGGTTCTCTTAATTTGTATGCTTTTGCTTGGTCTTTAAGAAAGCACAAGTAGGAGCGTCTTCTTGCTGAGCCAAGAAGCGTTGCACGTTGTGCTTGGATGGGGTTGCTTGCGCTGACGCCCAAAAAAGCGTCAGTTTGTCGTGGAGGTCAATCCTACAAGAGAAAAAAGCGTCAGTTTGTCGTGGAGGTCAATCCTACACGAGCTTATTGCAAATCTTGAGCTGCTATGGATGAAATGACTGTTCGATTAGCTGGGACTCCTACTCTAGTCCTTTGATTGGACATCTAAGTGCTCACGTTATTGGCTTAGACGTGTTGTCCTAGAGAACCCGGATCTTCAGGAAGCTTACGAGTTGGACATCAATAGTTTTATTCTAGAAAAGGAGGAAGAATCTAGATCTTCAGCAAAATTGCTGATTATCAAATCAAGGAATATAGCATAATACATGGAAAATTGTAAGCAAAGTCTATTGTTATTCTTGGATATGTTCTTGCTCAAGATATCTGTAGCGACAAGCCTCTAAAGTTTCTTTCTTGCATCGTCAAGCTGTAGCAATGTAGAAAACCGTTTCCATTACCTGATAACCCTGAATGTATAAGAGAAAAGAATTATATTTTTTCTTAAGGATCATTAGTTAACATCCAATTACCCAAATTAGAGTTGCATCACGACAAAATTATATTTTCCCCCATCCCGTATGGATTCTCTACACGTGACGTATGGATCTAAGCTTGGATATCTATCGCAAAAAAGTGGTGTTACTCGTCCACATCTGGTTGACACAAAGCCCAACCGCAACGGTCTTAAAAATACTGCATACGGATGTATTACAAAGCCAAGATGATATAATCATGTATTAAAGTTGTGAATTAAGTGAAGTGATTTCCATTAGCGCTTCTTAAGTGGCCCATTAGAATACTGACTTTTTCTGGCCTTTTACATCGTGGTTGGTAATAATGCCAATACAAATCGAAAAATTGTTGATAGTAAAGCTGTTTTACGATGGCACTCTAGAATTGCCATGTCATCTTCTTCCTTTTGATTTATCATATAAAATTATTTATTTGTCTTATTTTATTAGAATTCAAGGAGTGTAATTTACATAGGTAGTTGGTAGAGATCCTTTTATATCTTGTTTTGATGCATGTGTATGGGTCACATGGGGATTGAGATGGAGACGTCATGCGCCATGCGAGTGTTATTGTTACGTCTATATATAGAACACAAAGGATGAGTCTATGAGATACTGAGAGCTCTAAAATAGAGTATCTATATTGGTCCAGAAGTAATATTGATTTATTCTCGGTGTTTTCATTATCATCCGCCATGTAGAAATAGGACTGGGAGTCAATTGGACTATAGCTGTGGTAGGATCAACAAGTTGTCTAGCCTGCGTACGTGTGATGCTGCAAACACGCACGGAGCCGTTGAATGTTTTTTTTTCTCTTTTGAAAAAATGAATCTTCTGTTGTCCTAGTCATGTTCCACTTGATCATTAACAGACAGGGCTCGCAGATAGAATAATAAGGCAGGTATTTAATAAATGCATGTTGTTACACTACGTCAAAAGTTTACTGTAAGAGCTAGGTCGGTTTAGTTATAGGAGGGTCTTAATCTTGAGCCGCCTCTAAAGATATTTTGCCATGCGACCTTAAACGACCCGCCCTTACTGATGAATCGGTAAGAGCGGTTGTTGTTTCCAGCCGTCCTTACTGTTTACACATAAAGTAGGGACGGCTGAATTTCCACCCGCTCTTGCTATTTAATCAGTAAGAGCAGCTGGAAAAAACAGCCGCTCTTGCTAAGTAATCAAGCTGGGCTCTGTCCTTGATTGGGCCTGGGCCCAATATTATAAGTGTGGGCCGGATTGTTTTGGAAAGGCCCTGGTTCTTGTTTGTTCCCTTTCGTTTTTTTTCTTAGAACGCCATCTTCTTCCTAGAGAGTGAGTATGGGCGACGATGAGAACAACGCGCGCGCGCAGGCCAGCCATGAGAAGATAGAATAAGGAGCAGGTGGAGATTCCAAGGTCCGGTGTCCTAGTTAATTCGCCCCTTTCTACCTCCTCGAGCCACTCTCCCAACTCGCGCACCACACCCCCGCCGGCCACACATAAAGAAAGACTCTGTGCGCCTCAATCTCCTCCCAAAAAATTGCTCAAAGGCAGGTTATTTCCATCTGATCTGAAATCCTTTGGTGGAGAGCTTGTTGCAGGTAAGGGGAAATGCTATTTCAAGCTCCAAATTAAAGTTTGCATGGTTGATTAGTGACTAAATTAGCTAGAGCTTTGTTTTTCAATCTCTTCCGGCGCCATGGTGCTTGAGCTTGTATGGAGCTATTATTTTTTATAAATTTACAAAGGTGGAGGGGGTAGTGATCAGCTGCATTGATCGATGGAGCAATAATACGTCAGCCCATCGCATCGACGAAATGTACGGCCCCTGTAGAAGAAAGATCTATCCTGCTAATCAGGACATAGAGCGACCCCGAATCGAGTTCTCAGGGTTCGGAGGGATGTGAGGCTCTGCATGCTCTCGGCAGTTTGGGTACGCCATGGCAAGCCGCTCCATTGACTCATGTGTCTAAGCAACTACCACCACGATATTATCCAAATCCAAATTTGTATGACGCTGGTGGTCGCAGTGGTGGAATTTCGATGCTATGCTCTCGGTGGATACCCAAAAGAGGCACCTAAATTCCTGACACCTCCCATGCCTAGTCTAGTTTGTGTCACGCTGCAACCTGTATTGGCTATTTGCATTGGCTATTTGACACCTCCCATATCTAGTCGATGATATGACTGTCATGTTGTGCACTATTTGTAGTCTCCTTGATAAGTTCACATGCTCCAGAACCAACGCACTTCGCCAGGAGAATCACATGCAGTTATTAAATAATGTCTGACATCACCTTGCTACTTAGTTTCCTCATGCCAATATAATTATGATGCTGAAATATATTTCACTGCAGGATGTGGCATTGTTACCTTATCCCAATTATGTTAAAAGTGGTGGAAGTAGGTAGTCCTTTGAGGAAACAAAACACATTATATAGACATTGAATATCGATCGTGATTATATCCTACCGAATTGATGGCTTGATATTTATAATATTTGAGAGGATAAAGCCTATGCCTATAAAAGGCCGGGCCAACAAAGAGATTTGCATTGTGTGATGAGCCCACACCGTCCAAAACCTTGCCATGTCTGCAACCTGATATGAAAGTTACGAAATCAAAAGAATAGAATTGGCAATTTGGTTCCCCATTTTCAACCCACTATTCTAGGCATGGGAGGTGTGTGGGAGTTTATCCACCTCTTCTTCTGAGAGACCCAGTGTTGGGTGTTGATCCATCACATCATCCATCGAGTCTGTGCGTGCAATGGATTAATTAGCCTTGACCTTCAAACCTGCTGTGTAGACACATAAAGCCACCGTAGCACAGTCCTTGGTCATCCATCGGATGAGGCGACAGGCCTGCACACCTTGGTGGTGACGACAACAATTGCGGTTAAATTGTACGTATGTGAGCATGATTGGAGCTGAATTGTACGTGACTTGTAGGAATCCGTTGAGCTTATCTGGAGACCGGCATGGAGTGTCTGTTTAGAAAATGAAGTAGTTGGTTGCTGTAATCTCACGCAACTAAGTCTTATTACAAACAGTAGGGTGATGTCACGAATAAGAAGAACAAAAATGTAAGCCAGCTTTGTTATCGCTTCGATCTTCTTCCATTATTGATATGTGCGAGCAATGATCTCCAATGTTTTTCTTGCCAAAGAAGTCTCGCGTGTATCCTCATGATACAACCATAACCACAGAACGTAATATCCTTGACGGTCAAAAACTCTCAAGGATATCATGAAAACCGCGAAGGAAATTATTCTTTGCAGCCTACACTCAATGAAGGATCGGCAAGCTGGTCTCGACTATGTTTTCAGTAGCTGTTCGAGTGGTTCTAAGTTGTTGGTTCTACTTAGGGATGAAAACAGTACCGGGAATTGGCATCATGATTGGCACTGTTGTTTTATTTTACTGGCCATATTCTGTTTTAGCCAAGAAATTCCGATATGTATTCAAGTGCAGGACACGAAACAGGACAGTTGCCGCATTCTAGTGATCTTTGCCATGTCTATTTTGATCAAAGAGTGGTATCGTATAGTAGTTTCCTACATGAATAGGGTGAGAAGGAAACATTACATTCCTGAGTTTATATTTCTTGGTCTGTGGTACCTTGTGTTCTGGAAATCATCCATCTATTCCATTAACAAACCCCGTACGTACCTTGTGCTCATTATTCAAAGCATTATATTAAATGCATGCTAGGTCACTAACTACCACAAATTAATACATCGTTGTCGTGAACACTATCACCAGCCTCAGTATGGACGCCTAACATCAATCAAGCCTATCGAATGGCGTACCTGCGGTAGTTGTTCTGCTTGTTGGTGTACCGGTCCCAGATCATGATCCCGCCGTGTGCGGTTGGCCCACTGGGACGACGCCGTAGACAGATGGAGCTCATGAACTCCACCGTCTGCTCCTACGCCGGGGAGCCTGAGAAAGTAGATGCGGGAGGCCGGGAACGCCACCGTCCACATCACTACTACAAAAGCTTACTAAGAGAACGCCCCCCTTTTACATTAGGGGCGGTTCATTTTTCGAGCCGCCCCTATAGCGACACCCCATACGAGCCGCCCCTATAGTGACCACATTAGGGCGGCTGGTGTTACGAGCCGCCCCTACTATTACTAGGGGCGGTTCAATCACGAGCCGCCCCTAATGCGGTCCACGGTAGGGCGGCTCTATATTGAGGCCCTACGGTGGGATCCCGAATTTTTGAAAAACAAGGCACTAAAAATTAAAAAGTAAACGACCTCGGATGGGGAAAACTTTCTACATATGAAATGTAGATCTCGAAAAGTTATGAAACTTTGTAGTTGGCGACTTTTTAGTTTGAAATCATCATCTAGGCATGCAAAAGTCGTATTGAAATGTCTCAAATTTGAAATTCGAATTTCGTAAAACGACCTCGGATGGAAAAACTTCCAACATATGAAATGTAGATCTCGAAAAGTTATGAAACTTTGTAGTTGACCACTTTTTACTTTGAAATCATCTAGTCATGCAAAAGTCGTGTTCAAATGTCTCAAATTTGAAATTTGAATTTAAAAAACGACCTCGGATGGAAAAACTAACTTCATATGAAATGTAGATCTCAAAAAGTTATGAAACTTTATAGTTGACCACTTTTTACTTTGAAATCATCTAGTCATGCAAAAGTCGTGGTTCAAATGTCTCAAATTTGAAATTCGAATTTCATAAACAACCTCGGATGGAAAAATTTCCTACATATGAAATGTAGATCTCGAAAAGTTATGAAATTTTGTAGTTGACCACTTTTTACTTTGAAATCATCTAGGCATGCAAAAGTTATGTTGAAATGTCTCAAATTTGAAATTCAAATTTTAAACGACCTCGGATGAAAAAACTTTCTACATATGAAATGTAGATCTCGAAAAGTTATGAAACTTTGTAGTTGATCACTTTTTAGTTTGAATCAATTTAGGGCCTCAAATAGTCAATTTACACTCGGATTTGTGTGGTGTTTATTTTTTATTTTCCATGGCGGGCATTTAGAAAACCGCCACGCAAAAATAGTTGGCGTGGCAGCCCCGGCCCGGGGCAATGTCCGCCACGGTTGTCGGTTAACCGTGGCGGGCATTGTAACGCGTGCCCGCCACGGTTAATGTCTATGTGCCCGCCACGGTTAATGTATATTAACCCGGGGGGGTTTTATTACAATGCCCGCCACGGAAAAGTCTGGTCTATAAATACAGCCCCAACCTTCTTCTTCCCCACGGGATTTTCGCCATTTTCTAGGGTTTTGAGCTTCAAAACTCTAGAAATCACCATTTCTAGGGGGAAGGTTTTGCCGTTGGTTTGATTGAAGTTTGGCACCGCTAGGGGTATTTCTCCTCTTTCTCCCCTCTTTTCTCTCCCCTCTCCCTCTTTCTCCCCTCTCTCTCCCTTTCTTTTTGAGATCTAGTTTTGATCTCTCCCTCTCAAGCTAGCCTCCTCTCCCCTCTCTCCTCTCCTTCTCTCTCTCCCTCCCCCCTCTCTCTCCCTCCCCCCCCCCTCTCTCTCTCTCCCCTCTCTCAATCTTTCTCCTCCCCTCTCTCTCCCTCTCAAGCTAGCTCCTCTCCCCTCTCTCCCTCTTTCTCCTCATTCTCTCTCCCTCATTCTCCTCCCCCTCTCTCTCCCCTCTCATTTGAAGTGTACGTGGTCTTTTTTCATCGATACTTCGATCTCTAATCATTGATCGCACTCTTTGTTTTGGTTTAATTAATTTGAGTATGCCGTCGACCATGGCGCCGAATAGGGATTGGATGTCTGGGCCGAGGATGAGTTTGGAATTCGTTGATCATGTGCGAAAGAAGTTTATGCCCGTCGCGCTTGAGAAGCATCGAATCAGTCGGGGTTCGGAAGTAATGGTGTGCCGTGCTATCTATCGTGCAAGCATCTGTTCTTACACAAGGATGACGACGTCATGGAGCACTTGGTGCGGTATGGTTTCATCGGGGGCGAGGTACACCATGTGGGACGTATCATGGTGAAAAAGAACCGAGTGTCGCGGCGGTTCATCTACGGAGGACCCCGTCGACCGCAACGACGGAAACAACGGTGGTGGACGAAGGGACGAGAACAAGTTGATAATCGCGATTACATCACCGTAGATGAACCGCTTGAAAACATGGCGGGGGCGACAATGCGGGTGGAGATGATGGTGAACAAAAAGTTAGTTGATGACATGTCGCCCGAGGATCTTTGCTCTTTTCGAGGAAATTGCTAACCTCAAAGATGAAGATGACGTGTTGTTTGGCAATCCAAGGTGGCTCGAGAATTTTAGATAGATGAAGCGGCGGCAATTGACCCTCTCTACAAAGACGACGGCAAATGTCCGAAGGATTGCACGGTGCTACGTTTTAACCTAACGATGTTGATCTTTGAAGGCTCGCCACGGGTGGTCGGACCACGAGCTTCAATGACTGTTACGGTACCTCGGTGACACTTTTGTTTTACCCGAGGGGAATAAGGTGCCCGCCAATACCTATCGGGGAAGAAGCTGATTCATCGGTGGCGATGAAGCTTAGGAAGTTTCATGCGTGCCTAACCACCTGTATTCTATACCGGGGTGACTATGCGGACTTACTGCGTCGCGGCGCGGCGTGAGTCGTTATAAGAGGAATGCTGGCTGTCGTGCCACCGATGAGGAGGGACCGTCGAGAGGGCCCAAGAAGCAGAAGACGGGCAAGAAGAAGCAGATGCCACCTCCTGAGGACGAGGAAGAAGAGGGTTACACCCAGAGGAAGATCCCTGCCCTATCTCGTGTGTGGTACCTACCCGTGCTCGATCGCTGCGTGTAATTTTTGGGAACCCGGAGGATGCCAAGGCGATGTCCTGGCATGCGGAATGCACGAAGGGCGATGGCAAGCTGCGACACCCCTCGGATGCCAAAACGTGGAAACGCATCGATGACATATTCCCGGAGTTTAGGGACGAGCCCAGGAACGTAAGGTTCGCTTTGAGTACAGACGGGATGAATCCGTTCGGAGACCTCAGTAGCTCGCACAGCACCTGGCCGGTCACCCTCACCATATACAACCTGCCTCCCTACGAGTGTCTGAAGCGCAAATATCTTCTTCTGGCCATGCTCATTTCCGGACCAAAGCAGCCAGGCAATGATATAGATGTCCTCATTGAGCCAGTAATGGAGGAATTGGCGAAACTGTGGAAAGGGGTCAAGATTATGGATGCGTCCGAGAAGAAGAAGTTCACTCTAAAGGCCATGATAATGGTCACCATCAGTGATTACCCTGCTCTCTTTCCTATGACTATTATTATTAGAGTGTACATAACTTATGGCCATATATTTATTAAGAGTTTTCTTTTGTATTTATAGTAATTTTGCAGATCCATTAGATTGCCTTCAATTAGTAATAGTCACACTCACACTATAAGGAGTTATTGGCCAACATAACTACAGTATTAGATGTCCGTACGTGTTGATATATGCACAAGACCGTAGGGTCATGGTAGGCTATAAAAGAGGCAACAAGAGACTTGCATTGTGTGAGGAATCCAGGACACGTCCAGAAGCTTGCCTGCCATGCGTTTGGAACTTTTGATATATAAGTTTACAAGATCAGAAGAAGAGAACTTTTCTATTTGGTTCTCCATTTTCAATACACGATGCTAGGCATGGGAGGTGTCGGGAGTTTATGCAGCTGTTCCAGCTACCGACCAGGTGCTGGGAGTTTATCCACCTTGTGCATAGTCTGCCAGCGAACCAGCGGTAGCCTTCGCCATCGCACCTGCTGATTAGACACCGCCGTAGCACAGTTTTTGCTGCTCCATCAGACGTGTGCTGAACAGCCCTGCACGCATTACCTTGTGCGTACGAGCGCAAATTGGAACTCCATCAGACCAGCATGGAGTGTTTTTTGTACAAAATGAAGTACTTGGTCTCTGTATTCCCACACATCTAAGTCAGTCTTACAAGCTTTTAGCTCAACTGCTAATTATAAACGATAGGAGAAGCTCCGAAATAAGAAGAAAACAAAATGTACGCCAGCTCTATTAGTTATCGCTTCTCCATACATTATTGATATGTGCGAGAAATGATCTCAAATACATTCTCAGCAATGGAGTCTCAGGTATATCCTCACACTACAACCACAACCACAACCACAAAACATATAACGCCTTTTGAGTTCAAAAACTCTCGAGCAAACCATGAAAGTCGCTAAGGAAATTGTTCTTTGCAGCCAGACCGGCAAGGTGGTCGATCTCGACTACACTTTCGTTAACTGTTCCACTGGATCTAAGTTGTTAGTTCCTTCTACTAATTAGGTAATAGCACAGGAAATTGGCATCCTCATTGGCACCGTGTTTTTTTTCTTTTCCTGGCCATATTCTGTTTTAGCCAGGAAATTCCGACATTGATCAGGAAATACTTGAGAAGACACAGGAACAGGAACAACGGAAGTGCCTGAAAACGATGGCTGCTTGCTGCTCACGTCGCTATAACCATGCCTTATATTGGGCGGCATCTGTTTCACTGCTTGGTGGCTTTGGCGTTTACCATGTCTTGCTGGAGAGCTCTGTGTTCTGTTCGGTCAGCCTCCTGCACGGCTGCATGGTTACAATGTCTTATGCGGCTTCTCGTTCAGCTAGAATTTTATATGCCATGTCAACTAGAATTTTGTAGGTGACACGAACGAAATTAAAATGTTTTATGATGTCGGGTTGAGACACAACAGTGATCTAGTAATTGGCGTTAGCGAGTGACATAACATGCACTCAATGATCTATTTTAATTCGATTGTAGCCCGTATGCAAAAGGGCCCCTGTTATTTCTATGTTATGGTAGCTATGATGATCGATTTATAAGCACAGAGACTGACTTGAGCAAAATGGGTATGTTTCTTCTATATAAGCTAGCTGCACGCCCAGCTATTATTTCATAGGCCACCCGCAGAGAAGCAGGGCATCTATAAGAAACCAGAGAGCAGAGTGGCCAAAAGCATGTTCCTGGCCGTTCTACTAGTGGCACCCGGAGAAGAATGAAAACGCTATGGATTTTTCATTAGGAGTAGATGGTATATTAGGATTAGGAGGCAGCAGGAAAGAATTTCTAGTAGCCTAGACCCTCCAGCTAACAAGAATGTTCTTTCTAAGGATTCTTCGATAGGAGCACAAGAAACCATGATGGGTCTCCTTCAGCTGGTTCACCTGATTAATCTCAGATTGATGCTGAATAGACGTGCTAGTGCACTCTAATACTTTTTCTGCATGCATGCCACACAAATAATTAGTGTCATACTAATGGGATAACTGGAATAGCTGCAGATTTGAACTCTAAACTCGAACAGCACACGTAGACTGGTACGCCACTTGTCTTCATTCTTTCCTCGAAAACAGTAATAAGAGGTTTAATCTTACTATTAAAAGAAGACATGAGACCAAGTTATGTAGAAAGGCTTGGTTTGCATAGTCGGATTCACATCAATCCAGTGAATGTGATAAAATGCAACAAAACAAGGCCGATGGTGAAAATCGAAACCATACAATTAAAGCAGTAGGCGTGGCCAACAAATCTCGAAAAACAATTTCCCGACATACGTGCATCCGTGCTTCTGTGGTTCCAGACATCCTCACCTGAAACGTCCAGGTTTGGCAAGTGGAATCGTCAAGTCACCACCATCCCTAGTATGCCATCGATGCGAACCTCCACTGGTGCCAACTGCTTCGCCAGATGTTGTGTCTTCTACCGCCCGTAGGGCAGCCACCATCATTGGGATCATGGGCATTGCTCTGCCAAAGTCCTCTATCACTGGCGTCAAAGATAACCTCCTCCAAATATCTGGACACTCAGGCCTCGGCCTACTCGAATCAAATAACATAAGGAAAAAAGTAGAAACACACAATCTAAAATTGCAAATATATATGAAGCAAAGATAAATATGAGGTTTAAAAACTCAATTCCAAAGGACTAATCTACACACTGGAGGAGATAAGAACGGGGGGCCCTGGATCACTGCAAAAGGATGCAACGTCACAGTTACAACGAAGAAAGTCTGTTTGTCAATGGAAAACATAACTCTGAACAAATCCCATGTGTTCCCAAGGACAATGGTGTTGTCAAAGGGATTGTCCATACACGACCTAAAAATTCCTTATACTATTTTTAATTAACCCTCCCCTTAAGGTGTTTCTAGATGCCCCACTGTATGACAGCAATCTTGACCCTTGGAAATCGATTGTGTGTTACAAAGCCGCAGTCGTTGTGGCCAGGGGAGATGTGGCCACCATGGAAACGTCCTTCGTAATCTTAGCTGGGGAAATCGCTCATAGCTGGAACAGCAACTGCCCTAGATCAATTGAATCCTAGGGTTAACTCCAAATTTCTTCATCTTTTCTTCCGGCAGATTCGTTAGACCATGGAAGGCTGCGATCTTCATGGACTTTTTGCTGTCATAGAGAAGAAGACTCAGGCACCTTAATTCCTGACACCTCCGATGCCTAGTCTAGGTGTGACGCTGCAAACATGCATCTTGGCTCGTTTTTCCTAGCTTGCTTGACGGCCATGTTCTGCGGTATTTGTAGTCTCTCCTTGATAGGGTCACATCGCATTACTAAATAATGTCTGGTATGCATCACCGGGCTACTAAGTAGTAGCACAGACAGTAATTAATCCCATCCAATTCTTGGTGCTGCTTTGCAAAAATGGTGGGACAGGAACATATAATAATTGAAGGAGAAAAATGGCCGCTTTGAAAAAATGGCTGCTCTAAAATATTGGCTGAAAACAGTTGTGACGGATCTAACAATACTCGTTTATCCTTCAAACTCAACCCTGCCATGGCGACCTCTCCCTCTCTCCCATCCTCCGACCCTCCTTCCACCACCGGCGTTGATCCCTGCCATGGCGGCCTCGATTGCTTCGTCAGGAGTCATGGCGGCCCTATCGGATCTCAACTTCGATCCGGGCCTTGAGTTGCAGCTTTCGGTGTCTTCAAATCTCAAGAAATCCATTTCTCCCTCGCCAAGTTCCTCAGAAGAGTTCTTTTTGGTGGCAAGTTTTGGAAGATCGGCAATCAAACTCAATGAGAACTCTGTAAGTCTTATTCTCCAATCTTGCCTTGGTGGCATTGCGGCAGATTTTCATGTTCTACATCTCTCTGATTGGATGTTTAAGTTTTCGGTCTCCTATAAACAAGTTGGAATTTCAATCTATAGATTGAAATCTTTCATTTGCAAAAGCTTTGCTGTTTTCTTCTCCCTTTGGGGGAATGGTGGTCCAAATTGGAAAAGACAATTTGAAATTTGGAATCAGCTCGAAGCAAATTCTTGGACCAAAGTAGGATCGAGTTCTTCCACCACTTCTAACTCTCTTAAAAGAACTTTTGCTGATGTGGTTAAATCAGGCAATGCTAGTGGAAGAAAGTCGGTTTTCAAAAGAATTTCCTATCCCAGTAATTATTATGATCATTTTACTAAACCGATCATTTTTCATCCGAATCATTCTGTGGTTAATCCTAAGCATCAGGATCGTGTGCTCAGATCCAATGTTCTAGGGAAAAAACGGTCAGTTTTGTGTGATCCCTTTTTTAAGGAAACGCCTACTATCCCGTTAACTGGATCCAATGCCATCCCTTTATCAAATTCAAATTCAAATTTGAAGGTTCCTTCTAGCCCAATTCCTTCTGGGCCAGGACCTCAAATCTGCACTGTTTGCTTGGCCCAAGGACACGAGAAAGAGGCCTGCCAGTCTCAGGTTAGGTGCCTCTATTGTTTTAAGTATGGACATAAAAAGGCCCAATGTTTTGGAAAGGTCCGCATTCACAGGAAGGTTTATCGGGTTGTTGAAAAATCTTCGGAATTCCAGGAGTCGCGGCGGCCGACTATAAATGCTGAACAGAAAAATCTTGGAGATCCTTCCAATCCGCCGCTTCCTAACCAAGCTACAGTGCAAACCCGGAGAAAACCCTCCTCGTCGTCTCCGATGGCGAACTTTGCCGTCGATCAGGGTGCCCTTCCCGCCCAAAGGTTTCCAGCTCGCTGATCGTCCTCTTCGTCCACCACTTCGCCAGGAGGTGTACGTGGCCGGGTGCTATACGCTGCACAATGAGGATCTCGCCATCGTCAAGATGCATCCACCGGTTGCCAAAGATGAGTTCGAGCCAATGGCGGCTGCTCTGCGCTCCTGGCTCATGGATGTCCATCAGGTTCATGTCCTCGGCATTTATCCCTGTGCTTTAGGAGAAGCTTATGTTAGGTTTGCTAGTGCCTTGGAAAGAGAAAGATTTCTTGGTCCTGTGTTTGATTTTGGGGGAGATTACCATATGCATTTTGTCAAACATGATGAGGCGGAGAATGCTAGATCCTTTGATATTGATAGAAAGGCATGGGTGATGTTGATCGGTTTTAATGAGGATCTGCGTAGCATGAGGAATCTAGCAACTGCTGTCTCGGGTTTTGGGATACTAGTTCATGTTCATCCATCCAGCACTTTGGCTAAGATTATTTGCAAAGTTTATCTAAATGATACTGCAAAGATTCCAGACTCTGTCAAGATTACTGCAGGTTTACCCATCAGGGGTAGATCATGGACAGTTGCTGTTTATCCCCTGAAAATTAACAATTTGGTTGAGTTGCCTGATGAGGATGGATTTGTTCTGGATGGGCCCTTTCATCTTGTTCCACCCCAGGCCCCTGGTTGGGCTGGACCTGCTCTCCCTGCTGATTTTGGCCCTGTTGGTTCAAATAACATGGGCCTGAATCAAATGGATGGTGAACATCTTCATGGTGTCCATGATGAAGAGATGCCTCAAGTTGTGGAGAATGTTGGTGGCAATTCTAGTGGCCCAAATGCTGAAAATCCCCTCCCAGGTGAGATTACTCCGGCCAGTTTTTCTCGGCAGATATGTTGTTGCTTCTGCTCCCTTGACAAATGATTCACCATCCTTTACGGTATTGGTTAACAAGGTTCCTGAAGGACCGAATAGGCGACCAGAGGGAGGGGGGTGAATGGGAGCCTCAACTAAATTCTTTCGAATTAGTGATCGTGTAGCTCTCACGACCCCTCGGAGCAAATCGAACAACAAACGGTGTGATCACGACCTTGAATGCAAGGTGGATGACCTAGGAGATGCCCTAGAATCACAGCGGATCAACCGGAACCAACTCGAACCAACCACACAAGCAAGAGCGAAGAAACAGCTCGAAATCCTGTGAACTCGGACTGTCCACGCCTGGACGGTCGGACTGTCCGCCTGCACAAGATGGACAGGGGCGGACTGTCCGCGTTCTCCTCTCGGATTTGTCAGGCGCGTAATTCGTAAAAACCAACGTAAAAACGAGTTTTGCTGGAAATGCACGAGTCGGTTCGCATCCCGCTAGATGGCTGATCTGTCCGCGAGCAAAGTTCAAGAAAAGCAACAACTCGGGACAGTACGGACTCTCACTGGAAGAACACTTGCGGACTGTCCGCGAGCACGGGGCGGACTGTCCGACAGCTAAGCACACAAAAGCGAGTAATCTGGACTTGGCACACGGGGCCCCGGTCATCCGCTGAGGCCGGGCTGTCCGGTGCCGAGGTGGCGGGGAGTCCTCGCCTCGGGCTCGAATCGGCCGAAACCGAGGCGGATCGCCCGCACTGGGTGGCGGATCGTCCGCTACACCGCCGGGAGACAAAGACGAATGAGACGCGCCGGCGGCGGCGATTCTCTCCAAATTCGATTCAAACTCGATCAAATCGAAACCTCAGGTCACAAAAATCAAGCCATAGCATCTAGGCATGTGGGTGACCATTTCCCCCTTGGAAATTTCGAGTTTGACGGAGTGAATCAAAAGAAATCGCTGATCACACCAAGAACACACCTAAAATGTCACCTTGATCCAAAACTCGCCCGATCTACGTGCTCGTGAGGAATTAGCTCAAACCCTTGGGTGGAAATGATCCTCTCACGTCCTAGCACGAATCAAGGCAAGAAAAACGAGATCAAACGGTGCCAAATCGAAGAAATCGCGAAGAGAGTAGAGGGGGAGAGGATGAACTCGGGAAGAACAAGTGATGAACAAAAATCACAGCACAAGATCAACAAAGAACACCGATCCAATCATCCCAAATGCCACCATGTGACGGGCTACTCGAGCTAGCCCTTGCTCAACAAATTCGATACAAGATCGGTGGACCTCTCACACCCAGTCCGGAACCCTAACTAGAAAATGTGAAAATGAGAGGCAAGGGAGGATGAAGGGGTATGCCTCTGCTAAATAGCCCCAATTCCCTCTACCTAAACTACCCCTAAGATACATGAGTCGATTTTGTAACCCTAAGGCTATTTCGGATTCGACTCTAGGTAATCTTTGATCCGACGGCCACCGCACCTCCTCATCGGTAGCCTTGCCTCCACGCAATCTCCCCGATCCGCCACGTGCCCGCCTCCTTCCGTCCGCCGGAACACTTCGGGTTTTGAGGCCCAAACCCGCGAAACCCGCTTTGTGGTTTTGAGGCCCAAACCACCAAACCCGCGCCCGATGGTTTTGAGGGCAAACCACCAAACCTCCTCGACACGTGTCATCGCCGTCTTGACCGCCCGAGTCGCCAAGTCATCCGTGCTCCCCGCTCCTTTGCCGCACTTCGCCGTCTTGACTCTATCGACACGGTCACGCCCACGCCCTCTCGCATCCGTCGATGTCCCGGATGTCGACCCACCATGGCTAGCCACCCGGCGATCCGGTCCCCCGGTCCAAGCCTCACGTCCGTCCTTCACCTCCGCGGTCCGTCGGCCCCAAGACGCCCTCCTTGGCCCCCTTCACCTCGCCGTCGCCTACCATCTCCGAGCTCCACACCCGCACAACACGAACCAAGAGATGCGTCTTCGACACACTCCACGTGTGCCGGTGAAACATAGCCGAAGCAAAAAGATAAAAGAAAATAGAAGGAAAATGTTGATCGTTGACAATCACTACATCACAAAACTAAACACATGCGATCTGAATCAACCATGTGTTACTTAATCTCCCCTTGATGAGTGCATTGTCAACATTCAACACAAAGACAGAATAAGATAGGGAGAAAAGCACATCCGGGTGAACAAAAGCTAAGACAACTTCTTTGGATAGCAAACATGGAGCAAAAAACTTGGTTCCCAAAGACATGGGCAAAAGGCTCGACACAACCAAGCTAAAACAACGCTAGTCCTCA